>JAJLRJ010000003.1:9839500-10132000 GCA_024195265.1 Dendrophyllia cribrosa
CCTCGCATCGTATTAAATCCAAACTTCGCCAATCTTTTGTTTAGACACGAGGCTAACATTACCAGGATGAACCTTAGTTAGCAAGTCCTTTCTTAAAGAGAAAGACCATTCTGAATATCAATGCGATGTTTTTTCCATACTGAAATCAGCGGAAAAACCCGAATTTTAGAACGCGATTCGATAGTAGTTGTCCAAAATCTCAGGCAAATATAAAGGGTCTTAAATGATTCCTTAACACCTCTTCTGAAAAAGCCAGGGTGAACCTAACCGCCAAAGTACTTAATTTTTTGTTATGGAGTAAAACATACACCTTGTTTCGCCATTTTCCCCCATTTTCTTTGTAATTTGGCTCTTTTGTCAGACGGAAGCTTTTCAAATTTAGCGCTCTGGACCGTAAGACGGTCCCGGATATGTCGCTGTATTATCGGCGATGACACTTTGTGATGCAAGTCATGGAGTGGCGTGCAACCCCAAGGACACTTTGTGATGCCAGTCATGGACAAGCTTGCCACCCCCCCGACAGTTTGTGATGCCAGTCATGGAGTAGAATGCACCCCCCCAGGACACTTTGTGATGCCAGTCATGGAGTAGCGTGCACCCCCCAGGACACATTGTGATGTCAGTCATGGAGTAGCATGCAATCCCCCAGGACACTTCGTGATGCCAGTTATGGAGTAGCATGTAACCCCCCTAGGACACTTTGTAATGCCAGTCATGGAGTAGCGTGCAACCCCCTAGGACACTTTGTGATGCCAGTCATGGAGTAGCGTGCCACCCCCAGGACACTTTGTGATGCCAGTCATGGAGTAGCGTTCCACTCGGGCTCTTTTGTTTAGACACGAGGCTAACATTTCCAGGGTGAACCTTTGTTAGCAAGTCCTTTCTTGAAGAGAAAGACCATCCTGAACATCAATGCGGTGTTTTTTCCATACTGAAATCAGCGGAAAAACCCGAATTTTAGAACGCGATTCGATTGTAGTTGTCCAAAATCTCAGGCAAATAAAAAGGGTCTTAAATGATTCCTTAACACCTCTTCTGAAAAAGCCAGGGTGAACGTAACCGCCAAAGTACTTAATTTTTTGTTATGGAGTAAAACATACACCTTGTTTCGCCATTTTCCCCCATTTTCTTTGTAATTTGGCTCTTTTGTCAGACGGAAGCTTTTCAAATTAAGCGCTCTGGACCGTAGGAAGGTCCCGGATATGTCGCTGTATTCTCGGCGATGAGAAAACATTGTAACGGCTCCTAAAATTCGAAAAATACATGGTTATAAATGATTGGCTAATACATGACATGTAGACAGCGCACTTGTAAACATAAGATAAAAATAATATATAGTGTACGAGTTCAGCGTTCGTTCCTTCGGTTAATGCCTTCTGGTGATAAAGTGTTCCCTCTGTGAATTAAAAAGGCCTCGCGTGCTTTTCGACGGGAAGCATTGATGGTAGGCTGCAGTTCAGGCGGGATGAGTCTCATGTCCGCAGAAGAGTGACCTGGTAAGTTGAAATGTGTAGGGACCGCTGCTGTGGAGTTGACGTGATGTGGGTTGTTTGTCCCTTGTCTGTGTTCTGTGTTCGTGGAGCGTTCACGAATCGTGCGTTTGGTTTCCCCTATGTACTGTTTTTTTACATTTTTTACCAGCTCGATCATATATGTGAGGTTACTAGAATTACAGGTTAAATGTTGTTTTATTGGTAGTACAAGACTTTATATACCTGCTCGAAATAACAATTCGCTCCGCTGTGGTGAAGCACATGTTTCACAAGATAAACCGCTGACAGACATACGGCGTTCGGCGTTCTGCGTTCTGCGTTCGGCGTTCGGCATTCAGCAAATTACCCCTGCCGTTTTCAAATCGCTCCACTTCAGGTAGCTTGGGTAGCATTTTCAATAGTCTCCGTTTCATATCCGTTCTCCATCGTTTAGTGTGGATGCAAAACGGATTATTATGGATGGGGTTTTAGGGTTACGTTGTTGGATTCTTTAGGCCTGCCTCAGGTTTAGAATAAAACTTTAAATGAGTTGAGATTCGCGGTTACATGAACTAACCTATCCTCATTCTGTAAACGCAGACCGTTCTCCTTGTTGTAAAAACACGAGAAAAACATAAAGGAAGGTTATTAAGTGATGAAGTTACCTTGTCGCTTATGTTCCTCAGGTTTTTCAATCTGAAAATTATCCAAAAGCAGTTCCAGCTCCCGCATACTACTCCCATAAGTTGTGTCCAGCTGAATTTGGCGTTTCTTTGCCTGAAAAAAAAAAAGATAAAAACAAACAGGGTCGGCAATTTGCCTTGTCAAATATTTAGCTTTCTTTTAACCCAATACCCCCAAAAAGTAGCCTTTTTACAGGCTATGGCAGACGGCCTTTCCCAACTTTAACATATGTCAAATGTGTGTGGTGATTTTGCGGAGAATCTGCAACATAATGGCCGTTTTTATGCTACAGACGTTAATATCGTCTGAGACGTTAAAGTCGTGTCGAGACGACTTTATAAAAACGGAAAATAAGCTAGACGGATTTAACGTCTGACGACTTTAACGTCTTCTTGTAAGTGCGTCGTTCAGACGCACTTAACAGACGACTTTAACGTCTCAGACGTTAAATACGTCTAGTATAAAAACGGGACGGCCTTAACGAGGACGAATTTAGCCCTATTTGTATATTCGTGCTCTTAAAATTGATTTGGGGACGACTTTTGTCGTGTCCAGTTACTTCCGAGAATAGTTTTTTTTTAGAAAATCTCGTGTTTTTCTCTGTGGCCATCTATACTTTAATGCGTCCCGTTTTTATACCAGACGCATTTAACGTCTAAGACGTTAATTGCGTCTAGACGACTTTAACGTCTCTAGCATAAAAACGGCCATTCACTCACTTTTCCAGTAATTTCCAGTCTTGACAAATGGGTGTTGTGTTGTTTTGGAGTTGTGGGTTGTGGACACCATTTTTTTTGTTATGTAATGGTTCATGATTTTTTTTTTACTGTCACTGCTGTTCGCAACACTACGAAATTTGCTGGAAAATACCAGGACAAATTTCCAGGACTAACCAGGATTACCGGGACCCTAAAATATTCTACCTGGCTGAGTTCACTTTTTAAGGCCTCGAAGTTCTTCTGGTGTACTTCCAGTTGTTTAGACAAGTCTGTTATAACATGCAGTTTTTCGTTTATCTCCTCTTGCAATTTCCTTCTTTCTGTACCAAGGCTTTCCTCCAGACACACAACTTTGGATTTCTCTGCTTTACAAGCATCTCTTTCTTCATCAAAAGCTGCCTCGAGTTCCCTAAACAGAATACATTATGCAGTTCGGTTATGACTCCAGTACTAGCGGAGTCACTGTTAGTATTACAAGTACAGTTGAAATTCTCTTAAAAAGGAAGTTCTGGTATCAAAGGAGCCTGACCTGGCCATTCTCACCTTCATGTATCATTACTGACAAAATTTGGAAAAACATAACATTATTAATAATAGTCACCATAGCACCATGATAGTTATATTAAGAACTTGTTTTTGTTTTTTGTTTTTTTTTTTGTTTAGGCAATGTCTTGGTTTGATGAGATTTTTGAATCAAACTTTATTATAGGACGCTCTAGTAAACCGCATTTCATGATTCAAAGATGCCTAAAATTGCATTTCACATCCAACAGGTGTGAAATGAAGGATGTGCTATCCCTTTTTTCTATCAATGGAACTTCGTGCAACCACCACTTGGATCAAAATAGGGTTGCTTATTGCAGGTGGGCGATTATGAGCGATCAAACTCTTTGTACAAACCTGTGTTGTTTTGTCAGAGTGTCTAAGTTGTATTTAACTTCCTTAACTTCTGACTTTTCAACCTCCAAAGCACCTTCAAGATCTCTGACCCTCAGCTTTACAAAAAAAAAAAACAGATGTAGTTTGAGTACCTGAGTTGTAACTGAGTGAAGGTGAGTGGATGACATAAATGAAACAGCTTTTAGAGTTCACTTTAGTACAGTGTACATGTAGGATTAAATTCCAACAGTTATATCATGCCTTTCACTTCCAGAGTCAATGATGGAGACATGTAATGTAACTTTCTAACTTTCGAATCTGTCCACGAAATCCTATGGTGTGACCATTCAATTGAAACCTCTTCAGCAGTACTTTTGCATGGTACCATTAATTTGTTCTAACTTTTGAGTCTGTCCACGAAATCCTATGGTGTGACCATTCAATTACAACCTCTTCAGCAGTACTTTTGCATGGTACCATTTCTATTTCAATATTTTTTAAAAAGAAATTTGGAATTTTTCTTGAAATATTACTTTGATTTGAGTTAAAGGGTTAAAAAAAGTCAAACTAATTCTGTTAGTCATTATTAGTATTAACCACGATGATGTCGATTGTGGCTGAAAAGTATAAAATAATGGGATAATAGAAAATATAAGGATTTTTTTTTTTTCAGAAAATATATGGTGTAAAATGCTTGGACTCTTATTTCCAAAGTTTTCGAGGGGCATGCACCAAGTGACCTCCAAAGGTTAAGGGCCTGTTATTTAAAATAAACAAAGTCTAACTTAGACCATGGTTAAGGGCAATATTAGATGACCTCCACATCTGTTTATAAATGGGGCCATTTTAAGTGGATAAATGATTTTCTAGTCTATGCCATATGCCTTCTTGACACTGTTTAGAGTAAACAGCATTTAAATATTAGGGTTGGCCAGATTTAAATTGGCTTAGTCCGCGGTTTTGTTAAACCCTGTTTAAACTTTGTTAAAATAACCGGCCCTCACACTTTTCAGCACTCCTGCCCTCTGGACTGTCAGTATGCCTTGTCGGGCCTTGGTGGGTTGTGTGATTGTAGAATGGAAATACAGCTGCCTCTCATTCCTTGCATCCGGGAACAATGGGAGGTTGTTGTAATCACAGGCCAATGCGATTGCAGTCACTAGTATATCCACCAGTGTAATGCAAGCTTATTAAGACTATTTAGGCCAACAACAAACCGATGACACTTATTTAACAACAGTAATCTTCGATCTTTTCTTAACTCACTTGAACTATCTCTGAGTTGAACTTTGTCTCTAAATGAGCAGCTCTCTCAGCTTCAGTGCTTTCTTCTAATGACTTGATACGTTCTTGATATTGCTTGGTAAGAATTACATTATACATATAATTATTTGAGAAATTTTTATTATCACCACAATTTCAACACGTTTTAGGGTTCATGAATCATAAATGGGTTTCATTTTGGGCACCACACTACACATGTAGAAGATTGCACTGGAAAAAAAAATAAACATGATTTCCATATTTTAACTCATTTGATAGTAGGTGTACAATCAAAGTCATGTAAATCCCAATTGATTTCATGTGGGAAGTGATTTTAAACAACTTCCATAGAGACTTGAAATTTTAGAAAATACTGCTTAACTGATGAATGAGATCAAGTAAACACTTATCTTTATTTATTATTGTCATTTTCAAAAGAGGAAATTTCATTTTTAGCATTTGTAAAGTACCAGTAATTTGTTTTATTCCATACATTTATCTCATTTTGTACATAGGGATTATTTGTTCATTTAAGGCTGGTTTTCACTAGAGACGGAGTAATCAGAAGCATATCTAGTGAAAATCAAACAATGTAGTTGAAGGCAGAGTTTCCAATTGCACTACTCGTGATTCCGTCACTTACAATCTAGTGAAAACTAGATTGTTGGAGTCGTAAGCAGAAATCTGTACTTGAAGGGATTG
The DNA here is from genome assembly GCA_024195265.1 of Dendrophyllia cribrosa. Classification (NCBI taxonomy): domain Eukaryota; kingdom Metazoa; phylum Cnidaria; class Anthozoa; order Scleractinia; family Dendrophylliidae; genus Dendrophyllia; species Dendrophyllia cribrosa. Next base: position 9,845,220 of record JAJLRJ010000003.1, read on the forward strand.
GGAATGAGCACAGTGATTGGTTTGTTCTTCCGCTTCTGCTTGCAACTTTAACAATCTAGTTTTTCATTCTCTATTTTCAAATTGCCCATAATACACTTTGTTTGCCCTCCAAATTTTGCAAAAACTATTGTTTTGAAATGCTCTTGGGAATATGCAGTCCTCCCAAGAGCATTTACAAACAATAGTTTATGCAACATTTGGGGGGGCAAACAAAGTGTATCATGGGCAATTCGAAAATAGAGAATTAAGTCATAAGCAACAGAGTCAAAAGCACAATCGGAAGCAAACGGAAACCTTACGATTCTTGAGACTCTGAATCCGTCGAGCTTACGACTCCATTGTTTGATTTTCATTCGGTCTTTAACACCCTTATGACTCTCTGATTATGACACTCACTCCAACTCCAACATTAGTGAAAACCAGCCTTTAGCAAAGACCTGCAACTTGACATTCATGTGAAGTTTAAAATCAAAATTCAGAGTCATTTTTAGTACCTCAATCTCTTTCTTTAATCGATCTTCTTTCTCAGAACAAAATTCCAAATCTCTCTGCTGCTTTTGCAAAGTGTCTCCTTGGCTTGATCTTTGGGCTGAACAAAAATAATTATTGCAAACATACCATTAAACTTTGTAGATACAAAAACCAGAACTCTGAAGAGATACCCACCCATAATCTACATGTACTACCACCAGAGTGGGCTTTCAGCCAGAAATTGAAAAGTGGGTATCTTGAAGATATTTCCCATCATAAATTTTTTAAGGATTAGGTGCAATTTTCATGAATTTCTTCAAAAAGTGGCCATCCACAAGATGCCTGGACACCCTGTTGGTTAAAAAGTTTGCACTAGCGGTAGAATTTCTTCAAGATCAAGGGCACATTACAAATAAATTTACTGTATAGAGTGTTTTCACATGACGTCATAAAAATTAAAAAATCTAAAGTATACATCCTACAAAGCTGTTTCTAACACGGTATGTGGATACCAGTGTTATAATCTTTCACAAAAAGTTTCAGGTATTAACAATGTTTCGTTTTCGATTTATAAAGGTTGTAAATGTGTAACGCAATTCGTCACGCTATTTCAGATAAGCCGTGAAAATAAACAAAATTGAACTAGTTGACTTATAGATGCTTATAAGCCGATTTCATGCCTCTTATAGTGAATACAATATTTTGTGATGAGATTTTTGGTGTTATTAATTCTTTAAAGTCTTTACATTTTTGGCCGCCATGTTTGTGCCCCTAAGTGGGACACCAAGATGTCCACTCCATACATTTCTTACTAAAAATGTCTATACTCATTCGCCTAGTATAACTCTTGAATGAAATGCTCTTGCGCTTCAAAATTTGGCCCAGATGTGTAGTTTTAAACTCTCTACAATTCCATAAACATTTTAGAATCGAAAACTGCTCCTGAATTTTGATATGACGTCAGTGAAAACACTCTATTTTGAAAATAAATGAATGGGGTTAGTTTCTAGAGAAACTGTGGTGCTGCGTCGGTGGGGGGGATGAAACACGAGAATTTAGTTTTATCGACTGAGTCGATAAGGTAAATTGACCACCGTAAAAAGATTCAAATAGCTGACGTTTCGAGCGCTAGCCCTTCGTCGGAGCGAATCAAGGAATTGTGGGTAGTGTGTGGTTTTATATAGTAAGCGGTGGAGCTACGCTATTGGTGGAAATTTGGTGACGTGAAAAACAAATGTAGATTAGTTGAATGAAAAGCGTTCGTTGATTCCGTGGGGTTTGAGAGTGCCGATTTGAAAGATGATTTTTTGTTCTAGGTTTTTACGTGGGTACCCTGACTCTGTCGTTAATACGGGCCAACAACGTGCACAACAGATCGACAGACAATCAGCACTACAAACGCCACAGAAGGAAGAGAACGAGAGAATTCCATTCACCCTCACTTTCCACCCACACAACAACACAGTCAAAAGCATCATTTTAAAAAATTTCAAATTACTCCAAAACGACCCCGAAACAGGCAGAATTTTTTCACAACCCCCACTAATTTCATTCAAACGTGACAAAAACATTGGCAACTTTCTAGTTACGAGCGCACTGAAATCTGACGATGTACCGGGAACTTTCAAATGCACACGCACACGATGTAACACTTGTCCTTTCATTCACAACGCGGACAAAATAACAGGACCCAAACGATCTATTAAAATCACTGATCGTTTTACATGCACCTCCGTAAATGTTATCTACTGCATAACATGTACTTTTTGCAAAAAGATATACATTGGCGAAACAGGGAGAAGACTGGGCGACCGTTTTCGTGAACATCTCCGAGACGTTGAAAAAAATGACAAAGACGCATCCAAACCAGTCGCGCGCCATTTTAATCTTACTAACCATTCTAAACAACACATGACAATCTGCGGCCTTTCCCTACACCAGGGTAACACAGAAAGCCGTAAAAACCTAGAACAAAAAATCATCTTTCAAATCGGCACTCTCAAACCCCACGGAATCAACGAACGCTTTTCATTCAACTAATCTACATTTGTTTTTCACGTCACCAAATTTCCACCAATAGCGTAGCTCCACCGCTTACTATATAAAACCACACACTACCCACAATTCCTTGATTCGCTCCGACGAAGGGCTAGCGCTCGAAACGTCAGCTATTTGAATCTTTTTACGGTGGTCAATTTACCTTATCGACTCAGTCGATAAAACTAAATTCTCGTATTTTGAAAATAACTTACTTTCAAGAGAAGAACACTTTTCTTTCAGCTCTGCATACAAACTGTTGACAAAATACAAAAAAGGTAGATTACATGATTATACATAGAAGTTATAAACTGTACAGTTTCTCTCATAATCAAGAATAAAAAGGGGCATGAAACTAATTTCACAACTGTAAAATGTGTGTTCACTTGGTGAACAATTTCTGAGTTAAGTAGCCCGGGTGGCAAATGGGTTTTAAAACATTTATGGGTCTTGTAAATCTTAGTATAATAAAACAGGCCATGCAGTCTTGTTTTTGAGGAGTCTTCCACGTCTCAGAATACAAAATAGAGTGATTTTACTTAACCCGTGAAATAGTTAGTAGAATAGTATGCACTATTAGACTTTAGTATATACTGAAACAGTGGATAGCATTGTTGGCGCGCTCTGATTGGCTACTGAAACTCAGAATAGCAAGTGCTATTCACCTCCCAGCAATTTGCGTGCGAAAATTGTAATCATTGACAGGAATAAATGAGTTAAAAAGCATCATTTTCGTTATATTATCTCATTGTTTCAGTATATACCAAAACAACTATTCACCTCAGTGTAGGTGGGTAGTTGTTAAATAATTCCGTTGTTTTCTTTTGTTTAATTTGGACTATCACACACTGATTGTTAAATAGTGTTTCACGGGTTAAGTAAAACCATTCTAATGCTATCAAGTCTACTGTAGCTGACTCGAAAAGTCTCTAATTTGCCATTTTACACCCCTTCAGTAATCCAAGGTGAAAAATTTATAATTTATTAATGGTGAATTGCCTCTCTTGTTCCTCAATCACAATATGAAGTTTTCTTTTCTCTTCTCCCTCTATCTGGAGTTGGTTTGTAAGTTGAAGGATCATATTTTCCTAAATGAAACATAAGGAAAGAATAAATACCACAAAAATCGAAATCAAACTTCCAAAATAATGTCATTCACAATGAACACTGAAAAAAATAAAGTTGATCTATTATTTTAAAAAAGTCAGGTACCACAGAAAACTATTTAAGCTTTATTCTTTTATTATTGTAATAAATATTTTATTGTACCTTTTCTGAAATCAGTAGATTTGACTTGTGTTCTTCATTTTTGGCAGACTGCCTTGTAGATTGCAAAGTTTCCTCTACGTTTTGTAACTGTTTCTTGAGCTGATTGATGTTTTCTTCTCGTGCAGAAAGGAACAAAGTGATACATTGTACATTATTCTATGTATGAAAAGTAAAGTCTACAAAAGTCGACCACTGGCCGACAACTGCCTGTATTCTGCTGCATTAAACAACAAGAATATTATTATCATTCAACTATGACATTATTTTACCATATAAGGGCAAGAGAATGAGAGAGACAATGTGAAGCAAAGTGTCTTTAAGGACGTTCGCGCGAAAATCTTTTAACATTGATTTTTTTTATAAAACTTTTGCTACAGCTAGGTTATGAGTTACTCGTGTCAGAAATGCAAAAAAATGAGGGGGTCACCGACCTCGTTTCTGAGATAAGTTATCTGAAAGGCGACCCTAATTTTGAAAAATTGGTCTTCCTTACAGGATGTGACCCCAATGTCTGTTAGTCTAAAAATATTGCAAATGAATCTCTAAAACTTTCTTTCCCCAATTTTATGCAAGGTCTGTTCAGCAAATTCATTCAACTGAAGTAAATTTCATCTTTAAACGACAGCATTTGCAAACTCTGACAGCCGCAAGTTGGCAGGATTCGATGGCGTGCGGGTAGAAAAATGGAAAAGATTTAAACTTCCTGCATTGATTTTTTGTTCATTTTTTAAAAATCTTTCAAGAATTGGCAAAGAAAATTATCTATGAAAAAAAAAAATTGGGGGTCACCAACCATCCAAGCAATTTAAATCTAAGCAAAGTTAACGCAACAGCTACCAGTCCTTTATGTGCTTAGATTTCTTCTCTTGCGCACGCGCTCGTACATGACGTAGCATGGCGTTGCGACATGAATTGCGTGTGCAGTAAGGATGAGCATAAACAATTAGCGCGAATGTCCTTAAAATATGGAAACAACAGGTTTTAGAGCCCAGGAATTTGACCGACCTTAGACTGTCCTTCAGGTCGAAAGTCAAAGCTTGCTAATACCCAGCTGATCATCGTACCTTGTAAAGCGCTAAAATACATTCTGATGACACAGCATACCTTTAAGGCTTGCATTAGTTTTCTGCAGTGCACCCTCCCTCTCTGCTGCTGCTCTTTTCTCCTGATTGGCTGTTCTGTTTGCAATGGCCAGATCATACTCCAGCTTTTGTCTGTTCGCCTCCCCCTTTTCCACAGTGGAGCGCAGCTTTGCTACTTGGCCTTGCAGCCCCATGATCTAAAGGATCAAATATGATCATTAAGCCACACCCAAGGCATTTATATATTTATAAATTTGGTACCTCGTAGGGTGTTTATTTCCTTATGTACAGGAAAGTTCCAAATAACATGGACATTCACAGGGGCATTGATTTACATGTAAGAGGGTGGTTGAAATGAGAAGGGGCATTTGTTTAATTAAACCGTGTAGGAACTTTAGATCTAATTGCAACATGCAAACAATTCGGCATTGTAATCTTAGCACCTCTTCATTAAATTGTCTGGTTTTCTCTGCCTGCTCTTCATCACCTCTAGCAAGTTTGCGTCTCAGCTCATTAGCATCTAGACAGGAATACACAAAAGAAAACATTAAATGTTTATGTTGTAGGTTAAAATTATTTTAGGTTAAAATTATTTCAAACTAGGTTAATTGTTATTTTCTTTTGTCTGAGATTATGTTAATCAATCTGGGACAAAGGAAAATAAAACTTAACCTAGTTTAAATAATTTTTAACCTAAAATAATTTTAACCTACAACATTTACAAACAAATTAAAGAAGCATTTTTTAATATTATCGCGGTCAGTAACTCTCTTTCCCTCCAGGGTTGAAGTCAAATCCTTATCTGAAACTGAGGCCACAAAATGAATGCTGTTTCTGTGAGACATGTATATTGTACATGACTTGTATGAAATGTTCATTATGCTGTACAAGGTGGTTTTAATTTTTAAGTCTTCATGTATGGATCAGGGTTCTCAAAAGAAATTAGACTACCTGGCTGTAAATTGAAAGTAGGCGGTATCTGGCACTCGAGTGCCCAAAGGGCACAAGTATCTAGGGGAGTCAGGGGGCATGCCCCCACAGAAATTTTGAAAAATGAAGACACTGGAGACTCATTCTGGTGCATTTTGGGGACAACAGAGATGAAAAAAATCATTTCATTTTCAGCCAATTTTTAACCTTTTTATTATTCACTGAAAAAAAATATTGCTACCCTTAATATGCTTTATCTACTACAGAAAAACATTATGGCCCGAAAGAAATCACTTTTGTTTTATCTAATCTTATGGCTAAGAAGGATTTTGTTTTTATAGCCATACAAGTGTTTGGAAGAAAATAGGACGGATTTATCCTTATCTTCCCCCCAATTAATTTCTGACTAGCTGGCGGCCCCAAGACGAGTAGACGGCAATTTTCGCCGGTCGCCGGAGCTTCCAGAGAACCCTGTGGATGAAATCCTAAAGTGTGACCATTCAAATATTATAAAGCCTTTGAGCAGTATTTTCCTATGGTACTGCTGATTACGCTGTACAAGGTGATTCTAACATTTGACTCTGTGGATAAAATCCTTATGTGTAACCATCCAAATGATTAAGCTATTGAGCAGTATTTTCCTATAGAGCAGTTTTCAATTGACTGTCGAAAGTAATTACACAATTGCTTTGGTTTTGCATTGCTACGCTTTGTGATTGGCTAAAAAATCTCGCGCCATTTTCTCGACCAATCAGAAGTAAAACCAAAACCAATCGTGACTTGCTCGCACGCGTTTTCCCGCGCTTGGCGCCGGCGACATGTAATTGCTTCGAGCTCTGATTGGTTCATTGGATTGTTTACGACTGCTGTGATTGGTCAGAGTAATTACTTTGGTTTTGGTTTTACGACACTCAATTGAAAACTGCTCTAGTACTGCTGATTATGCTGTACAAGGTGGTTCTTAACACTTGAGTCTGTGGATGAAATCCTACAGTGTGACCATTCAAATGAAAGCTACATGTATAGAGACTAGAGTGTTTGCATATGACGTCATAAAAATTCAAAAATCTAAAGTATGCATCCTACAAAGCTGTTTCTAACATGGTATCAGGGGTTTCAATAAAATTGAGAGTAAGTGGCAATATTTGTAAAATAGACGGCAGTGGCAACAAAGGGGCCATTAAGGCCTAGGACCTCGGAAATGGTATTTCCAGCATTCTGGGCATCAACTTCAGTGAAATTAATCAAAAGTAGGCGGCGATAATTTAGGAAGTAGCCGGCAGAATTCACCGGTTGCCGGCTTCTAATGAAACCTCTGTGGTACATGTATGTAGATACCAGTGTTATAATCTTTCACAAAAAATTTCAGGTTTAAACAATGTTTTGCTTTCGATCCTACAGTGTGACCATTCAAATGAAAGATATGAAGCAGTACTTTACTGAGGTGCTGTTGATTATGCTATACAAGGTGGTTCTAACATTTGAGTCTGTGAATGAAATCCTTACGAGCATGACTATTCAAACGAAAGCTATTCAGCAGTACTTCCCTGTGATGCTGTTTATTATGCTTCCATTTGTTATTGTATATATTATCAATGTTAGTTGCTTGTAAATGTTTTTAATGTGGCAAATTCATTAAACTTAAACTTAAACAAGGTAGTTCTAACATTTGAATCATAGATAAAATCTTAAAAGTTTATTCAATTAAATAAAAAGCTACAGTACAAATATTAAGAAGTAGTTGTTCTGCTTTAAAATGTTACAAGTGGGAGATCCAGTTTCTAACAGAGTAAGAGTTACTTATGCCCCATTCACACCAACGGTTAAACATGTTTAAATGTTGTTTAGTTTAACTATGTTTTAACCTCTATCTTGAACGTTTTGAAATGTATATGACTTAAACTACCTGGAATGGTAAAATAAATAAAGTCAATAAAGTTTCTTTTAGTAAAGATTGCACTCCAAATATTACGAGAGGTTAGGAGGTACATGTATTTTCCTAAACCTGTTTTAAACTAAACAACATTTAAACATGTTTAAGCGTTGGTGCGAATGGGGCATTAGTTAATTGACAAGAAGCATCTATTATTTACCAGTACCAGTGAAATCCTTGGTACTTCCAGCCTCCTGTAATTGCTGGATTTGCCACCTCAACTCCTGAATTTCTTTCTGGTAGTCAGCAACTTCATCATCATTTCTAACAATTTCATCCATGTCTTCTGCTTGCTCGATGCTCTAATAATGGCAGATTAAATAAATTTATCTTATGGGCACACATAACATCTGTAAGTATATTATTTTAGTAGGCAGCATGAACTGATACAGAATTGTTGTATTGATCTATCAAAGTTTAAGTGATGGAGAATGCTGGGAACTATTGCGAGCCACCTTTAAGGCTAGTTTACACAAGATTTTTTATGTAAATTTTTGTCACACCCTTCAATGCAACTTTTGCTGCAAGTGTAAACTAGTAGCAATTTCTGTGCGATTTGGCTGCAATATTTGCTATGATTTCACAAAAATCGCTGCCAAGTTGCATCAGGTTTCGAACATACTATATCGCGGTGAGAAATCACCCCCAAATTGCACTGAAATTGCTGCTTGTTAATTACACCTGCAACATACATTGTGAGCTTGAGCACGACAAAAGTTGCATCAAAAAGTGCAACAATGACAGAACTGCACAGAAAATTACGCATGTAAACTGGCCTTTATAGTGCATGGTACCTGCACCCAATGATTGAGTGAATCTAAACACAAATAATTACTCCTCATTGCAATGGATGTGATGGAAGTGTTTTTGCCAGCAACTGCTTGTGAGCTTGGTCATCATATGGAAACCAGCCTTATATTACCACACTTGTGCCATGGCACTTGTTACAGTGAGATTAGCATTCAAAAATTGAGAAGGCAAACATTAGGAATTGTCAAAAATGTGTGAAAATTGATGAAATACTGTATCAAATGACAATAATGCCTGACACTGTTTTCAGATTTTTCTAAAGCAGTGTTGCAATGTCAGTATCATCAAGTTGTACATTGTAGAATCATTTCCTTTTATATCTATGTACTTGTAAATAAAAAATCTTATTAACAGATGAATGTACTGAAGAGCATATTGTTGTATAAAAAACATAATTTTTAATTCCAGAGGAAACCTTTGAAGTGTTTGTTGCACTGTAGTAGCAAATTCCAAATATTAAACAAGACGCAGGTGTTTATTTCAAACCTTGAATTGTTCTAAAAGTTTGTTAACTCGGTCTGCATTGTTTGTGTGACTCTTCATAAAAGACGATCTATTCACGTAGACAGCTGCGTGTTGAACCAAAATATTACGTTATGCAACGACAATAACACAAAAACATTTACCGATCAAACATGACGTTTTATTCACAAACTGATCAAGAGAGACAATAATTCATGAAAAATTAGAAAGCACATTTGACATACATGGACACTGATGAAATAAAATGGTTAACTCGTTGGAAGGGAGCTTCAGATTGCAATCAAACTGTCTTGTTCTCGTTCACTCGTACCAATATTTAATTTAATATACGAATGAGGCGAGTTCATGAAAAGCGAAAATGTGAGACACTCAATTTGGAAATCTGACAACAATGTTGATTTCCAACACGAACATCATACATTCCTCTATTACCGCGAATCTTAAGTTAACTGAGGAAATAGTTCTTTCAGAAATAAACAGCGATTGAAAATATACTTACATCCTGAGCAAATGGAGAACTGTTTCCACTGTCAGGAGGTGAACCCGTTGACACAGGGATGGGAGAAAAAGAAGTGCTTCCTGGGCGACCACGGTCAGTGAACGAAGAACTCCAATCACTCGTGGCCATTTCGCATGATTTACATCATTTTAATAGAGGCACTGGCGGATTCAGAGGTGATGCTTCATGTCACATCCATTTGAACGGCATTTATTTGCCTTTTGTTGTTACAACAAAACACTGAAAATCTTGAAACGAAGGAATCTTCAACGGAAAAGCTCAGCGCGATTTGTGTTATTGTTAGTTGCCGCTGACCATAATTTCCCGCTCATTTTCTTTCTCGTTCCCAGCCTTCCTCCAATCAAATTTCCTGGGTATGCATGCCCCAGGGGCAATTAGTTGGGGCGCGACGAAAATTGGCATAAGTTTCAATTTGAAAACTTATGCCGATTTTCGTCGCGCCCCAACTAATTGCTTCTGGGTCTCCGAGGATGCGGGTGACCTTAAAACAATGTAAAAACGGCTTCTCTGAGTGTTGGCGATTTGTTTCATCCTGAGAATTTAGTTTTATCGACTGAGTCGATAAGGTAAATTGACCACCGTAAAAAGATTCAAATAGCTGACGTTTCGAGCGCTAGCCCTTCGTCGATTCGCTCCGACGAAGGGCTAGCGCTCGAAACGTCAGCTATTTGAATCTTTTTACGGTGGTCAATTTACCTTATCGACTCAGTCGATAAAACTAAATTCTCGTGTTTCATCCCCCCACCGACGCAGCACCACAGTTTCTCTAGAAACTAACCCCATTCATTTGTTGTTTCATCCTGGTTTCATCCGCCGGTATGGTAGTTGAAAGGAAGCTTTTACGATTTCCCGCTAAAAATATCCCTAATATGGAACGAGATTGACCTATGAGAGAGATTGACCTATGAGAATAGCTACTTTTTAGCTCGCAATCCGTTCGCTTTGTTTTTGCATGTTATCCTCGGCTGTAAACCAACCAGAACCCGCGCGCGTTTTTTAATTGCTTCCATCCCGAGAGTTGGTGTGCATCCTGGGAAACCCAGGGGCAGTTCACAGTCGGGGCGGGACGAAGTAAAAATCCGGCAACGAAGTTTTCTACAACGAGAGAAGAAAAATTTTGTTGCTCCAATTTTTGCCGGGTATTTACTTCGTCTCGCCTCGACTAACTGACCCCTGGACCTCCACGATCCAAGGATGGTTGGTTTGCTGTTTGGGTTGCCGTGCTGTATTTCCAATTTAAGGTCATACGAAGTCTTTCTATGCATGATGCTGGGACGATTTCTGCATGAGGTGTCAATCAACGGGGAAAATAAATTAAGGGTGACCTTGAATGCTACATATTATACAATGACACAAAAATTTCGGATCGTTTAATTCAACCCTATTTTTTAAGTGTTTTGCAGCGCTCTCATTTTTAAGATACGAAAGGTATTTTAATTGTGGTTTATAAGAACGGTGCATGACATAACCCTTGTGTTTTGAGTAATTAAAAAGTGTATTTATGTCAGTTTGACACAGAAAAATTGTCAAATTTGCATGAATTTGAGGAATACCAGAAGTCCATAAAAAGTGTTATTGACCTTTAAAAACACTCAAAGGTAATGATTGTCTTGAGGTATTACCAGTATTATCGATTTTTAAATCTTCTTCATGTGATAATTATAATGATATATACATTGAAACCATCAATAAGTGGGCACGAACGCATTTTCAAAATTCAAATGGATCGGCTTGAATGTTCAAAGTTTGTTGAGCTGCATATAAAAGAAATAATTTTGCATACGGCGGCAGACGCACTTTCATTTTCTTGTGAATGAAATTATAGACAAGGCCAGGGAAGCTTTTTTTAATCTCAAAAGCCAGAACACTTGAACCGTATGGCCTTGACATCCGAGAAGAAACATACATGTACTAGATATTTTGTTTCCTTTCATTTTGTTATTTTATCTTATTCTATTGTTGTTTTACATATCTCCTTTATTACGCACAACCTGTTACTCTATAACACGTATACCAATGTACATTTTCCTCATTGTACCTTTAGGAAGAAGGCTAGTTTGCCAGCCGAAATATAGAAAAGACTACGTTGTATCGGTTTCTGCTTCTATCTTCTATAGTATATCTTTACTTGTTTATATATATAAAATTAATTTAAGACGAATAGATCACTAATTTGATCTAAAGTACACCAGTGCAACAGCAGGATTGTCGTACAAGCACGAGTGAGATCTGGGTACGAGATTAAGATTGTCGCCCACGAGTCCGGCCTGCTCGAACATTTTGTCGTTTCTACGACAAGTCTTCATTTGGTTTTCCTACAAAGAACAACGATGGAGAATAATGTCCGAGATTATCACATCATTGCACGAAAGAACGAAACGTTAAAGACGTTAAAGAATCAGGCTCTTCATGGGGTGAGGGGAGAGGTAGGGGTGTTGGTTGAGGCGTTTGCGGAGGAGGAAAAGAGAAAATGGAAACCGGGGTCATGCTTCAGTTTCTCGAGACCACTGTGACGGACGCGGTCGCAAAACAACTACAAAATAAGTGAGAAAAGTAAACATATTTGAGCACCCAACGAAAAATGCGGTGCCGAAATTTAAACAAGCCCTTTATTTCTTCAGCTTTCATCTTTTCAACAGATGAAATGAAACATGCAAATAAATAGAGGTTTTTCAGCGTGAAGTTGTATGATACGACTGAGGATGCCCAGCCGTATTACACAACTTTTCGCTGAATATATAAATTGTTTAGTATACGACAGTCATCTTCTCCTAAATCTAAGCCGTTTTTGAAAGTGTTTTTCCTAGCGCGCGGTCAGAAGAGTGTAATAACTTGTCATATTTGCACTCCTTTTGATTCGTTTTTGCACTGAAGAATGCTTTGTCGAATAATAAAAAAATTTAATCAAGTTTTTAACTCGGTGAGATTTGAAGTCATGACCCCTGAACAATCGTGTTTTCCGCGTTGAAGCACGTTCAAGAATAATTGCTTCGAGGTGTATAGTCTGTGTCGATATTAATATATTTGTTGCGTTCTATATCTAACTCTGAGATAAGGTCTTTAATTAAAGGCTGTCATCGAGTATTTTTTGATGAGCTTTCAATTTCTGGGCACAATTAGGACAAGCCATTTGGATTTTTCTTTTCGTATTTCCGAGGATCCTTCTAAAACAATCGTGTCAATAGGCCATTTCCGAGTTACGTTATGCCTCGTTAGGCATAACGTAACTCGGAAATGGCCTATTGTCACTGCAGAGCACTGATGAGAAATCCGGTAGTTTCTTGGTGTTGCGGATGGTGTGATCACCAAATGACGTAAAACAAAAGATTCAAAAGACACTGAACAATACCCACACCACAACACAAAAGCTAACTAACAATGGCTTCCGCAACACCAAGAAACACCCAGAAATCCTGACAAAACTGACGTCTCTGAGTGCAATACATATTTTAATAAATCTGCTGTTATGTTGAACAACGTAGAAATTCGACCAACCGCAACATTAATAATCATTGATCATTCAAGTTCAGGCACAATTTATTGGCGAAATGCCTTTCTGTTCGGAACAAAACACTTCAAATTAACAAATCAGCTTGACTCTCTTACTCACCTACAAGCATGCTCCAGCTTGTTTCAGTTTTGATATCACAAATTTCTATTGTTACGTCTAGAGCTGGTCTTGAGTTTACTAAAAGAGGGGGGGTGGGGGTGAATCGGCGGATTTTGTAAATAGTTTTGCCCGGATTTCGGATTTAGAGACAAATTTTAACGGATTTGTGAATCCTACCAATTCATCGGATTACAGATTTATCCAGTGTTTTGGAACCCGAATTTTAGCTTTTGCTTGTGATATAGTTTGGACCTTGGATCTTAACCCTTTACAAACCAGTTTTTCTTTGAACCTTGGATCTCAACAAACCAGTTTTTCTTATTGGACCAGTGCTGAAAAATCAAGAAGACCTTTTACTTAAAAAAAAAATAATCCCATACACGGCACATGCAAGCTTCGGAAGCAGGAGATTATTATTAAATAATTTGCAGATTCGAAATTTGGGCATAGATTTATGCGGATCGGCGGATTCGGCTATCAAAATGTTCCATTCCGCTGACTGACTGAATTAATGTTTGAAGATATATTTTTTTCTCGATGGCATCGGGAAAAGATGATGATCATCACTTGATTAAACGATATTTAAACATTTGTATAATGTTTTATACATTGTCATTAAAGGTAACAATGATCAATGGCGCGTTACATGCACTTCCTAACAAATCACTATCACGATTTTTTTTTATTAGTTGTAAAATCAGATCAAAATCCCGGGAGGACTCCCATATAAAAATGACGGAGGTTCTCGTTCTACCTTTTAGAGGTCAAAATTGGTAGATTGGTACTGCTCGGGTTCTAAAATTCCAAATAGTCAACGTTAAAATTATCCCAGTACCTTTCTTAGTAGGGTATTGAAACGAAAAAAATTGACAAGAACTATTTGTCAGTTCATGTATTGTTTTAAAATTGAGCCACGCTAATCAAACGAGAATCTGGTAACTTTTAGAGCGTTTTTCGAACATTTTCGACGAGCACCCACTTCAATTTATATGGGAGTCCCCCCTCCCCCCGAGATCAAAATGCGTACGTACACCAGCAACATTTTCGTTCGCGGTCCTTTGCTTCTCATTTACTTGATAAAGTAGAAACCGATTCACGCATACGGCATTTCCTTGATTTTTTCCACGTCACCGTTGATCTTGTCCACATCATACTGCTTGATTGGCAAGGTACCCAGCTCTGGATACTTCTCTTTCTTGGAATTAGTAAAAGTGACTATATCCTGCAAGCCATTTACAATGGGCACTGAGCTGTCGATGATCTTGTTGACCTGGTCAGTTGTGGGAACAACGAAATTCTTCTTTCCGCTGTCATCCTTTTTCCACAGCTCTTTAGAGATTTCGTAAATTGTGTCCACATGCTGTTCAAATAATTAAAGACACCATACAACAATGAATTAGAACAATAATATAATTTTTACAAACCGTACTTGAAATACTCTGAAACTCACAGTGTTGGAGGATCAAATCTTGCTGGGAGGGGGAGGGGGGAAAATGATTCAGAATGTTTTCGGTACATCAATCCGAGGCGGGGTAGGAGGGGAATACTCTGTACATTTTTGGGTGGTGATGTGCCGCCAGGACTCTGAAACTCTATATACCAGAACATGTTCAGCTGCATTTCGCCCCGGGCATTTCGCAACCCTATGCAAGACTAGACATAAAAAGTCCCTACCTCATCCCAGACTCAACAAAGTTTCAGTGATGATTGTTATTTCCTGAAACTCTTACCGTAAACCAGACCGCGTTCGGTTACATTTCGCAACCCTATTCAAGACTAGACATCAAAAATCCCTACCTTATCCCAGACTCAACAAAGTTACCGCGATGATTGGTATTTCCGTTTGTGTAAGGCTCTTTCACTTCAGAGTTTCAATTCCTATTTTGGACTA
Organism: Dendrophyllia cribrosa; assembly: GCA_024195265.1. Classification (NCBI taxonomy): domain Eukaryota; kingdom Metazoa; phylum Cnidaria; class Anthozoa; order Scleractinia; family Dendrophylliidae; genus Dendrophyllia; species Dendrophyllia cribrosa. The sequence continues at coordinate 9,860,256 of JAJLRJ010000003.1, forward strand.
AATTGTTTTCTCCCGGGAAATAGTACCATATTCTAGACCAAAACTCTCTCATTTATATACCCTATCCCAGGCTAAACTGTCATATGAAAACCATATCCTTCACTGCGAGCGGCCCATACCCATATAACTTATGTCTGAGAGTACCCCCGTGATCCGACCTTAGTTGTTTCAGATTTTTTTCCAAATAGGGGGGAGGGTGACCGCTGCCCATCCCCTCCCCCTCTCTCCCGCTCTACCTATGATATCGCAACTGACTTATAAGCCTGGAGTTGTTGTCTTCACGCATACGCAAGCACTCACCTTTTCCATTGGTTTGGTATACTTGGTGAAAACATCTGGCAGTGGTACCATGATGCCATCGCCAACATCGATTGTGACATCTTTTTTCTCCTCCATCCAATGGGAAAGATTTTTAAAACAGCTGGAGATATCGGACGTTAGTTTCGCCAATGCCGTGACCTTCTTTTGCTTCTTCTGGACGTCTTCCTTTTCACCACCACTGGACTTCTTTATTGCTTTGTTTAGCAGCACCGTTACTCCCCACAATATCGCCCCAATAGCAACATTTTTGGCAACGAACTTAACGAACGTCTTCACTACCTGCCCCCAGTTGATCTCTTTCAGGACGTTGATGGAGCTTCTGAGTCTTCCGACATTCTCTGATGCTTCTGCCACCTCTTCCGCTATTTCCTCCTCGGCAGCTCCTTCGGCAGCCTCTTCTGAAACTTCTTCCCCAACTTCCTCGACAATATCAAGAGCCTCCTCTATCTCAGCCATTTGGAAAGGATGTTGTTTCACAACCAAGCGAAAAAATCTTTTTACAATGCTTCGAGAACGAATCCAAGCATATACGTCCACTTGACATTAGCTATTAAAAACCAAACGTAACTTGAACTGCTATAGTAGGCTATTAGCATTAAGCACAAGAATATCGGCCAATGCGATGGACGTAAATCGGACCATAATGTTGTGTTTTCAAACTCCAGGGATTTGAAGTCGTGACCCTGCCAATCGTATTTTCCGTTGAAGCACGTACTGGAGGCACAATTATTCAATAATGTTATGTTTTGAAAAAGAAATGACCAATCGCAGTAGTCTTGATCAGTAATACCGAGAAAAACGGGAAGTCTTTAGTGACCCGCCCACCAAACGCTATAAGCTATTCTTCCGCGATCAGAGATCAATATTCCAGTTGTTGCCGCGTTCTAGCAAGGTCTGGGTCTAGTGTAGCACGTTGGCTTTTTGCAGCTTTATTTAGCATTTCTTCTAAAAGTAAAAGGAGCATGGGCATTGTCATTGGGGTAGAAGCCGCGGTAGCCGCCGCTGAGGCTGCAGAAGCTGCAGCGGCTGCTGGGGAAGCAATTGGTTCTGCTGCAGAAGCTGGAGAGGCGATTGGTACTGCTGCTGAAGCTGGAGAGGCCGCTAGTGCGGAGGCGGGTGAGGGAGCTGCGGCGGCCGCGGAATCAGGAGGAGGTGCCCTACAAACAGCTCTTGACATGCTTACTAGTGCTGTGGGAAAATTAGGCAAAATGGTGGTGGAGTTTGGGATCATCGACCTCACTTTCAGGGCAGCTAAAGCGCTCTTGGAGCCGCTTTTTGCAACTGATCCATCAGCTAGAATCAGAGCAGAAAAGCTTGCCAAATTAATTGAAGTGCTAAACGAAAGCTCCACTTTAATGAAAAATCTCACGGATTGGCTCAAAGTTCATTCGCAAGACACCACTGATTTAAAGGATTTAACCGTTACAACACAAGGAGTGCTGTCAAAGTTTATTTCGAAACTGGGAGCGGTGAGTGAAAATACTTGTTATTAACTGTATTATATCGCATGACATCTCACGTTACTTCATCTGTTAAGAAATACTGACGGCTAACTCAAACGAGAAATTTATTGCACATTTAGTACTTTTATAGAGTAAAAAATGTTTAAAACACATCAGTGGTCTTAAAACTGTTAACGTATGAATAATTAATTAGCTAACGCGATTGCTGTGGCAGCGAGCTTGGGCTACCTGTGCCAAGCTCAACTCGATGTTTTATTTTCTTTTGACGAGAAGGAGTTATAAGTATTTATAGCAATCCACGTTTATATTTTCGCCTTCTTCTTAATTGACTATAGGCTGCAGGTGTCCTCCAGAAACTTTCAAAGCAGATTTCCCAAGAGAACGACAAGAAGCAAACCATCAAGGATGGTGAAATCGATGCTATTGAGCACAGCTTGCAAACAGTGCTTAACAGCTTCAAGTCTTTGGCTGAATTCAAGGAAAAACATAAAGGCCAAGTCTCAAATCTTGACGGGATGCCCATTGATGAGAAAATGGTCGCTGCGATGCAGGCTAAAATGCCTTGAAAAAACAACTTTACTGTTTAATCTCAGGGACACCATAATCATGAGGCTTATATTTTAAAGACTTGTATTAGAACTGATATAAAATTGAATTGATTTCAGATATACTTCAATGTTTTCCTAGACCCGAGGAAGATACGTGGGAATTTAGGGACCTTTACAAATATATGAAAGGAAGAGAAACATTTTTTCTTTCTTTTTTCAGTCTTCATAAGATATCAATTGAATGCGCATGGGTATCAAGTACAAAAGTATACCTTATACAAACTTTACAAACAATCCAATGTAATTTGCATGATAACTTTCTCATCGCAAGAATTGTAGTCGAATATCAAACAAGATGTGTAAGCCGCGTAGCACTTGACTCCTATAAAGTGTAAATGAAATTATAAACGTGTTCGTGTCTGTCTGAGTGTTAAGAAGGGATAAACCCTAAGAAACGCCGCGGCTCTTGAACTACAAGTTCATTGTTTCGCAATTTCCAAGCAAGCTTGAAATCAATGATTTTTATGAATTTTCACAAAAGGTAGACATCCACTAAATTGTGCTTACCCTCTTTCTCTTTCAGCTAGCGCTAAAAACCGGTGCGCAAATGAGCGGGGCCGGGGAAACGAGGGGGACTGGGAGGAGGGGACGATCCCCCGTCGTACGTCACGACGGTCACGTAAGCACTCGCAATATTTTTCCTTCGCGTGTCGCCTCACCACCTCACAGGGGACCCACACAAACTGTGTGACCTTTCGTATTTTTAAATTTAAAGGAAATGTATGGGAATATCTAAAAGGTTCACTTATCGTAATATTCTGTGATGAATATTCATATATAAGATCAAAATAAACGTATTTTTACCTGAAATGTTGTGTGTTGTCGTTCTTGTAGCTGAAAACGGCGAATTTAAGCGATTTGAAGGGTTCGGCATCGGACCTTTACCTGAGCGTATGGTAAACATTGTATATAGAAATGGCCAAAACCATGCAACCGCATGGTATAAACGTACAGAGAAGACGACTGTTAATTTTTCCTACAATTTGTATCTGTATCCTATTCTATTTTTATATTATGCCATCATATTAACCGTTTATTGACTTAGTTTGGCTATAGCTTTATCCCCATTCGCTGTTTTAAATTCCTAGCCTGTATCATATATCAAATTATAACCGTTTCACAATTTGTTTACTATATAAAATATTGTAACGACTTTCCGTATCTCCATTAAATCCCCTGAAGAAGGACAGCTTGACTGTCCGAAATATCGGGAAATCTCATTCTCTAGTTATATATTTTTTTTCTTCGCTATTTTTCCTCATTATTGTTTTTATTCTAAGTACTTGAAAACAGCAAGATTTGGTTTGTGGTCGTTTTAATATAACTTTGAACAAGGGAATGCCGTATTACAGCTGGTAGTCAGAGAGGCAGAACTGAAACCGGGACCCGGAGAGACCCGAAGGGGGGTAATTCCCAACAATGGGCTATACCGGAAGGGATCACTCTGTTTAAATAAAGGTGTCTATCTATCTACCTCTATTTAGGCTGGAGGTATACAAAAGGGCAGGGATTTCACGAGTTGAAGTATAGAAAAGGGTAGGCTGCCATTTAGGTCGCATGTTAAATGTTTGAAATGAAAAGTCTAAAAGTTGTTCAAATGTTAGCCAAAGCAAAAACGCTTTTTTGGTTTTTCTTTTGTTGTTACAACATGAATCAAGGGATGTAAGTCAGGGATGTAAGGTTACCTTTTCTGTCAAAAACCGGGTATTGGTTTGGACCTCGGGGCGGAGCATCCCCCTACAAAACTTTGTCGAGTAACCCCCGGGAACCGGGGCCTCCGAATTACAAGTCAGTGCCTTTAACCCGCCACTCGACTTCGCTGCTCCCACGTATAAAGCGACCAGCTCTAGTAACGACCAATTTTTCGAAATCCCGAGGTGATCCCTTACGTTGACAAAAAAAATTCTCATTTAAATTCAAAATTCGAATTATTAACGTTTTGTTTCCCGTTTTAAACAGTTCAAGTTTATCAGGAATCGTCTATAAATAGAATTTCGTAAATTTAAAAAGCGGAAAATATACTATTAGCCTTTTGAGTAAGAGATTATTATGAATCGATTTATCATCACATGATAATCATCGTATACTGAAAAGATCAAAAATGGTCATTAATCGGCCGAGCGGACATGACATTGCATCTGAAACCCGGCCCTGATAACTGAGCGAGCGAACTTATTTGTAAAGGGCACTTAAAGGGCTAATTGTCTGCGTTTTGGTTAAATTTGGGTGCATTTTAAAGAAATAATTCGAGACGTTTTTTCTCATAAACTATAATAGCGGTCTATTGTGGTAGTTACCATGACTCAGAATAAAACAACGTCATCGCGTGAACGGGAGGGATTGAGGCGTTTACCGAGGCTTTTGCGGGGGTGGAAAGTTAACTAAACAATCTCATGCTTTTGCCAAAACAAGATGATAAAACAACAAAAGAGGAGCAAAAATACACATCTTTTAGCACCTGAGAAAAGTTGAAAAGGTTGCTGAATGCGTGGTCTACAATAAATTTTTATCCCCATGTCCAAAATAAATAAATAAATGTCCGTGTAAATACACTCGGTGGGATTTTAAGTCTTGACCCCTGAATAATCGTATTTTCCGTTGAAGCACGTACAAGAATAATTGTTCCACGGATGTATTCCGAAAATGGTAATGAGATTGTAAAAAGTGTTTTTGTTACGTTCTAACTCTGATATGTATAAGGCCTTTTCTGAAACCTGTCACAATCATGGAGTATTCAATTTTCCATGATTGTGACGGGCTTTACCCATTCATTTTTTCCCAGAGTCAATTATTTATGCAGTCGACGTGTAGCGTAGCTCTAACTTTTGAGTCTGTGAACGACTTTGGTGTGACATTCGAATGAACCCTCTTCGCGGTAGTATTTTTCCTTGGTGCTATTTGTTTTTCGATATTTTGCGAAATGAAATTTGGAATTTTTCTTGAATTTTCGTATTTGGCACTCTTGCGAGTTTAGGAAAAGACGTTACCTCAGAGTTTTTAGAACTGACTTGTGGGTACTATTATATTCCACTTTTATTTTATTATTATTATTTTTTTTGCTTCTACTTCTGTTTTTCTGCCGTAAGGATCAGTTTGCCGTTTCTTTTGTTTCACTTCAAGTATTAATGCTGATCTATTTGTTAGTGTCGGCGAGGCGCATTATGGGGTCCATTATGGAGATTCTGATAAAGATAAAAACGTGCTGTTACACAATTAGTAGTATAGAGGGAGTCGCTCAAATACCACCCGCGGGAAACCCTCAAATACCCGCCCCTCCTGCGTCGGGGCGGGAAGTTTGAGGGTTTCCCGCGGGTTGTATTTGAGCGACTCCCTCCATACTACTCCGTTGTACCCCCTCAAATACCAGTAAGCTAACCCTCAAATACCAGTTAGCCCGCCCCCGGCCCACCCATCAAACCTCGAGCCCGCCCGCCCGCCCGCAAAGGTATTACCAATTGAAGAAATCCATACCCTAGGTATATACGCACATTGTGACAATGGGGCGAGGAAGAAGCGGTCTTATTGCTACTGGTAAGAAAAAACAAGTTCTTTTTGAACGGTGCAACCCCCCAAATTATTTTATTGGAAGGTCTTCTAATACAAGAGTGAAGCCCAATCCAAAAGAAAACATTATCCCTCCAGATATACTTAGAATTGTCGAATCATTAACTCCACAACAACTTGTATCGCTGATTACTAATTGAAAAAATCCGCCCACTGTGTATATACCAATGATGACAATGGAGCAACTGCCTTTTGGTGAATCCCATTGGGATTACTTGCCAGACATGATCAAAGACTACATCCTTGACATGGTTGAAAGGAGTCACCAGCGCGACTTGGCTGCAAGGAAAATTCATCAACGCAGGATGAAATCTGTATGCCGTTCAATAAAAAATCATTATCACTGGCAAAACGATTGCTATTTCCCTACATTAAACTCACAAACATGTGATGAATGCCAAGAACTCTTCTCACCAGAAGTGGACATGGGCAGACACCGAGCCATTTGCCCCTGCAAGCCCCCTTATAAACACAACATACAGAGCGTGTTCCTGCCTTTAGACATCAGCAGTGATTACGAGGAAGACTATGACGGCCCAAGTGCCCATGAAAGTTTCTATGACATTTACTCGAGCAGCCCTTATAGCAGCCCTTATAGCACAAGTTCTTATTTGTACAGCCACTTAGACCCAAACACAAACTGAGTTGAGTGGTTATTACCAATTGAAAAAACGTCTGAGTGACCTTTGTATATCAATGATGACGGCAACACAAGTGTTCATGAACTTTCTCAAATCGAGGAACACTGGTCTGAAACAAAAGAGCGCCGACTGGGTGAGAGCCAGACAAAACTCCATTGGTGCATCAGAGAACTCTGCCTTGACAGGATCGTCGCCGTTTGAATCACGGCAAAGCTTGCTCTTAAAGAAAATACAGCCAACAGATATGTTCAACAATGCGGCTTGTACCTGGGGCAATCTGTTCGAGCCGCTTATACGCAAGTATTTTGAGTAAAAACATTCTGTTTCCGTTTTTGGCCACAGCATCTCTCTTAATCTAGCAAGAGATCATCCACTTTATAGAAAGGTCACTTGCAGTCCAGACGGATATTTTCTAGACAAAGATAACACCTTAAGCCTGTTAGAGTTTAAATGTCCGTTCAAGCGGAAAATAGCTATGAACAGAATTCCTAGTTATTATAGCGATCAGATACAAACAGGCCTTGCTTTGAGTGGTGACATAGTAAACAAAGGCCTGTTTGTTGACGGTTATTTTAGAATGTGCTCTTTAAACCAGATTGAACCAAGTTTGTCACACAATCAGTTTCTAAACGGAGGAAACAAGTTCAAAACGAAGTGTAACACAACACTTGCGTGGGGAGTTTGTTATTTATTCAGCAAACGGCCGATAATCAGAAATCAAAAGTCAATCATCGATGTAGGTTCACTCACATCGAAACAATTATTTGAGAGAATTATGTCTTCCATTGCGGAGAAGGGCATATGGTGTTGTTATGGTCATGTAAGGATGTCATTTAGAAAACAGGACGAAGACGAGGAGTTTTTGCGTTATGACCATATGAAAAAAGTGTTTTTAGAGGGTTCAGAAGGTCCTAAACCAGTGGCTATGTTTGTTTGGAAGCTTCTGGATATAACTGAGATTTGGGCGTCAAAGCAACCAAACTTTTTGAATAATATTCAAAGGTCGGTCGAGCGTTTTCATAACAGCTTGGCAAGCCTTCGAAAAAAAATAACCGAGTACTCTGAAGAGGCAGCTGAAATCTATCACAGCCCTAAGAAAAATGCTGCCGTCGTAAGGGCTGGAGACGAAGAGCAAATGTTAGCATTTCTTATGGAAGAACTTGAACAAGGTTATTAATGCCCACGGCATTAATGGCTGCTTCCCAATACCATTCGTTTGTTAGACGTGTAGCGGGCTTCTGATGTCTTATGTAAGATAAAATTTTGTGTTTTCTTGGCCCTTCTGGTAAAATTAGCTCTAAGATCTTATGAATTATGAACTCATAAGATATTCCGCTTGGAAGATGATATCTTATGCTTGAGTAAACATAGTTAATTTGCTTAATTTCGTCATCGGTTAATCTCGGAGGGGGTTCCCCTCGGATAAAACTCAACAACAGAGTGCTGTGTTTATTAAAATCACCGCGTTTTATTTTTTTAAGAATGTTTCGTAGAATGCCAATTGTTAAAAATGATGGATGAACATTTAGTTTTGCCATTTCTTTCCGTATTTCTAATAAAACCTTTTTACCGCCGCTTATGCATTCTAAAGAATAATTTCCGAGTAATTGATCAAGGCGCCGTTTAAAATTATAATTTATTCTGCATGGTATTTTAACTTTCATATTTTCTTTATCGTAAAGGTCTTTATGAGAAAAGACAGCTCCGTATATTCTTTCAATGCGGCCACATTCTCTGCAGACAAGTTCAGCGGATTCACAGACTAGCGAAAATGAGCCGCCACAGCTTTGACACGATTTTATTCTTTCGTTTATTATGTCTAGAATGATAACAAACTTGTTTTCGCGATATTGTTGGATTAATTCTTGTCTCGCTGACAAACTGAGATCTTCAAAGATGATTTGAAGTTTTTCTGTTAGTTGTGAGCGGTGAAGCTCTTTTAGGTAGCAGCTTCCATAGAAGCCACACAGCATGACTTGCTTGTGTTTTATATCCAAGACATCTAGTTGCGTCTCGTATTCTTTATTTTCATCCATACGTCTAACAATAGACAGTTGCGTGATAAAGCGCTCAATATGTCGCGGCTCCGTCATGTTTATTTTTAGAAATGACAAAATGTTCAATTGGGGAACGAAACTTCTTGAACATACCGAAGCGCCCCACATATACCGAAGCGCCCCAACTTTGTTCAAAAAAGTTTTTCTGGGGCGCTTCGGAATTTATTTTTTTGAAAAAATAAAAACGGGGCGCTTCGGAATTTATTTTTTGAAAAATTTTTTTGGGGGCGCTTCGGCATTTAGGGGCGCTTCGGAATTTATGGGCCTATGTGTGGCGGGATTTTTCCCTCAAGATTTGTAGATTAAAACCTGAGTTTAATCTTTCAAATCTGACTTGGACACAGCTGTGAGACGATTGAACTTTTTTTGAAACTCTTCTTTGACTTCCTTGCGAAGCTCGGTTTTGATTTTGTCTATATCTAGCGATGGAGTTTGCCTGCCTCCTTGTGTAGCCTTTTTTTCACCAGAGCGAATCAAGGCCTTTAGTTCGTGATATTTTTCAACCTCACGCAGAATGATTGAAAATTCTGAATCGCTGATTCGCTTGTCCGTCAGAGCCTTTGAAACCAACTCATTGACAGAGTTTCGTTTAGCAATGGCGAGTGTGTAGATATTTTCATGTTTGACGATCTTCCTTTCGAGCCTTTTACCGAACGCAGTAAGGCCAGCTGATGAAAACCCTGAAACGGCGGCAACGCCAGCAAGAGGAGGGCTGGCGATAATCCCAACTCCTGTCAAAGCTGTTGCCAAGGTTGCAGAAGACAAACCCGCAGAAATGAAACCAAGGCCAACAGCTGAACCGTGAACAACAGAGTGGGTTCGTTTATACTTCTTAGCGACCTGCCTATAGTGGCTAGCCTCTGACTCAAGCTCTGTCTGTAAGTCAGATATTTTTTTTAGACGAAAGTCATCACCATTTGACAACACTGGGTAGAGCGGTTGTGTCTCGCTGTATTTAGGAGCCAATGGAAGCACATTTGCAGAACTCATGGTGGGGGGTATATATATCTTTTTTAATTTATCTCAACTTCAAACTCTATGGGCATGTTATTGAAGTTGAAGAGGTCGCCATTTACATCCTTCACTGACAGTGATATGCTGTTTACATAATCACCAGACGAGACGTCACGCAAGACGTTCTGTTGTGTTGATTCGTAAAACACCTTCTGAAACGGCTTTCCACGAACATCAAACCGAGCCAAAACTGTCGAAGGCTTACCATTGAGGAGGTTTTGTTCTTTATCAACCAGATCACAGTGGATAAAGTAAGTGCTTGGTGATGTTAATCCTTTGACGAACGTTGTAAATGATAATTTAGGATTTATACCAAGCAATTGTGATAAATCGTGGTCTAATTTCACATCCTTATTTTGCAAGTTGAAAATGACCATCGACCCTACAGGCGTATTTGTCTTGGTTTCTAATTTTAACTTTTCGACTGGGAATGCGCTCTCTAATTCTTTTGCCAAATACTCAAGAGTGTAATGACCTGGAAGAAGTCTCCTGACATTTGTGTTTTTATCAGGCCCAGTAAACAATGTTATCTCTCCTCTTTCTTTCAAAGTATTCCACGAGTTGAAAATTGAGCAAGAGATTAGACGGATATAACTCGGTTTCGGAAGCGGGTGATCGAAGTATATTGTGTGAGGGTTCGAAGGCGCGACGATTGTTAACACAACCATGATTGCATATATAAAAACATTTTTTAAATATAAATATATACAATCATGTTTGGCAGACGGTCCGCTGGATTTAATCCTAACTCACTTGGTCTAAACATTGGCGGCCATAATTATAGCCCCCCAACCCCTTTTTATTCAACCCCAAACGCCTATAGCCATGTAAAGCCAAAGCCACCCCCAGATCCACTAGCCTGGATGAGAACACCAAAAGCAGCAAAGCTCTCTGCCGCTGCCAAGGCCAAGGCGATATCAGACTTCAAAAAGCGTTTCCCTAACGCTGATATGTCCCACTTTGAAGTGCAAGTAGAGTTTGGAGACGACCACAAAACCGCCACAGGGGAAGTGCTTTACAAAGAGGGACAAGGCTCATTAGCACTTATCACAGAAATAGCCCGCAAAAATTGGACACAAGCCATGAAAGACGCTCTTGGTCTTCATCAAGACGGGGGTTTCCCCTATCAGCTATCGTTGACTCAAAATACAAAAAAGCCAATCCCAGCTGTTGATTTCTCCACCACAATAGACAAGGATATGATGATTGGTGCAATCTTGAACGACGAAGCGCAAAAGATTTATGTCACGCCAACTGATTATTTCACAACGAAATACAGAAATATCTTCAGAGACACACAGATTTCATTCACAACAGCGAAATACGGTAGAAAGTGGCTAGGCGGGCCGCATATGAGTTTTTGGCCACAACAACTCTCCTTCGCACTGTGGTGTGCAACAACCGGCTGTGGAATCTCGCGTGACATTCTATTTGATAAGAACTCCAGTCTATTCCTAGCCCCCCAGCTCCGGTCGTTTTATAGGTTTCACGTTTATTTCACAACAAGACGAATACTCTACAAGATTGGTGGGGAACAAAGCGTGAGTGCTTTGCCAGACGACCCCCCATTCAACCAGAAAGACAATAAGTACAACATCGATGCGTACAAGAAGATTTGCATAGAGTTCGGTATCAACCCCAGTTCTGACTTCCGTTTCACATACGGCAAGAACCACGGTCTTGGGAATGTCTACATTGGTGAATATGGAGGTGGCAACATTTCTACCGATTACAACTATCCTGACCCCGATCTAGCTCTGTTCAATGATGAGCGCGTGACTGACAGAAACGATCCCAACTATCGCGCTAATGGAATATCTTTCGTCCGCAACGACCAAGGGGCGGACACCCAGTTCGAGCACTTTGTGCCAAATTACGCACAGGGGCTAACACAGCCAGGGCTCGCGCGTATGAACCAATCAATCGAGGCCTTTGTGTACTGCATTCTTGGTTCACAAGCCAAAACCCGCAGCAGTATCATTGGAAGAGGAGGCCGGGCGTTCGAAACGCAGAGAGTATTCCTCACCCATCTAGAGGAGGCCATAATACTGAACGACATTGCAACAAGCGTGCAGCGTTACCAGCTTGCCATCCAAGCAACGAAAGTGCGCCTAGACTTTGCGACAGCACCCGGAAGCTGGCTCATGCCATCACGCATGGTTATCAACACAGAGAGCGTGATCGGGTATAACAACAATCTCAAGGAGGCAACGCAAGGGATGAAACTGGGTGTGAACAATGATGTTAATCTGGGCACAAAAAAGGCCTCTTAACGCCCCATGGCCGGTGGTCCAACAAAGATTAATCCACCAAACAGCCACCCATCGAACCCGATACATAAAGAGGCAACACAGGCACAGGGCATCGCGCTCAAAGACCCAAAACCAACGACAACCACAACCCCAACACCACCAACGCCTACACCAGACCCCACACCAGAAACAACGCCAGAAACCAAGATCGAGCCGCATCACGTAAACAAGGCACTCATTGCTGCGGGCTCGCTTGCTTTGGCAGGCGTTATCGTTTGGTTTAGATATGCGTAAATCTCAAGACTTCGCACGCTTGGTGATCCTTTCAACAAGGAAGGCCACCACGGCAAGGATTAGCAGCCAAGCGTGTTCACCCAGAAAGGAGATGACCGACCCAGCCGCTTTGAAGATGAAGCTCACAATTGAGCCAATGAGGCCAGGCAGGGCGCTGGCTGCCTTTTTGGCAAGTTCTTTAAGCCCATTTCCAATAGCCTTGGTGGCTCTTGCCAGGCCATTCAAGGTGGCGAGTACCACAGCGCTGATGGTTATGCCAGCTGCCAGAACAACCGCTTGCAGGGTCCATCCATATTTCTTGAAGATTTCTCTAACCCTCTCTAGCAAGGGTCTTTGCCTTTCCCGCACCTCAATTTCTGTATTGACCCTTGCCAGCTCTTCTTCTCGCTCAGCAACCCGAGCTTCCGCGGCTTCTCTTTCAGAGGAAGAAGTATCCTCAACCTCTATGATGAGCTTGTCTTCAGCGATCTGTCGTTCAAGCTCTTCTTTGTTCTGTTTAAGTTCGTCCAGTGGTTTTATGGCGTCCTTTTTTGCTCTAAGTTCCTCTGAGTGTCTTTCTAAACCCTTTTTTGCAAGCATGATTTCGTCGATTTCTTTTCGTAGTTTGTCTACTTGTTTAGCAGCTTTTTGTGCATTGTCCAGTTGTTTTCGTTTGGCTTGGTGCTAAGCTTCAAGAGCTCTCTTTTCATTTTTTAGTCTTTTTATTTCCTCCGTATTAATTGGCCCATGTGCATCTTCCATCTCTTGCATCTGGTCATCAGTCTCTTTGATTCTATTTCTGATGGCATCCATGTCATGGCGAAGTTTTTGTGTATTAGCAAGCGTTTGTTCTAGTTGTTGTTTTTGTTTTTGTTTTGCTTCCAGTTCTTTTTCTTTTGCTTCAAGTGCAGCATTTAATAGATTTAACTCTTCAGTCACAGACTTTCCGAGAGCCTCTTTGATCTCTTTGGGAAGAGAAGTGTTGAAAGTCTTTTCTTCATCCCCTCGCGATCTTGTGTAGAGCTTATACCATTTCTTTTTTTCTTTCCCTTACATTTTCACCCAGATTTCAGCGCCTTTATTCTTTCTTCTGTACTCAAGAACAACTTTTTTTTCACCTTTGTTCATATCTGGGAACTCATCCTCAACCTCTATATATGCTATGTTCTTCAGGGTTATCACCTGCCGGCCTTGAGTATCCCCTGTAATGAAAGAGGTTTCTGCAGTGTTTGACCCTTGTTTCTCTTGGGGGAGTGTTCTTGTGATCATAGGCACTTGTTCGACGGGTTTGGCGGGTGTGGGAGTAGCCTCTGGGTTTTGTTCATCAAACCATTCTTTCAGTTCTTCATCTGTTGGTTCATAGCCCTCATTATCATCATCATCATTGTTATCCCCTTTGTCTGGGGTGAGAGGGTCTGTTTCTTTTGCATCAACAGCATCAGCCATGATGATATATAAATATAAATTTAAAAAAACACAAATATATACCATGGCTGTGCAACCGAATCTACTTCCATCTCACAGTGAAAAGACACTGGGCGCCATGAAAGCAGAGCGAACCGTCAAGCGCATCACATTCAACCCATCTGAGGCCAATCCCGGCGAGACACTGTACGTCTCGGTGCCCAAGCTGGGCGAGCACGATGTTATTGTGTCCGGCTCACTTGCACTGGTGTTCAACATCAATCTCTACGGAGGCCATGCAAACAACTATCTCGTACAAAATGTTTCTCGGGCCCTGGTGGACAGGTTCGTTGTAAAGTTTGCCGCCACCGCCACTGTCCAGGACACGGTTGGGTACGACATCTACAAAATCTTCGAAGACCTATTCAAATCAACCGATGAGCGGGACAACATGCTTTTGGAGGGCATCCAGAGTGTGGATTTATGTAAGATCCGCTCTGGTGCTGGCGATAAGAAGACATCCGGTGTGGATGCGGAAACCAAGCTGGAAACAATTTATAAAAATAAGTATCGCATCAACCTCGATCACCAAATCTTAACTGATCACGGAATCATATATCCTCAAGCGTTATATAACGATCTAGTCTTCGAACTAACCCTCGCCCCCGCATCCCAAGTTGTCCGGGGTTCAGACACAAGCAAGCTCGTGTACAAGTTGGAAAACCTCCAGCTGGAGTATGAGACCATCAGAAGTAAGAGTCTGGCCGATGAGGCAACAAGCACTTACACTAATGGCAAGGAGTTCGCCTATGACCACGTAATGCGAGATCGGGTGCATCCCTTCACAAAAGGCGTTGACACTCGGCTGAATCTTCGGGTTAACCCACAGCGCGGGTCTCTCAAGGGCATCCTCTTGCTGTTCATCAATCCCTATGCAGCGGGTGCCAGGAACTCTGAGCACTATTTCAATCCCGACATCACCAAAGTTAAGATCACAGTCAACGGTGTCCCAAACAGGGTCTACAACGAGGGCATCAGTGGTACTGACATGTGGTATGAAATATACCGATACTTTAACCCACACACGCGCGGCAGACCCAACATGAACCTGACAAAATATCTCACAGGCAACAAGTTTGGTCTCTGGATTGACCTGCGGTCAATGGCTGACACAGCTCTGCACGGCAACGGCCAACGGCTCGTCAACACACAGGATGGCGTGCAACTCGAGATCGAACGAAACGGCAAAGGCTCGGGAACCGCAAACTGCCACATCTTCACCATCTCTGACTCACAGATGAACATCATGAGCAGGCAGCTGGAATCTGTACAGTACTAGGTATAAATTTACATATATATACCACCAGCCCCATGCCCACAAAACAACAAGCAACAAGCAACAAACATGCAAGTTTTACGATAAGCCGGCTCCACTGCCATCCACCGGGCCACTATCATACAATAAAATACAAAGACTTCTGGCAATGGCACCCTCCGCACATGAACCAATGAACCAATTGTTTGCAAACTAACTAATATAGGTGTTGGTTATGGACCCAAGAGCTGCCATTCAATGCACTAATCGTGGGACCCACTAACTCTGGCAAGACACAGTATCTTCTAAACCAACTGCGAGGCCCCTTTAGGGGTTGTTTTGACTACATCGTTTTATTCTGCCCCACATTTGTCAAGAACAAGACATACGATGGCTTCGTGGACCGCGATCCGCGAATCTTCGTGATTGTCTGCCAACAACATGAGATCGAAGACTGTTTGAAGTTGGCAAGCTTCTTTTTCACATGCACCAACACTTTATTCATTCTCGATGACTGCGCCGCCTCCAAAGATGTCAAAGGCCGCACTAGCCAGCTGGTCAATCTGGGGTTCAGCGCAAGGCATGACGGCATATCCGTGTGGGTCTTGACCCAGCAGATCACCAGCATTGCCAAGCCATATCGTGATAATATCGCAGCGATCGTGCTCTTTTACACGCCCTCCAGCAAGACTACCAAGGCCATATTCGAAGACTATGCCGGAGAGCTCTCCAACGAGGAGTACAAAGAGCTTATCGCAAGGCTCAAATCCCGCAAGATCTCCCACCTGGTTTTCTCTCTGAGGCACCCGTATGGAATTGAGTACAAGATGTAAATAATACACAAATATATACACAAATATACACATGACTATGAATGCTCCAACCAACCTACACAAGCTCACTGTACTTTCACAGCTCTTGGATGAATTGCGCAAACACACACTTGATGCGCAAAACAAAATTATCAAAGCCGCTGGTGAGGAAGATCTGCGCCTCATGCTTCTCAACAGATATCCATTGCGGTTGAATTCTATGCCAGACACCATGGCGGGGCTTATACGAGAGCTTGAAACCCTTTTACCCGACATCAAGAGAATTATCGAAAAATAAAAAACAAAAATAATATATATACATTCACTTGCTGATGGCACAAGCAGCTGAAGACCAGGTCGTTTTTAACGAAGTATTGCAGATGCAGATGCAGATGCTGGAGGCCACCCCTGATACCACACCTCTCACAGGGATAGTTGGTGACAATGGCATTCCTGCCAAACGTGAGAAGCTGGCAATCCTTGTTTCTACTGGCAAGGCCAAAGAAGCTATCGGCGTGCAGCTCACACACGATCATGTCAAGCGGTTGTCAGACAAGGACGTTGACAAGTACTGCAAAAGGTACGAGGCCTACATAGGTAACAAGACAACCGAATCCCTAGTTGATTCCGCTATCATGCTCATGTCCAAAGGCGTTGGCATGGTGATCCCGGTTGATGATCTCAAGGAGTTGCAGCAAGAACTCAAAAACGACTACATCATCAACCAGGAGCTATCAAATATTGCTGGGGCTATTGCCATGCGATGTGGACGATTGCTGGCGCTTGCCAATGCTGCTCTCATCACAACAAAACACATCAAGCTTGAACGAGAGCCTGACTTGATAGAAATGGAACCCCAACCCACACATCCAAGCAGAGACAGTGAAGGCTATCCACTTGAGGGCTTTGATGAAGTTGGTGTTAATCTGGCAGCAACCTCGCAGCAACCTTGAAGGAACCTGGCTGGAACCTGTCAGCAACCTGTCAGCACACTTGTCACATTTTGTAAAAAATAAAATTCACATTTATATACCACTATGACCACACCACTCGAGACGATTCCTGAAGAAACTCCAACTCCAACTCCAACCCAAACACCTGTACGTGTTACCTCTGAGACCCCGAAAACAAAGCCTGCAACAGAAAAGAACCCCGGCCGCGTTGCTTCTGGCAAAAGGCTAGCAGAACGCAACCGCCTGGCCCGTGAAGCAAAGAAAAAGGCCGAAACACAAAAGACTGCAAACCAACCATCAACAAGTGTCACCAGTGCTGCAAACCAACCCTCAACAAGTGACACTGGTGGCACAACAAGTGACACCAACAGCAACTCAATCTTTTATATTCTGGGGTTTGGAGGGTTGATTGTCTCTGCTGCAGGTGTGTATTACCAACGCGAAGCCATAATGCAAAAGCTTGGACGCAAACCAAACACACCAGCAACACCAGCAACACCACTAACACCAGCAACACCCGCTGCACCACCCCCATCTCGAATTCCGGTAAGACAAGGAATTATAAAAATGGAATAAAAAACAAACACATATGTATACTGCACACAAACCATGTCTGACAACAAGCTTGTGAAGTCTATCCTCGACGCCGCAACAATCACTGGCCTTGTCGCTGGTATTGGTTGGATTGGGAAAAAGACCATCAAAGAAAACTTCACTGCCGACCCCAGTGCAAGCTTGATGAACTACGTCAAGTTCACAGCCGTCATGGCTGGCAGCATCGCGCTGAAGAAATATCTCGAGGACCAGAAAATCCTCCCAGACAACATGTAAAAACCATATGTATACACACGACTACAATGGCCTCGATTGCAATAATGGCCCTTGGCGCTGTTCTCAATGCGGCCGCTTTCACGGGCGGCAACTATCTCGCGAAATATCTGTCTGGTGATAGCGGAAAGGCAGCATTGGATGAGAAAATTCGTCATGACAAAGCCCTGGAACAATACCAAGCGGCTTACGCTAAATACCAGAAGGGCCGCACCAAGCTCCTCGACTGGATTGCAACCAACGATCGGATTAAACACCAAGCTAGCCGAAACTTCCAAACCACTGACCAAGCCCTGGTCTTGTATAACCAGATGCACAAAACACAACCAGATAAACAAATCAAAGACTACAAAGAGCCTCAGTTCTCGGACTTCTACAAGCCAAGCCAACAACAGCAGACTGGTGAACTTGCGTTCATTGGAGGCACCCTGCTTGCGGGTGGGTATGTGGCCTATCGCTTTCTGTAAACAAACATATATACCCCACACACCTCTATGGAGGCCAAACTCTCTAAGATATACTACAGCCCGAAAGGGTATTGGAAAGGTCTTACCGCTGTAAAAAAGCTAGCTGCAGCAGCCAAGGTCCCTGAAGAGGCGACAAAGAAATGGCTGGTCAAACAGGCTCTTTGGCAAGTTTACCTCCCAGCGCCACGCCATATCCCTCGGCCAAAGTTTGATGTCTTCACGCCCAATGCGGTGCATCAAGCGGACCTTCTCTTCCTACCCCACGACAAACTTCCTCATGGGAGAAAGGTTTACAAATACGCATTAACCCTAGTTGATGTGGCTAGCCGTTACAAAGCTGCGGAACCCCTGACTTCGAAAGAGTCTGAAGAAGTCTCAAGGGCATTTCAGAAGATTTATAGGAAGGGGCCTTTGAAGTGGCCTCAACTCTTACAAGTTGACCCTGGGAAAGAGTTTATGGGGGCTGTGACTAAGACCATGGAAAACAACAAAACGGTCATTCGCCGAGGGCGGGTTGATATCCACAGAGACCAAGCAATTGTGGAGAGATTCAATCGCACCCTGGCTGAAAGACTGTTTGGCTATCAGTATGCTGTTGAAATGAATATGCCCTCTGGCCGGTCTACTGCATGGGTCAAAAGACTGCCAGATGTTGTCTCGGCCTTGAACAATGAAGTGACCCGGCTCACTGGCAAGAAGCCAAAGGATGCGATCAAAGAGAAAGCAATATCTTCCAAACCTGCGACACCATATGCTAGGCCTGTGGGGGTCTATGAGAAGAAGATTCCTCCTCGAGTCAATGTACGATATCTGTACTACCCAGGGGAGTTGGAAGGTGGTGGGAGGCGTGCTACTGATCCCATCTGGTCTTTGAAGGTCTACCAAATACACAAGGTTGTAACCAAGCCAGATGCGCCCGTGGTATACTACTTGTATGACGGGCCCAAGAGAGGGTTTGTTCGTGAGGAGTTGATGGTTGTGCCGCCGGGCACTCAGTTGCCACCAGCTGGGTTGTGAAACTCAATGGGCTCTGTGTGGATACCGTCTGGCAGCACCCAACGCTTGTCGTAGTACGCGGAAAGACCCAGCTTGCGCTGCTCGTATGTGTGCATGGCACCGTTGTGCATTCGGAAACCCCTGTTGGTGGCCATGTCCTTGCGCCCCTCGAGGGCTCTTTCGTACCTTTCCCAGAGCAGCTCTTGCTCCACTTTGGCTAGGCTCTGGGACTCGTGCTCTTTCCACGCCAGCCCGTTTTGTTTTTTGTTCACTCCCTTGGCGGAGAGCTTGGGCTCTTTGTTGGGGGTGCCATCGTTGTCTACGAGGTAGCACTTGCTGCATAGGGCGATGGCCCGTGTGCCTTCCTTCTCAAGCTTGAACAACCCGGGCTCTCTGCCGCTCCACTTGTCCCACGCCAACCAAGTCTTCTTCTCCACCTCGAACTGGTCACGGAGTTCTGGCTGTAATGCCTCCTCCAGCTTGTCGTGCGCAAGGGCGAAGTACATGCTGTCCGTGTCCATCTGGATAAGCTCGAAGTCATGCCTGTCGAGGTAGTAGTCCAGGAAGTCGTAGTAGAACTCCAGCATGCGCAGCTTGGCAAGCTGGTACACAACGATACCCACTTGGAAAGGACGGTTGATTGTGACCTTTGGCTTGCGCAGCTCGATCTTGTAGGCATCTCCGATCTTTTCGAGGTCTTCGAACAAGGCCGAGCGGAGATTCTTGTCGACTTCGTCCTCGTCCCTTGTGTACACCGTTCTTGTCTGGCGCTCCACGGCTTCGATGAACTTGCCGTAGGCACTGTTGCCCAGGAGCTTGAACACTTCAGCAAGTAATGCCTTCTCCTTGTCATCGTCGCCTTTCCTTCGGTTGTCGGCTACCTCGCGAACGAACCAGTCGAAGAGCTTTTTGGGTATGTAGTCGATAGTGCGGTAGACTGACGTGACCTTGAGCCCACTTTCGAGATACCACTTCAAGAGGGGTGCGTAGATCAGCATTTTTCTCGCTGACAGCACACCCAGCAGTTTTTTCTGGTCCGGAAAGCGGGTTCGGCCACTTTCTTGGAGGTAGTCGTGCATATGCTGCGGAACGCATTCGTCAGGCACTGCTTGATTGATGAAGAGTGGCGGAAACTCTTCGAACTGCTCCCACAACTCTCGGGGGACTTCGATGTCCACTTCCGCAAACCAGAACCACCTGCCTGTATTCAGATTCATTTCGAGAGCTTTCGCTGCCTGCACCAGGTCATTGTAGTGCACAACCTTCTCTTTGCCGCAGGGCATCTCCTTGAGCATCGTGCTTGGGTAGAGGGAGTTCGCATCGAAGCCGAGGATGCGCTTCGTGGTGCGCGCCAAGTCGTATTTGTGGGGGCGAATGCGAGTTTCACCACGCACGTGCTTGCGGGTGAACACCAGGCTTGGACCGCCAACCACAGCCTCTTTCAGCATAGCGTAAGCTTCGGGCCTAGGAGCGTATAGTGCTGGGACATTGCGCCCGCTCAATGAGCCTCGCAGGACGTATTGCATCGATACCCCGGGCAAGGAGACCGCGTCTTTGAAGATGTCTACCTTGAGCCCAGTGTAGAAGGACTTCATAGTTTGGAGAGCTTCGAGGAAGGGAGACACGTCAAGATTCTTGTAGTACTCCAGCCAGTCCCCGAAAGTCTTCATACCTCGCTCATGGAAGATGCGCTTGCATTCTTCGTGCTCCTTGGGAGATAGAACGAAAGCGTTTTTGAGTTCTGAGTACCAGCACCAGTATGGCGGGAGACCTTGGTAGTCCAGCTTGTCAGCACTGTCAAACCACTCGTATGGGAGCCAGGATTTGGTCTGTGTTGCACCATACCTCTTGACCCACTTGTCGTACGTGATGCCTGGGGCCATATAGTTCATGATGTCCAAGAACTTGTAGTTGGGCGTGTTGATGAACATGATGCGGCCCTCTTTCTCCGCAGCAAAGACCCCGTTCTCTTGAGCGAGATGAGAAACAAAGTACTTGCGGATAAGCTTGAGATCGTAGTGGCCTGAGTTGAAGCCAACTACAGGCACTTGGTTGCACCATTGGTCGATAAGATTGAATTGCTTATCGGGAAGACTCTCAGTGTCTGGGGCATGTATTTTGCAACCACATCCTCTCGGATGGCAGCGCTGCGCCGCTCCAGGGAGCTATAGAACAGCCCGATAAGCTCGTCGGGATCTTTGGAGAAAATGTACTCAGGCTCAGGGTTCAACGTGTCGGCAAAGGAGACTGAGATAGGCACATGCTCACTTTCATACGAGAGATCCCGTGTTGGGAGAGCTGCCTTGGTCTTGTCCTGGTACGCTTCGAAGTCGTAGACGATCGCGTGGGGATATGTTTTGTTTCTTTTCTGTGGGCAACGGTCATTCCACCAGGGACGAGGCTTTTCGTGTTCCCACCTTTCCACCACATTGTAACCAGCGTCTCGAAGCAACTGAGTTCGTTGCAGAGTCTTTTGGTAGGCAACCGCCCTTGTGATTGGATTGCCTCTGCGGTCAGTATATACCAATTCGAACCTCTGGTCAAAGTAGGGGTAGCATTTCTCACAACCGTGCCAGAAACAACCATGGAACTGGAAAACTGTCTTGCTTTCTGGGTGGTAGCCGTCGACTGGGTGGCCACAAATGTATCTCTCACCGCCATGCCCGCATCTGTGATGGTGAATGTGAATGCCTAGCCGCTTCGCCTCCCACTCCAGCCAGCACACTGCCTTGACACCGAAACCGCCTTCTGGGTAAAAGGCTTTCTCGAAAGCGGACTCAGGATCGAGGATACGTTTCCCGGGGCAGTCGGTTTTGGTTTGGCCACGAGTACACGTCTTGGCGTGGCGCTGCATGTTACCAGCTCGTGTGAACCTCGCATTGCACTCGCCACAAGTGTAGTTGTTTGTGACTTTGTTGATATCGGTGATCAAGAAGGCGTGTCCCTCATGAATACCGATAGTCATGGTTGGGGTGCCTACCTTGTCGTAGTTCGCAGGACTGTGGCTCAAAACGAAGTCACCATTGGGAAAAACAGTGTACGCGGCAATGCCTTGCTTGAAATGCCTTTCGAGTGTAGATAAGTGGCGCAAAGTTAGACGGTCTCGAAGCCCAGGATAAATTGCGAAGAAGCTTTCTGCGAGTTCCCTGGCTCTGCGAGTAGAACGATCTATACGAGCTCCCCGATGGACAGCCAAGCAGCGATGGAGACAAAGATTGTCGTTGAAAGTGTCAAGGGCAATGACTTCTCTTTTGTTGCGGAGCCAATCAGGAAGACGTCCGAGGCCTATTTGCAAGGGTTGCCGATCCAACACTACTTTGACATCAAGTAGGACAGTGCGTTCGTAAACCCATTTGGTATCAGGCCTGTTGAGTCTTGCGTTTTCAAGACGAAGCTCTTCCTGTGCTTGCAACCATTGTCGTGTCTCTGAGAGAGTGGACAACCAATCACTATTGTGGTTGTTTTAATAAAAAGTCCTCAACACCCCGGTTTCAGTGTTTCGTAGCTCGACTGTGAACCGTAAGTTGATTTTGTGCCGTGTGGGAACATATTGCCTGATTTTGTTCAGAATCCGTGCGACAAGAGAGTTTTCCAGATTGGTTGCAAAGCGGAACCTGCGTGTTCGCCTGCCTTGTTGAACGCCTATGTCAATCCGATCATAGATTTGAACAAATTGTTCTAAATCTGGCTCTTGTGGATTGTTTAGAGGATCGAACTCAGCAATAATGTCGTCGGCAGGCTCGATCCGTTCAACATTTCGTTCCTGTTCGTCCAGCCAGGCAATCAGCTCGCGTTGAGTGTAACCACGTCGTCTTCGTTGCCGGGGTTGTGCCATATATATATATGGTTTTTTTTGTACGCAATGTGCGTATATACCAAAGGTAGGGATTTCTTCAATTGGTAATACCTCCCTTGCCGTTGCGGATGGGGGCGGGCTAACTGGTATTTGAGGGTTAGCTTACTGGTATTTGAGGGGGTACAACGGAGTAGTATAGACGGAGTCGCTCAAATACAACCCGCGGGAAACCCTCAAACTTCCCGCCCCGACGCAGGAGGGGCGGGTATTTGAGGGTTTCCCGCGGGTGGTATTTGAGCGACTCCCTCTATACTACTCAATTAACCTTTTAATCGATCAGTTATTTAAAATCAGTTTGTTCTGCACCAACTGAGAAGTCGTTTCGTTGCTTTTAAATTATGACGACGAACTGACCACAATATGAATGCGATGCACTCACTGCGCGATGCGATCACCGAGCAAAACGCGCGCACGTAGAGCTCTGACTTGTTAGGTCTTGTTACATAAGTCAGGCACGTCCTTCTCTGATCTAGGGGAGGAGCCCGAGGGGAGCGGGTCCCCCCTTATTCACTACCCCCCATTCCCCCCCCCCCCCCCCCCCCCCCCCCCGCCATTACGATCTGGGTCCGCCATTGTAAAACTTGACTGGATAGAACAAAACTGACTAGGATAACCGGGTCTTTTGCAGACCTCGACCAGTGAACTACTTTAGCGAATAAAAAAAGACAGCAAACTGATCCTAACCGAATAACGTGAAGAAAAACAGAAACAAAATTATAAAAATAAAATCGGGTAATATATAAATGACCTTGATCTACTTTTGGTATATCCCAGGGAAAACATTCAGTAGACCCTATATCTGGTTACGGCAAGAGAAAATTATCTAGATCAGTTTTCTCTTGGTTACGGATATTAGCGAGTAGCCCCGGCTCGTATCCAGAGTTTCTCGGTTTTCAACTGAGATGGCGGCTCAAGACGAGATTTTTAAAGACACAATGGAAGAACACTCTCTTCATCTCGCGTTCGATTACTATTGCTACTACACGGGAATAAATTGTGCGTGCTTTGAAAAAAGCTACTGTCGGCCCGATGTGATGGAGAGCCCAAAAGTTCCAGAAACAAAACGGTGTTTACACGCAGCACCTGTTGAACTCAAGTGATTTCCAATTTTATTGATATGAACTGACAATTTAATAGAAATGCGGGTTGTAATTTACTTTTTGATCAATTAGAGAAGTGATTTTAAAGCAGCAATGAATAATAAATCATTTGCTCGCAATTCGTGGCGTAGACTTGATTCCAAGCCGTTTTGTGCGCCCTCGCTCCTTCACGAAGGATCTGAAAACTGCGGCAGTTTAGTTGAAAATTGTTGAGTGACAGCGTGACACGAAATGTCGGGAAGTGGTGACAAATTATATATTGTTACATCCGCTGCAAGCAACTTTAACTGGGATTCTTTGTCCTAGACAGGGTTCTAAAATAGCAGGTGTTGTTTCAGACCCTCAGCGGCACACCTACACCCAAATATTGGTCAAGTACCCACCCCGGGATATTTTACAGGCCTTTTACAACAATTCCCTGAGTTCCAGAAGATTTTCTTGCCCTCTATCATAAACAACTCGGCCGAAGGAGGATTAAAGAGTGAAGGGAACATAAAGAGAGCGCGAGAAAATACTTCGAAACGCAAGGAAAGGTTGTAGAAAATCCCACTTAATCTTAAAGCAACCAGGTTCTTCGATCCAACCGGAAAAGCAACAAATCAAGATGATGTATAAACTCTTCCGCTCACCTTCAAAAAATTGATAAATAAGAAAAATGAGATGGGGTCTTAGTTTTCGTAATGAGCTTTCGTAATTACGGAAACTAAGACCCACCGGAAAAGTGAAAATCAATGAAAAGACGGCGGGTCTTAGTTTTCGGGGTCTTAAGTCTTAGGTCTTAGTTTTCGGGGTCTTAGTTTTCGTAACAACCGTCCTTTCGAACGCCATTCCACACACACACAACATTCTCGTCTCCAGAGCTCAACCAAACGAAACGAGGGCTCTGGGGACGAGAATGCACACACGAAAGGTTTTTTTTATTTCCGGTTTCTAGTATTGAGCAAGCGCAATAGTACATTAAAGCATTAGGCATGCGTTAACGGATATCGTGGATTTAACGACATCCGGAAGGCACTGTTACCAGAGCCCTTCGTTTTTTCCGCTGACCAAACGAAACGATGGCTCTGGGGACGAGAATGCGGCGAAAGATGCATCCAGATCCAGGCGCATCTAAGTTATGATGACACCGCTGGACGTACGCTTGCTCAAAATCATCGTGACAAACATCAAAATCTCAAAAATCGAGACTGCAGCAGCATAACATAAAGCGCAGGGAACCCAAGCAACCACAGGCAAACCAAAGATTAGTGTGCTACTCGCCTGGGGGCTCGCAGCAATAAATCTGCTGTTATGTAGCCTGTTCCAGGCGTTCAGTTTGTGGTGCGCGAAAGAAAAATCGGGTGCAGGAGAAAGAAAATGAGGGGAGGCTGGGAAGAGAGGGCGCCTCTCTCCCAGTCTTCCCTCGCGCCGGCCCTAGCGCGGCGCGCCGCTTGTCGCTGCTCCCCACCATCTAAACGCCTGGAAGAGGCTAGCTGTTATGTTGAACAACGTACAAATTCGACCAACCGCAACATTAATAATCATTGATCATTCAAGTTCAGGCACAATTTATTGGCAAAATGCCTTTCTGTTCGGAACAAAACACTTCAAACGATTCAGCTTGACTCTCTTACTCAGCTACAAGTTAGCGAGTATCCTACGCAGCCGTTATTAGGGCTCGTCACGCAACGCTCCTCCCCCTTGCGTGACGAGCCCTATTTCTTTTTAGGTGTCGTCGGAAGACCTCAGAAAGAAATGGACAGAGAACATTCAGGTCATGTTACAGACTTTTTTTTTTATTTTTACTTTGATTGACACCACATTCATTAACGATTAACAGTCGGGTAGCATCCAGATAAAACTACAAACCTGCTAAGGTCCTTAAAATAATGTCTTCTGAAACCAAAGAACACGAAAAGAAAACATGACAGGTCAAGTTGACTGCGCACATTCCAGAAATATTTGGGGCGTTGTCCCATTCCATGTTTTCAGTTCCAGAATTAATATTCCCAAGGACTGAACTGGATTACTTTGATGATATATTTTTGTCTCTAATGGCATCGATATTTTTAAAAACATTTCTATAATATTTCCTACATTGTCATTTTGGCGTGCTATTTTTAAAATGTAATAATGATCAATGAGGCGTGATGATTCGAATTTCAGAGAAATAATACACGTGAATTTCCGTTTAAACTTACTAACAAATCACTACTGTCACTATCACGATTTAAAAAATTGTAAAATTAGATCAAAATCCCGAGGAAACTGTCATATAACAATGACGGGGGTGCTCGTGGTACCTTTTAGGGATCAAAATGTGTGGAGTGATGCCGATTCAGGAGTGCTAAAATCTAAAATCCGAAAAATGTGACAAGAGCTATTTGTCAGTCTATGCGCTGTCAGAGTTTGAATTGGTACATCTTAACGGTAAAATCCATTTGAGCCACGCCAACAAACGAAATTCTGGTACTTTTTAGTGTGTTTTTCTAAACATTTCGACGAGAAATCCCGTCATTTTTCTATGGAAGTTCCCTCTCACCCCAGGATCAAAATACGATCAAGTATAGAAACCGATTCACGCATACGGCATTTCCTTGATTTTTTTCCACGTCATCGTTGATCTTGTCCACATCATACTGCTTGATTGGCAAGGTACCCAGCTCTGGATATTTCTCTTTCTTGGAGTTAGTAAAACTGACTATATCCTGCAAGCCATTTACAATGTGAACTGAGCTGTCAATGATATTGTTGACCTGGTCAGTTGTGGGAACAACAAAATTCTTCTTTCCGCTTTCATTTTTTTTCCACAGCTCTTTGGAGATTTCGTAAATTGTGTCCACATGCTGTTTAAATAATTAAAGACACCATACAACAATGAATTAGAACAATAATATCATTTTTACAAACCGTAGCTGTTTGAAATACTCTGAAATTCACTGAGTGGTGGATTAAATGCTGTTGGGGGGGAGGGTTGGGAGAAAATGATTCAGAATGTTTTCGGTGCATCGAACCGAGGGGGCTGAGGGGGGGGGGGGGGGGGGGGGGGGGGGACGGTGGTGTGCCGCTGGGACTGTGAAACCCTTACTACCAGAACATGTTCAGCTGCATTTCGCAACCCTATTCAAGACTAGACATCAAAAATCCCTACCTTATCCCAGACTCAACAAAGTTACCGTGATGATTGGTATTTCCGTTTGTGTAAGGCTCTTTCACTTCCGAGTTTCAATTCCTATTTCAGACTAAATTCTTTTTTCCCGGGAAATAATACCCTATTCTAGACCAAAACTCTCTCATTTATATACCCTATCCCAGGCTAAACTGTCATATGAAAACCATATCCTTCACTTGGAGCGGCCCATACCCATATAACTTATGTCTGAGAGTACCCCCGTGATCCGACCGTAGTTGTTTCAGATTTTTTTCCAAATAGGGGGGAGGGTGACCGCTGCCCATCCCCTCCCCCTCTACCCATGATATCGCAACTGACTCATCAGCCCGGAGTTGTAGTTTTTACGCCAAGTGCTCACCTTTTCCATTGGTTTGGTATACTTGGTGAAAACATCTGGCAGTGGTACCATAATGATGAAGCCATCGTCGTCAACAGCGATTGTGACATTCTTTTTCTCCTCCATCCAATGGGAAAGGTTTTAAAAACAGTTGGAGATATCGGACGTTAGTTTCGCCAATGCCGTGACCTTCTTTTGCTTCTTCTGGACGTCTTCCTTTTCACCACCACTGGACTTCTTTATTGCTTTGTTTAGCAACACCGTTACTCCCCACAATATCGCCCCAATAGCAACATTTTAGGCAACGAACTTAACGAACGTCTTCACTACCTGCCCCCAGTTGATCTCTTTCAGGACGTTGATGGAGCTTCTGAGTCTTCCGACATTCTCTGATGCTTCTGCCACCTCCTCCGCTATTTCCTCATCGGCAGCTCCTTCGGCAGCCTCTTCTGAAACTTCTTCCTCAACTTCCTCGACAATATCAAGAGCCTCCTCTATCTCAGCCATTTGGAAAGGATGTTGTTTCACAACCAAGCGAAAAAATCTTTTTACAATGCTTCGAGAACGAGTCCAAGCATATACGTCCACTTGACATTAACAATAAAAAACCAAACGTAACTTGAACTGCTATAGTAGGCTATTAGCATTAAGCAGAAGAATATCGGCCAATGCGATGGACGTAAATCGGACCATAATGTTGTGTTTTCAAACTCCAGGGATTTGAAGTCGTGACCCTGCCAATCGTATTTTCCGTTGCAAATTGAAGCACGTTCTGGAGGCACAATTATTCAATAATGTTATGTTTTGAAAAAGAAATGACCAATCGCAGTAGTCTTGATCAGTAATACCGAGAAAAACGGAAAGTCTTTAGTGACCCGCCCACCAAACGCTAAAAGCTGTTTTTCCGCGATCAGAGATCAATATTCCAGTTGTTGCCGCGTTCTAGCTGAGTCTGGGTCTAGTGTAGCACGTTGGCTTTTTGCAGCTTTAATTAGCATTTCTTCTAAAAGTAAAAGGAGCATGGGAATTGTCATTGGAGTAGAAGCCGCGGTAGCCGTCGCTGAGGCTGCAGAAGCTGCAGCGGCTGCTGGGGAAGCTGCAGCGGTTGCTGGGGAAGCTGCAGCGGCTGCTGGGGAAGCTGCAGCGGCTGCTGGGGAAGCAATTGGTTCTGCTGCAGAAGCTGGAGAAGCGATTGGTACTGCTGCTGAAGCTGGAGAGGCCGCTGGTGCGGAGGCGGGTGAGGGAGCTGCGGCGGCCGCGGAATCAGAAGGAGGTGCCCTACAAACAGCTCTTGACATGCTTACTAGTGCTGTGGGAAAATTAGGCAAAATGGTGGTGGAGTTTGGGATCATCGATCTTACTTTCAGGGCAGCTAAAGCGCTCTTGGAGCCGCTTTTCGCAACTGATTCATCAGCTAGAATCAGAGCAGAAAAGCTTGCCAAATTAATTGAAGTGCTAAACGAAAGCTCCACTCTCATGAAAAATCTCACGGATTGGCTCAAAGTTCATTCGCAAGACACCACTGATTTGAAAGATTTCACCGTTACAACACAAGGAGTGCTGTCAAAGTTTATTTCGAAACTCGGAGCGGTAAGTGAAAATACGTGTTATTAACAAGTGCAGTGAATTGTATTTTTAAATAAATAAATAAATGAAATGACATCTCATGTTACATCATCTGATGTGACAAATTCTGTATGCAAACCTTGAGTTAGGGACGGACCATTTAATTTTTGTGGGGGGGTGTTGGGCAATTACCAAAAAAAAATTCCTGCAAAAGAAATTTAAGAGAAAAAAAATCGTGCACAGGCAAGCACGTAAAAAAATCAAGCATTTTGGTAAACAAAATTATTGCAAATAGTGATGCTGAAAAAAAAATCATATTCAGAAGAAATTGTCCCCCCCCCCCCCCCCCCCCACAAAAATTAAATGGTCCGTCCCTTACTTTCCGTCACGCGTCATGTCACTGTCATATGACATCTCTCTCGAAGGTATGAGACCGGAAGGCAGCAAACACACAAGAAAACGTAAGAAACACTCACGTCAAGCTCAAACGAGATATTTATTGCACATTTAGCACTTTTATAGGGCAAAAACACACAGTCTTACTGTGGCAGCGAGCTTGGGCTACCTGTGCCAAGTTCAACTCGACGTTTTATTTTCGTTTGACAAGAAGGAGGTATAAGCATGTATAGCAATCCACGTTTATATTTTCACATTTTTCTTAAATGGCTATAGGCTGCAGGTGTCCTCCAGAAACTTTCAAAGCAGATTTCCCAAGAGAACGACAAGAAGCAAACCATCAAGGATGGTGAAATCGATGCTATTGAGCACAGCTTACAAACAATGCTTAACAGCTTCAAGTCTTTGGCTGAATTCAAGGAAAAACATAAAGGCCAAGTCTCAAATCTTGACGGGATGCCCATTGATGAGAAAATGGTCGCTGCGATGCAGGCTAAATTGCCTTGAAAAAACAACTTTACTGTTTAATCTCAGTGACACCATAATCACGGAGGCTTATATTTTAAAGACTTGTATTAGAACTGATATAAAATCGAATTGATTTCAGATATACTTCAATGTTTTCCTAGACCCAAGGAAGATACGTGGAAATTTAGGGACCTTTACAAATATATAAAAGGAAGAGAAACATTTTTTCTTTCTTTTTTTCAGTCTTGCTAAGACAGTGATATCAATTGAATGCACATGGGTATCAAGTACAAAAGTATACCTTCAGTTGATAACCTAACAAACTGTACAAACAATCCAATGTAACTGATTTATATAATAACTTTCTCATCGCAAGAATTGTAGTCGAATATGAAACAAGATGTGTAAGCCGCGTAGCACTTGACTCCTATAAAGTGTAAATGAAATTATAAACGAGTGTTAAGAAGGGATAAACCCTAAGAAACGCCGCGGCTCTTAGACTACAAGTCCGAGAAAGGAAATTTGAGAATCCGTATTAAATATATTTTTTTTTTGATTCATTGTTTCGCAATTTCCAAGCAAGCTTAAAATCAATGATTTTTATGAATTTTCACAAAAGGTAGACATCCACTAAATTGTGCTCACCCTCTTTCTCTTTCAGCTAGCGCTAAAAACCGGTGCGCAAACTCGGAGCGGGGAAAACGAGGGGAGACTGGGAGGAGGGGGCGATCCCCCGTCGTACGTCACGACGGTCACGTAAGCACTCGCAATACTTTTCCTTCGCGTGTACGCCTCACAGGGGACCCACACAAGGAGGAAATGTATGGGAATATCGAAAAGGTTCACTTATCGTAATATTTTGTGATGAATATTGATATATAAGATCAAAATAAACGTATTTTTACCTGAAATGTTGTGTGTTGTCGCTCTTGTAGCTGAAAACGGCGAATTTAAGCGATTTGAAGGGTTTTGCATCGGATGTTTACCTGAGCGTATAGTAAACATTGTATATAGAAATGGCCAAAACCATGCAACCGCATGGTATAAACAGAGAAGACGACCGTTAATTTTTTCTTACAATTTGTATATCCTATTCTATTTTTATGCCATCATATTAACCGTTTATTGACATAGTTTAGCGAGCGGATAATGGCCACGTGAAACTGGGAGCGAGGCAGGCGCGCGGGAAAAGAGCTCTCTTTTCCCGCGCGCCTGCCTCGCCCCCAGTTTCGCGTGGCCATTATCCGCTCGGTAATGTCTTTTCGTTGAGTGATAAATATTTAAATTACCTGCGCAGCGTTATACTGAATGATGAAATGAAAAAATGTTGAAATTGACGCTGTTCATATAATTTTTCTCTACCGACGTTTCGGCAATGCTGCCTTCTTCAGAGTACAAAACTATTAACCCAACAGGTACTTTCCCTTGCAACAGGACTGTTTGCCGTACATGTCCCCATGTAAATTCATCTACTACAATTACAACACCCAAAGGGCATGTCAATATCACAGGGCACTTTACCTGCATCACGGACAACGTGGTTTACTGTTTGACATGCGACAAATGTCCATCAACTGTCTACATTGGAGAGACTGGGCGCAGGTTGGCTGACCGTTTCAGAGAACACCGCAGGGATGTAATCAACGGCAGAAATGACCTTCCTGTACCTGCGCATTTTAACCAACCAAATCATTCACTGCAGGATATGAAAGTCGCTGTAGTGAAGGCAGGCCTAACCAACCAGGAGTATCGCAAGAAGCAGGAAATGCGCTTTATTTTCAGGCAAGGAACCATGGCCCCGAGTGGTCTAAATCAAGACTTTACTTTCACGTGAATTCATTTTTTTGCCCACTCGCGCGCCGGCGCGCGCTGCTACGTGCGTGCTCATGTAACTAGGCACGTGAGCTAATTTAACGAACTTTTTAACGGTTTTTTTAATAGTTTTGTACCCTGAAGAAGGCGGCATTGCCGAAACGTCAGTAGAGAAAAATTATATGAACAGCGTCAATTTCAACATTTTTTCATTTCATCAATGTCTTTTCGTTTCTCGCTCGACGGACTAAGCTGGGAAAGAGAGACTGCTCGTAGTCTAACTATGGTCTACCCAATGACCCAATTTCGATATATTAAAATTCAACTTGAAACAAAAGACATCAGTACGAGGCTTAAGGGAATAAACCATACAAATCCCTACTATCATTTCTAAGCCTCGTAGTGATGTCTTTTGTTTCAAGTTCAATTTTAATATATCGAAATTGGGCTATTGTTCCAAAGAAATGTCATAAATATTCAAAATGGCGAATTATTAACGTTTTGTTTCCCTTTTTAAACGGTTCAAGTTTATCAGGAATCGTGTATAAATAGAATTTCGTAAATTTGAAAAGCGGAAAATATAATATTAGCCTTTTGAGTAAGAGATTATTATGAATCGATTTATCATCACATGATAATCATCGTACACTGAAAAGATCAAAAATGGTCATAAATCGGCCGAGCGGACATGACATTACATCTGAAACCCGGCCCTGGTAACTGAGCGAGCGAACTTATTTGTAAAGGGCACTTAAAGGGCTAATTGTCTGCGTTTTGGTTAAATTTGGGTGCATTTTCAAGAAATAATTCGAGACGCTTTTTCTCGTAAACTATAATAGCGGTCTATTGTGGTAGTTACCATGATATACAGAATAAAACAACGTCATCGCGTGAAGGGGAGGGATTGAGGCGTTTACCGAGGCTTTTGCGGGGTGGAAAGTTAACTAAACAATCTCATGCTTTTGCCAAAACAAGATGATAAAACAACAAAAAAGGAGCAAAAATACACATCTTTTAGCACCTGAGAAAAGTTGAAAAGGTTGCTGAATGCGTGGTCTACAATAAATTTTTATCCCCATGTCCAAAATAAATAAATAAATGTCCATGTAAATACACTCGGTGGGATTTTAAGTCTTGACCCCTGAATAATCGTATTTTCCGTTGAAGCACGTACAAGAATAATTGTTCCACGGATGTATTCTGAATATGGTAATGTCATTGTAAAAAGTGTTTTTGTTACGTTCTAACTCTGATATGTATAAGGCCTTTTCTGAAACCTGTCACAATCATGGAGCATTCAATTTTCCATGATTGTGACGGGCTTTACCCATTTGTGGCTCCCAGAATCAATTATTTATGCAGTCGACGTGTAGCGTAGCTCTAACTTTTGAGTCTGTGAACGACTATGGTGTGACATCAGAAACCCATAAGTGGGTTAAAACGTGCAACTGTCTCTTGTACGCTTCAAAACAAGCTTCCGATTATTCAATTTGCTAAGAAGTTGTTACAGCCATATTTGGAAAATCAAGATAAAAATATTAACCAATCAATTCGCTATAACAACTTGCTTCCAATCCCCCCTTTGACCGAGGGGTTTCCAAATATGGTACTAAGCAAAAAATGAATATTCGGAAGCTGTGAATGCACGTTACACGTTTCAACCCACTTATGGGTTTCTGGTGACATTTAAATGAACCCTCTTCGCGGTAGTATTTTTCCTTGGTGCTATTTGTTTTTCGATATTTTGCGAAATGAAATTTGGAATTTTTCTTGAATTTTCGCATTTGGCACTCTTGCGAGTTTAGGAAAAGACCTTACCTCAGAGTTTTTAGTACTGACTTATGGGCACTATTATATATTCCACTTTTATTTTATTTTATTTTATGTTTTTGCTTCTGCTTCTGTTTTTCTGCCGTAAGGATCAGTTTGCCGTTTCTTTTGTTTCCGGCTTCAAGTATTAGTGCTAATCTCTGGCAACCCAGATCCGGCCATTCTCAACGGTTTGTTGCAGTGATCGTGCATTCTATGTTTCTTTTAATAAAAATACTTTGATGAGCTTTCTGGGCATAAGGAAAAGTCATTGGATTTTTCGTTTCGTATTTCCGATCTTTCAAAAACTTGTTAGTGTCGGCGAGGCAATTGTCCCTTTCGTAAACGGTCGATGCCATTTTAGCGACACTTAGAAAAATTTTCAACAATTTTAGAATTATTTTTTTTCTATGAGAAAAAAGAAAAATGCAATTAATTACCTAGAATCGAACCCGGAACCTCTGCATGCTAACATCTCTCCTTTACCACTAGACCACTGGGTTGATCCACAAACCCACGAAAAAATTAATTATATATAAAAGTTGCTTTTCTTGATATTTATCAATAACAGCTCACCCTAACCCTAAATCTGACCTAACCGCGAATCTAGCTTAGCCTAATAATCGCTTTACCTAGGCCCCATTTTATCTAATAGTGATAGCCTACTTTCGTCCCAATCCAGGAATAAACTAGAGAGAAATAGCATCGACCATTACGAAAGGCTTGGTTACTAATGAATGCTAATGATGGCATCGACCGTTAAAAATGGCATCGACCGTTTACGAAAGGGAAATCAGCGTCGGCGAGGCGCATTATGGAGATTCTGATAAAAATAAAAACGTGCTGTTATACAATTAACCTTTTAATCGATCAGTTGTTTAAAATCAGTTTGTTCTGCACCAACTGAGAAGTCGTTTCGTTGCTTTTAAATTATGACGACGAACTGACCACAATATGAATGCGATGCACTCACTGCGCGATGCGATCACCGAGCAAAACGCGCGCACGTAGAGCTCTGACTTGTTACATAAGTCAGGCACTTCCTTCTCGGATCTAGGGGAGGAGCCCGAGGGGAGCGGGTCCCCCCTTATTCACCTTCCCCCCCCCCCCCCCCCCCTCCCTCGCCATTACGTTACGATCTGGGTCCGCCATTGTAAAACTTTAACTGGATAGAGCAAAACTGACTAGGATAACCGGGTCTTTTGCAGACCTCGATCAGTAATTTACTTCAGCGAATAAAAAAAGACAGCAAACTGATTCTAACCGAATAACGTGAAGAAAAATAGAAACAAAATAATAAAAATAAAATCGGGTAATCTGATATAAATGACCTTGATCTACTTTTGGTATATCCCGGGGAAAACAGTCAGTAGACCCTATATCTGGTTACGACAAGAGAAAATTATCTAGATCAGTTTTCTCTTGGTTACGGATATTAGCGAGTAGCGCCACCTCGTCTCCAGAGTTTCTCGGTTTTCAACTGAGATGGCGGGCTCAAGACGAGATTTTTAAAGACACAATGGAAGAACACTCTCTTCATCTCGCGTTCGATTACTATTGCTACTACACGGAAGAGGAGGGAATAAATTGTGCGTGCTTTGAAAAAAGCTACTGTCGGCCCGATGTGATGGAGAGCCAGCCAAAGGTTCCAGAAACAAAACAGAAATGAAACGGGCTTCGGCTCAAATAGCAGGAATTAAATCAAGGTGTTTACACGCAGCACCTGTTGAACTCAAGTGATTTCCAATTTTATTGATATGAACTGACAGTTTAATAGACGTACGGCGGGTTGTAATTTACTTTTTGACCAATTAGAGAAGTGATTTTAAAGCAGCAATGAATAATAAATCATTTGCTCGCAATTCGTGGCGTAGACTCGATTCGAAGACGTTTTGTGTGCCCTCGCTCCATCGCTGAGGACCTGAAAATTGCGGACTCCCGCAGACGACTGGAAATCGAGCCTTGGACATGCGTGAATCAATAGGCCATTTGCACGATGGCGTCATTTGACTACAACTACCAGAATTCATTTCGTTTTTCCTTTGTTATTTAAATTTTGTAATCCCAGTGCGGTTTAAATAACAATAGCCCTAATTTGCACCACAAAACAAAAAACTAAAGGATTCTGGTAGTTGTAGTCATATGACGTCATCGTGCAAATGGCCTATTAAAAAAATATTACTTTTCGATCAAGAAATGTCCACAGCTCTTTTTTTGGTAACCGCCAGTAATTAGCATAATTTTGTGGAAGGCAGATGAGCGAGAATCTCAGTTCAGTTTTTAAATCAAATAGTCTAACCATTGACAGTATCACTGAAAGGATCTACAAGCTAAGGAAGCTTCCTTCTTTCTGAGTGTCAACATAAAGTCTTCAAGATAAATGATATCCCGATTAGACAAAAAATCGTTGACCGCAAGCAAAGGTAGACATTTTCATCTGACTTCGCTAAATTGAACAAAGAGAGACACTCATACGAAGTGTGTGTGTTAATTTTTTCTAAATTATTCGAAGGAGACAGATGATATTAAACTTGAATAGATTTTATTTCAATAAGCTAGGGCTTGATTTACTCAGTCGGAAAATCCGCGCAGTATACCATTTAGTTCATTTCAAATTAGCGGGCGTTCCTCTCATAATGACACTCAAATGAGAAAATTCATCTCATTCAATATAATAATTTCGCAAGAGATTTACAGATTATCTATTCAAGAAAGGATCTATTTGATTTTCGTAATTTTTAGAATTCCGGACTTTTAGGATTGCATTGCCGGGTTACCGCGCCAATCCAAAGCCGAACAAATTGAAATGAAGTCCGCTCAAGTGCTTGATGCAAGACCGTCATGGCGAGCGTATTGCCGATTGTTTTACGCTGTGCAGCTTTAGTAGTTTATCTTGGGCAACTGGAGAACTTTATTTTTACTCCTCGCAAAGACGGGCAAAATCGAACAGTTTAAAACGAACCGTCTAAAACGTCTGAAACGTTTATACGCAGAATGTATGTATTCAGCTGACAAAAAACTAGCTAAAACTACCTTTGTGAATCTAACAGACTGACTTTCACAGGGCCAACCAAATTGCAGAAGAGTTGCAAGTGAAATGGAAGGCCATGGCATATTTTCAAAAGAATTATTCCTGATGTTTCAGTCAGTAAACCCATTACAAACTGATAATGTGAAGGATAGTAGTAGCTTGTTTGTGTAGTTTTTTGTGCATTTCAGTTTGCCATACTGCAAAACACCCCGGAAAACACCACTCGACCTCAAAGCAATGAAGGCTGAACTGAGAACGATGTTTTTTTTCTTGTATTGGGTTCTTTATCTCACTTTATAAAAGGGGGAGGGAAGGAGGAGGTGACTGGAAGATGGCAGCTGCCGGATTCGCTGATCAGCCTCACTTCAATTCTAGATTCAAGAAGTGTGAATTCAATTACTCGATTTAAATGCGACCTTCTGTGTGCTATTTCCTGTAGCTAAGGGGATGAGAAATAGAAACGAGATCAAGATTGTTTACGGAAAAACACTTCGTTTCAAGTCACATTTCAATCGTTATCAATATCATCATTTATCATCCGACTTTCCGAGACTTTATGTTTTTTTTTTACAAACATTACAGTTTCGCTGGAAATAACCAGTTTTGAGACACCGACTTGGCGTCGCGATTTTCAAAACAAGTCGTTAAGTTACAATGGGCTTAAGCTATTATACCCCAAGAGGGTTCCTTTGTCTATTTAGAATACTGCTGAGAATTAAGTATTACTTGAAAAGACATGATGTCTTTCTTGCAAGGCAAGGCCTATGATAAAATCAATTAACTACAGTCTCGAAAAACTTGGTAATATTTCCATGGCAAACGTTTGGATATTTTTATTGTTATCACAATTATCTGACCTACGAAAGCTTGTTTTCTCTTGTGTGAGCGAGCTTTAACAAGAGATTAAAATTTGCGTACTGATATAGGTAAAACGACTAAGTTTGTTTGTCCTCATGCTATTAAATTAACAAAGGTTGCTAGGGGGACAACGCCCACTTGAAGGTCAGGAGACCTGGGTTCGCGGCTCGCAATGCATGCTCCTTGATCTTGCGTGTTCAACAACTTTCTTGAGCTAACAGACTTGAATTTACCAGAGGTGTACAGCTGGGGAAAGATCACTGTTTATTCACTGTTTTCTATGGTTTAAAGCTTAAAGTTGTGAAATGTAGTGCGTGGTGATGTGTTAAGAATAGAATGAGTCATTCTCTATGGCTTTCCAGTTGGGCTGGAGAGAGATTTTAAGCATCGCATCGACGACATAGTCAGATATAGTGAGACCCGGTGCATCGCGGCGGTCCTCGAAATGCAGTCCAAACGAGAAAGGGAGAGCGACCGTGAGCGAGACAGAAAAGCTTCTCGGCCAAGTCGAGGTAGTTTACACTCGCCGAGGAACAGCTCTGGTTCTGGGTCTGGGGTGATGATGGTTGGGCCAAATTTTCGCGTCGGGAAGAAGATTGGATGTGGAAACTTCGGTGAACTTCGACTTGGTACGAATGGATTGGGCCACCATGTTTAGCGGATTTGTTATGTATATTCCATGTCTTTTTAACGGTTTTACGGCCCAAATTCTTATCATAGGAATTTATATTATTCACTTTCGACTCTCTGTTTTTTTTATTAGGGAAAAATCTGTACAACAACGAGCATGTCGCCATCAAACTGGTGAGTCGTAACCACTTTAACTTTTTGTCCGCCGCTTTTGTCCGATGCTTTCATGACGAAATACAGGATATATTACTGCTAACTAAACGCAAATATCATATTCTTCCTTGGCAGGAACCCATGAAATCTAGGGCTCCACAACTTCATCTGGAATACCGATTTTATAAAGTGCTTGGAAATGCTGGTAAGTGGTAGTTAGTAATTCATGAATATCTTCAAAAAAACTTTTAGTGCTGTCGCGAAGAGTTGATATATGGCGTGCAGGAAGTGGCGAAATATATAGTGATCCTTTGTATTTCATTTAACGGGCTGTTGACCGTAAGGCACTGCCAAGCGTAAAGAGCTAAAGTCACTCATAGCTCCCTCTGGTTAAATTCGATCTTTTCGTGAAGATTTCGATTAATTTCATTTTTTTCCTACGTCGCGTATCGCATGTTTATTTATGCTGATTTATGGTATTCCACAATGTTACTTGACCTGGTTACTTTATACCTGTATTTCCAGTGGACAGTTTCTAAATATTCCTAATCCTTGTACATTTTTCGATAGAAGCGATAAGGAAATACAAAAATCGGTTACTCTTGTTTAACGCCGAGAATCTGGTTTTTAAATCTCGGCTAAATTCTTGGTATTTCGTTTCCAAACATGGAAGATCAATTTCTTGAATTTCTAGAAAAATTAGAACTGTCCCTTTTCAATATGAATGTTAGCACATTGACCCAGTAGCGATAATAAAGTGTATTTTTTTGAAAGGAAAAAATATTCAAATACTCCTTTTTATGTTAATCGTTTAGTTTGACCTTCAGGCTCAGGGAAAAGAAAATTGGTGATTTATCGTCCTCATTGAATTTTAAACGTGTAGTCAAAACCAACAAATGTGGGATTACTCATTTGAACCGACGATTGAGCTGTAAAGCGCTGATTTATTTTGAAAATACTTCTTTATGATCGAGGACAATATTGTCATTAGAAATGGACAATTATGTGACTTTTGCTACAATCTAATTTTTGGCTCAACTAAGATTTGTTATTTCATTGGTTCATTTCTTTAGTTTTGTGTCTCTAGATAAACTGTGGGTAAATATGTTGGTCCTTGTGGTGATAGCTGTGTGATCTAAGCTCAAAGATGTTGATGAACTCTCATTTTTAGGTGACGTTTAATTATCAAATTTGTCAAAACTATCTAGGTTTTAATGCATTAATATTTTCAACGTTGTACATCCCAAGACATGTTATGAACATTGCCAGAATAAAAAAAAATATTTATTAAAATGTAATGTAGTGATGGATGAAAAATGTTCAACTACATCTGTAAATAGAAGAAAATGACAGTGTAACCTAATCATGTCCACAAAACTGACATATGGCATATATACCCTGTACTACCTTCTCCTTCTTGTTCTGTTCAAATTTTTTTAGCTTGTCTTGCCATATTTGTTCCTTTCACTCGCATAAAATTATGTCAAATTATGTCATACTATCAGTCTTGATACCAACTTTGGCCAACAGAGGTTTGAAAAAACTGTCCATTTTGACTTGAATAAATCTGAAAACTTGGCTTGATTTATTTACTATTATTTGCCTATTTCACTATCTGTACTTCATAATATCAATTTCTGAGGCTTTATAGATCTCTGTGTCTTCATAATATCTCAACAAGCCGTGATACTGTTGGTCAATGCCTGTCATAATACCTAACTGTTTCATCTAATGACTTAAACATAAGTTGAGCTTCAGTTGCTCTTGGTTCAGAAAACCTTAAATATTTTGGCTAGTTAACCTCTGCATTTTAACATGTTTAATTTTAAACTCTGGTATAGCGATTAGCCCTTTTGAATCTGAAAAATCAAACCATTCAAATGAACCTATTGAGCACTACATTCCTTATTTTTTTCTTTTCCAAAATGAAACTTCGGATTATTTTTCTTCAGTTGTGTAAACTTGGCTACTATTGGAAGTGAAAAAGTTATAAAATTTAATCATTATGTACTGTAGATGTGTTCAAGGGTAAACATAAAACAAATAATCTGCCAACCATGTTGCAAACTTTGTGTACATTTTACTCCTTTATCATGTAACATATCACATATTTTTAGGTACCTTATGGACACCAAAGGAGCGTATTACGCCTCCACCATTTGTCTCTTGTGTCAAGCTTTTTACTAACTTAAATCAAAATCAGATTCCTGTGCATCATTTACAGAACATACAGTTGAATCTCACCTTACAGACACCTCTTGTATTATGGACACTTCGCTTGGTCCCGGCAAAATTCCCATATATTTGCTATTTAAAAAAACCTTGTCTATAAAATGGCCCCTCTGTAATACGGATATTAAAAGGACACTAAATTTTGGCCTCAGAGAGGAAATTCACATAAACATAAAGTGATGGCAGCTCCTAAACAGGTAGAATAATAAAGTAGAATAGAATATTACAATTTCAAATTTGCCGAAATGAATCAATTGTCCCAGTTTTTGCTCATTAAAAACTGTATGTGTTTTACATCATAATTACAGTGCTGCTACTGTTACCGGGGCCACCTCGACAAAGTTAACCAATCACAAAGCAGAACGGGAACAATAGATTCCAACATTTTAAAGTTAAAATTTCATTGTTCTGTACTCGACATTTCATTATTCAAGTCGCAAATTTTGGGATCTATTGTTCCTGTTCTGTTTTGTGATTGGTTAACTTTGTCTAGGTGGCCCCGGTAACAGTAACAGAACTGTAACATACTATGAATTTCACAGCTTTCTTTTCCCTCAAACACTTCAGTCCAATAGACTCCAATGATTATGAGCAACATAATTTGTGTTTAATGAAAGAAACATTAAAAGCAATTAGGGCAACAATAACTAGAAGACGAGTTTGGACTGCTCTGAAGTATATTGGAGCCTTTCATAATATTCACTTCCTCTTTAATATAATACGGACCTTTGGCTCTGTCCCTTTGCTGTCTGTATAAAAGGTGTTCAACTGTGCAATAATATTGGCAGTATTTCCACCCCATGATATTTCAAACTACAGTTTAAAAACTTATATAATTTTGTGTTTCCTCTCACTGTTGGAAATTCAAATCACCTTGTCCTTCTCCCATGCTCATGGCATGCTGAGCATTGCATCTTTCTTAAAAACAAAACGTGTTTAGGAAAGGGGAAGAGAACTGAGGGGTATCGAGCCTGTGACTCAACAGTGGCCAAAAGTAAAATTCAAGAAAAATCCTTAATTTCATTTTGTAAAATATTGAAGAACAAATATTACCTTGTGAAAGTACTGCTGAAGAGGTTTCATTTAAATAGTCATACCTTAGGATTTCGTCAACAGACTCAAAAGTTAGAACTACAGTACATATCTTCATAATTGACCCTGGGAGTGAAAGCTTTGAAGTTCCCTGCTACACAAAGAAAATAGGCAGTCATAAACTCAAGACACGCTACCATGGTTGTTACCCTTCAATCTTTTTCAAACTTTGAGTTGCAGGTCTTCTTCATCTTAGTTGCTGGCCGTAATAACCATCTGCTGGCTATTGGTGACAGTTCTGAAGCTTAGGTCTTTTTATCTTGTGAAAAAGCGAACCATTGAATAAGATAGTATAGGGGGACAAATATTTTTAAAAACCTTTACTTGCGCTAGACTGCTCTTGAGACAACTAATTCTTCTTTCACATAAAAAGCATTAGCTGACTTTCACCTGAACAGCATTAAAAAGTTTAAATTATTATTTTGGACGAGTTTTGCCAAATAATTAAATGTCCTGTAAGCCTTGGTAGTTGGTCCTGTTGTACTGTTACTATAGCAAAGGGGAGTCTATCACAGAGGTCATAGATTCATATCTCACAGCTTTGCAGGAAGGAAGCAGTTGTTACTTTGTCATTCAGATTTGTGTTGTAGTCATTTTGTCTATGGTATTAGTATTGTAACTTTTTGTTTGGAAACATTACAATAATATTAGCATAGCTGAAGAACAACAGGAAGAATTTTAAGGGATGCAGGTTTGCAGGTGTTTCGACCCATTTAATACCTCCTGAGAGAAATGAATTGGTAACAACACCACAAATAATTGCCCTCATTGCTGGCCAGCTGAATTTTCACATGTAAATTTTTGTGATCATATTCAAGTCTAGAAGACAAAGATGACAACATTATAAATGTATTCATTAGAAGTGGTAATTTGTTTACCCTGCGAGCAGTGGATTCTCCTACGCCAAGCTACGCCGGACGAGAAAGTAACCACTGCGAGCATCCGTTAGCTTTTCCATCGAGTATGCGCAGCCACTTGATGCCCCACGTGATGCATTTCACGTCAGTTCCTGTTATTTCGCGGGAAAAATATTTCCCTTGGCAATTTAATGGGTTATTTACCTCGCGTAGAAAACAAAATTTGTTAAACAACACTGTATTCAATACAACGATCCTTTCTATCAAGTTAACGATAAGATGGGTTTAAATCTGTTTCTGTTTGTTTGAATGGTTTGTTTACATCGAACTGTGCTATGTGCCTGCTAATCACGCCATCATAATTTTAAAAATGTTTTGGGCTAAAAACTTGGCAAGTTTGCGTTATTTACTCATTTTTTCGACGTTTGTAACTTTGAAAAACTTTAAAAAGATCTTCTATCGAATTTGTTTTGTTTCAACGAGCAATTTATGGAGTGAATTAAAAGTCGGCATTTTTTAAACAGATAATGGCTGCGGCTGCACTAGAGTAGTTAACTCGGTTATTTGCAACAAATTAATTAAAATTAACTGGTTTAACAAAATTCCTGATGCGCGGCCGCATATTTTTGGTGTTCACTGGATTTAAACCGTGTTAGCAACAAAATTCCTTATGCGCGGCCGCATATTTTTGGTGTTCACCAGATTTAAACCGTGTTAGCGGTTCCCAAGGAAATTAATTAAAGAACAATATATTTTTTTTTACCGGATTAGGTTTTTTCAAACCACCTCGCTCGTAGTTTTAATAATGCAGGTTAACTTTCTCGATCTGCAGTAATTTTTGGCTCCCTGTTAAATTTGTAGGGACGACTTTCAATTTCAAATAGAGAAAGGAAAACCGTCGTTTGTTTGCGTTCTCCACAAAACCTATGATTTGATTATTTGACGATGTTGTTTTGCAGGGAATACCAAAATGTAAAATGCACGTGCAGCGGCATTGTTTTTCGCTCATTAATCCTATTGTTTTGTCCCGCTCTCACTACCTTCGCCGTTGTGGTTGCTGCCCGGCGGACGCTTTGGCAGGCTTATTTCATTCCTTGTTCCCATCAGATGAAGAGAAACTTAACAATGTCACAAAAAAGAATAAAGAATATAGCAAATGATAACATGGTCTCTCACGGTCAAAGTTGAACGGTCTGAAGTGCGGCCGCTCAGAAAAATAAACTCAGTTATTTCATTACAAACACCTTTTCACCGATTTATTTTATTTTGGAATTTTAACCGAATTTCTAAAAAAATAACCCAGTTAACTTGCCAAGTGCGGCCACAGCCATAATAGATGCACGGCAGATTACAACAAAATGTATTAATCACGGAGGAATGTAGTGTGCATTGATTTGAAATCATTACTAAGCATAACAAAGAAGTCTTCGTCACCTTGGACGCCATTTTGATTGTTGCGTAGAGGGCTCGCTTAAATGTAGCGGTTACGTAGATGAGTGCATGCGCGAGAGGCTAAACAAGTTTGCAAACTGGTTTTAACGGTTCAAAGTTAATTTATTTGTCCAAGGCGCTGGACGGCGGTTCAATCAAAGGAACTAACGGATGCTCGCAGTGGTTACTTTCTCGTCCCGCGTAGCTCGGCGTATAAGAATCCACTGCTCTCAGGGTATAATTTGTTAGAACTGAACAACATGTTTGAACAATAGTTTTTGCACTTTGGTGCGTGTCAATTTGAACCCTTTTTTTCACGCTTCTTTTCTTGAACACTGGGTTAAATTTGAACCATAGTTAAATCCATTAACTTCCAGTCATTATTCATCATTCTTGGTCAAGTATAGATTAGTAAACCAGTAAATTCAAATAAAACTACATGCAGTGAAGGAAGCAAAAATGATGTAAAAACACAAAGGAAAAAGGAAACCAGAAATGCTTTCCAACTGGTGGAAAGG
Organism: Dendrophyllia cribrosa; assembly: GCA_024195265.1. Taxonomy (NCBI): domain Eukaryota; kingdom Metazoa; phylum Cnidaria; class Anthozoa; order Scleractinia; family Dendrophylliidae; genus Dendrophyllia; species Dendrophyllia cribrosa. The sequence continues at coordinate 9,904,521 of JAJLRJ010000003.1, forward strand.
AAAGGTGTTCAAGGAACCAGAGAAATATGATAAATAATCATTTTACTTATTTTGATCAGGTTTTTAGCCAGATGGGTGTCCTTTATGACGTCCATTATTTGAAGAAATTGTTGGAAACTTCATCCATGAAGCTTACTTTAATTTTATGGGAAACATGCCTCCAGGATGCCCAATTTTGAATTTCATTTCTAATTTTATATCTGTTCTGGTTCAAATTTTTGTTTGATTTTTGTTTTCCTTTGTCTCAGATTATGATAATGAATCTGAGACAAAGAAAAAGAAAAATTAAACTGGTTTGAAAATTTTCAAACCAAAGAAAAATTTGAACCACCACATATCTGACTTTTGTGAACTACTTAAAAAGAAATAAAGGTGTTATGTTTGGTGCTTATTTATCCTAGTTCTACATGTAGATGTAAACGATCCTCTTTCAACCAGCCATGCAAAGTGAATATTCAGACTAATGAAGTATAAAATTAATAGTGTCAGCTAAAGAACAGAAAAATTTAACCTGGGGGCATTTCATGACATAGGCAACATCTCTCAAAGCTTCCTAAACGTAAAGCTTAGGCAAAAAAACATGGTTGTCTCAGAAAATTCCAGCTGGTTTATGATTGAAATTTGTTAGCGAAATGTTGCCGGAAGTCTTTGTCTGTCTTTCAAGCTTACATCAGTTGGAAATGAAATGCAAAGTTTGCGATAAGATCTTTCACATCCAGCAAAACCTTTTTTAAATGCCAGTTTTCTCAAGGACTGTGATTCATGTGAGAATCTTCAAACACAGATGTTTTTGTATTTTGCAACGGTAGGATAATAAGTTAGCCATGTCAGTAATGCAAAAAAAATTTGGGCTCCATTATTATTGATACATGATGTAACATGATATTGCAACATGAATTTTAAATTGTTCATGCAGTAAGGATGTGCATTAACAATAAGTGTAAATGACCTTTCACTCCCAGGGTCAATAGCTCTAATATTAAAGTCTGTGGACGAAATGCTATGATGTCACCATTCAAATGAAACCTTTTCGGCGGTACATGTACTTTTGCATGGTACCATTCCTTTTTCATTATTTTACCAAATGAAATTTGGGATTTTTTTAATTTTGCTTTTGGGCACTCTTGGGAGTTCAAGGGTTAAGCAGATGTTCGAAGGGAAGGAGTGCAGTAGGAGCCCAAAGAACGTCTGTGTTGGAGGCTAGCTATACCCTTGATGTCCCATTTTAATTTCTCATTTTTTTAATCCTTTGCAGAGGGTATACCTCAGGTTCACTACTTTGGTCCATGTGGCAAGTACAATGCATTAGTCATGGAACTTCTGGGGCCAACTTTGGAGGATTTGTTTGACCTTTGTAACAGGCAGTTTAGCTTGAAAACAGTACTCATGATTGCTATTCAACTAGTAAGTTTGTATGTTACAATATAAGAGTGGTTTTCAATGGAGTGTCTTAAAACTAATTTAGCAATAATAATTATTGCTGTGGTTAATCACAATATGCAGACAGTCACAACAATCTAAAATTTAAAGCAAATAGATTGCATGTATTCAGCACCTAGCACTGTAACATGTGTGTGAGCAATCACTGTTAAGTTTGATTGTACTCCCGATTGGTTGAGAAAGTGATGCGAGTTTTCCACACAATCCGAAGATGTAGCAATGCTAAACCCAAGCAATTGTGAAATTACTTTTGACACTTAATTGGGCAAAATACTTAGCCTTAAAGGAATGAGATATGACAATTATTTTGGTTACTTTTAATACTGGCAAGCACTAACAAACATTAATTTAAAAAAGAAAACAAAAACAAAGAAATTGAGGTCTGTAGGTAACCATATAGAGACTCTATTGCATGTGAGTTGGAATGTTATTGAAGATGTTGATCAGAGGCTATATTCTTATTGGACCAATGTCATTGAAAGAATTGAATGCAACAGCCCCTCATATTGCAATGTTGCAAAAACATTGTATACATGTACAAGATTGTTGGCTGTTCAGGGCACAAAATTGCGCTTAATACAGTCGCCAATGCGCCTAAATTTTCCGTGCTGGCGACCAAGATTGGAAAGTTTAATTTGCACACTGCAGTGCCTGGATGATTGGGGCCATCTTTATATATTCATCTGAGTCATCTTGAATGTATTATAAATTGAATTCACTTGCCCAAACCCAGAGTATCTTTAAGATGTTTGTTTTTATCAATTTACTTTGCAGATTTCAAGAATTGAATGTGTTCATTCCAAGAATATGATTTACAGGGACATTAAACCAGAGAATTTCCTTATTGGGCGTAAATCATCGGGCAAAGAGAAAACAATTCACATTATAGACTTTGGTCTTGCAAAGGAGTACATTGATCCAGAGACTAAAAAACATATACCGTATCGAGAACACAAAAGTTTAACAGGAACTGCAAGATACATGAGCATTAATACGCATTTAGGAAAAGGTATGTACTGCAAGTCACGGCAGTTGATGGACTAAGTGCAAGAACATCTTTAGTGGCTTTTTGTCCATTTTCACTAAAATTGTGTGTCTTTGGCTCAAAAAGCACTATCTTTTAAAACAATGGCAGAGGCATGTAAAAATGAATAATGGTAAATTTAAAACTCTTGAGTTATCAATGCACTCTCTGAAATGTGTCAAATGTTCAAATGTTTTTTTTTTGTATTTCAGAGCAAAGTAGAAGAGATGACTTAGAGGCACTAGGACATATGTTCATGTACTTTCTAAGAGGGAGCCTTCCGTGGCAAGGGCTGAAAGTAAGATCCCCTTTGTTAAGTTAAATGATTAAATTTGTGGTGTTAATTACATAGGAAGACAGTACTTGCTCTTTTCTTGTAGACTTAAAATTCTCCTTTCTAAATCACCTGTATGGTGGTTTTCCTTTCAGAGTAGGGGATAGGGCTTGGGCTGGCTAGATTACAGATGAAATTACACAAGAACAAACTGTTGTTGCAAATAGAACATTAATTTGTTTAGAGTATTGTTGTGTTTATGTACAGTATTGTAGTGATGAATTTAAAAGTGTGAAAGGGTTTGATGTGATAAACAAAATTGGTAAAGAAATTCTCTGTTGTTGACTGTAGGCAGACACCCTAAAAGAGAGATACCAAAAGATTGGAGACACAAAACGTTCAACACCCATTGAAGTTCTTTGTGAGAATCACCCAGGTATGAAATATGTGATAACTTATTTATCGCCTGGTTTAATATTTTCCCTTGTTAAGATTAAGATAGATGCAACATTAGTCTGTCTAGTATGACTGTCTGGGTAAGAGTAATCTAAAGTCAACTTTAGCATAGTAAGCTAAATGGTCAGTATTTTTACATTCAATTGAAACTCTTGGGACTATGCTTGCATGTCTACATCAAAGTAATGTCCACATGTGCAAGCATACAATATTTGTATTGTATTTAATATAGTAGCAAATGAAATAAAAGGCTGATCGTACAGTAAAGGAATATATATATTTTTCAACCAATTAATTTCGAACAGCACGGCCGTTCTTTATCAGGGTAGGTACAACCGTACTAAAGGGAAAACGTTACAAATTTAAATTTAAAACAAGCGAATTGATGTGAAATTACATATGACATGATGAAACGATAAAAAAGGACGCTAAAATTTAAACATGAATACTAAGTTTCGTGGTGTCTGTTTAACCCTTTAGGTTCAAGTGTTTGACCTCTTGTTTTAAATTTAAATTTGTAACGTTTTACCTTTAGTACGGTTATACATGTACCCTGATGAAGAACGGCCATGCTGTTCAAAATTAATCAGTTGAAAAAATGTATATACAGTGCATTCCTTTACCGTACGATCAGCCTTTCATTTCATTTGCTTCTAATTAATTTCGCTGATCAGATCCTTCCCAGGGATTCAGTATTTTGAATTTATCGAGCGGTCCTTTCATTTACAATCTAATATAGTGTTCAGGGCTCGAGACTAACCTTTCAGCTTACTAGCCTAGTGGCTAGTGACAGGTTTGAATTCACTAGCCAAAATATGTTTTCACTAGCCAGACTTGTACAGGAGGTAGGGTGGGGATTTTTTTTTTTTGGGGGGGGGGGGGGGGCAATAACATGATCGTGTCATACTGGTTACCAACAAAAATCTAAGAGACTTGGAAACACATTGATCTTTTAGTTTTCTTCTTTAATCTCATACTAACAGCTTACAACATACCGCCGTACGGAGAAACATCGAGAAGATAAGACTAACATCTTACGAACGTACTTACCTGCGGAGAAACGTCGAGAAAATAAGACTACACCTTACGGATGTTCTAACGTACGGAAAAATATCGAGAAGATAAAACTGACATCTTATGAACGAACAAATGTACGGAAAAACATTGAGAAGATAAAACTAACATCTTACGAGCATACTAACGACCGGAAAAACATCGAGAAGATAAAACTAACATCTTACGAGCGTACTAACGTACCTAAAAACGTAGAGAAGATAAGACTAACACCTTACGAATGAACAAACGTACGGAAAAACGTCGAGAAGATAAGACTAGTAATACCTTACGAACGTACAGTCTGTACCAACGTAGGGGAAAACGTAAGATAAGACCTTATTACGAACGTACTAATGTAATGTACGGGGAAACTTCAATAAGATATAACTAATATCGTACCGAAAATTGTTATGAAGACAAGATATACGTCGTACGTAACGAAACACGGAAAAACGTAGAACGAACAAGACTGTTACTGTACTAAATGTACTGAACTTCACTACATTAGCACATTTTTCGTAAGAAATAGCCGAAACAAGAATTGAAATAGCCAAGTAGAGATCCCGGTGTTCCGGCTCTAACAAAAACTCTGGTCACCCAGAAAATGAAAATCGGTTTCCAAAAAAAAAAACACACTTTATCGCTGTTTCAAATTATTGGTTGAAGGCATTAAAAATATGATATCTGTAACTGTCTACAGTTTATAGCTATGTTTCAGTTTTTGGTCTGTCAATTGGTTTTTGCGATTCATCAGAAATAATTTTCAGTTTGGTTCCGTCCGGTGCTTTACGATTTTCACTAGCCCAAATGGCTAGTGAAAACAAAAATCCACTAGCCAAAACTGAATTTTTACTAGACTTTGGCTAGTTGGCTACCGTTAGTCTCGAGCCCTGGTGTTTAATATTATTAGGGTGTTACCATAGTTACGCAAATCTCTGCTTGACACGGAATGTAATTTTGTTCTTTTCCCACAGAGGAGCTGGCTACATACTTACGCTATGTTCGCAGACTTGATTTCTTTGAAACTCCAGATTACGAGTATTTAAGAAAGCTGTTTAAAGATTTATTCGACAGGAAAGGATTCATTGAGGATGGGGAATTCGACTGGACGCACAAGCAAATCGTAAGTAAAGCCATGCATAAACATTATGGTTGTAGTTCAAAATAATTTTTCCTTCTCAACCAGACATATCCTTCAACACCTTTATTTTGATAGGAAATTTTACAAAACTGGTCAGACACCTGCCATTTTGGATTTTTATCCCAAGTTTTTTTTAAGCAAGTTTTACCTAAGAAAATAACAAGCATGATGTTGGTTTGCTAACCAAATCTTAATTAGCATAGATTTTGGCAATTTTGTTCCTTTGTTTTCTCTGTGTTCAATGATCAGTTTGAGAAGTTTTATCAAACTCTCAAAAGAGTGTTTCTTCAACAGGGCTCAAAATAATGGCCAGTCAACAGACCATTACCGGTCAGAATGGTGACTTGACTGGATGAAACCTTCCATTGCCAGTCATGTTGACCAGTCACATACATTCTTATACCATCTTGAATAAACAGTCAAATCATCAACTGAATACATGTATCTCAGTCATGTGCCAAAAGTATGTGAATTTGGTCAATTTTTAATAAGACATTCACAAATAGAAAATTATGCAAGTAGCTTGCGGCCACAGATTACTAGAATACAGATGTTCTGATGATTGATCAATTTATTGTGATTGCGATTTTTTCGTTTCCATCCATTCTACGTTAAACATCCGGGAGACCCAGATTGAGAGGCCCAGCTACTAAGCTTTGCAAATAAAATACAAAAAAATACTAGCTTTGCAGTCCAAGAATAAAAACAACAACATCAGGGTTAGGCGTAATTTCACTATGAACTCGGTTACCTTGAAAAGAGATCCAGAACTTTGCATGGACATAAAGCGGTTAAGTGTTTTCTTTTTTTCTACATGCCAAGATGAAGCGCAGGCAAATTTTCCTTACTTGCAGCCCCGTAACTGTTTGGTACAAGCTTACATGACTTAGAAAGACTGTTAGTTTGAGCATCGCTTACATTACAACCTAATTTTAAATCTCAGGAACATTAAAAAATGTTTAACTGTTTGCAAATTAAGGTCCAATTTTATGAGCTACTTATTCATTTGTTGTTCTAATAAGTTGCCTGCCCCGCCTTTTGAGTTTGATGTCAAAACAGAGATCAGAGGCTATAGTGAAATTATTGCTTCAGTTTTGTCAATTAAAAAAACACTTTTTAAATGGTGTTCGACTTGAGGGGGCTATAGCAATGATTATAAATGATGTAAGAAACTATATAGAAACTTTTTTTTAAATACTTTGACCGGTCAGAAACGAGACATGACCAAGCTAAAATTTCTTTGGCCGGTCAACATGGCCGTCCACCCTCCGGAAATTATTGTGAGCCCTGATCAAGTATCCAAAGACTTTGAAGTCGGTTAAAATGAACTTGGCTGTGCCTCATGTTTTTTCAAGCCACTTCTCAGTGTTTGGAAATCCTGTTGAAACACTCTTCCTTGTGTTTGATATATTCCATAGTACTGCTATTTGTGATTAATAGCTTGTTATACTGATTATACTTGTTAATTCTCCACAGCCTAGCCCCATTAATTCCTTGAGTCACTCAGATCAACACAACCCAAGAGATTCTCAACTTCCTGCTGGATTTCAGAAATCAACTGAGAGAATTGTTTCTTCATCAGTAACAAACAAGGTACCCAGTACTCTTAGATTTGCCTTAATGTTGTTACTTGACTTTAAACATCAATAATAAAGAGTTCACTCTTTTAAATGAGTCTATGTTCCAAACCTAAATCCTGGTTACATAACAAAATGCACACTGTTCAATGCACACTGTACAATGCACACTGTACAATGTGTATAAAATAATAATATTACTTCCACCCCCTCTCCCCGATCTGGGACAAAGGTGACATCTTCACTTGGATCTTGAGTCCAGGTTTGGCATGGTAACAGGTCACAACAACTCTGTTCTTTCTAAGACTGCCAAAATAAAAAAAAAAGAGTTGATAATTTTCCACTTGGAGAAAATTGACAAAAACTACCACAAAGAAAGTACTGTTCAATACCAAAGGCCCTGGAGGAACTGTTTTCGCTGGTCAACCCAGCTCCTGAAATCTAATTTGGGCTCCTAGAAATTTTGTCACACTATACTATTTCATCCACAGTCCCTGGCAAAAGTAAACACTTTATGTGATTTTGTTTGTTCTCACCATTTGACAATGTATTGATATTGTAGATAGAAGGTTAGTGTTGATCAGCTGTGTGTTCTTTTCTTTAGTCTGGTCAAGACAGAAAGGGTGCCTGGGCTGACAACTCACAGGCTCTCAAGTCAGCGGGGCTGGTTCCACCGACTGCAGACAGATTAGGGGGCTCTGTGCAGGTTGTCAGTTCAACAAATGGCGACCTTCTCGCAACTGAAGAAAATCGGCTTGAAGGGAAGGCTGGTACTCCTCTGAATGCACAACAACCTGAAGTAGAGGTTGTTGAGGAAACAAAGTATGTGTTTATTATTTAGCTTAACCAGTTTCACTGCCAAATTTATGTTGAAAGAGAAACGATGAAGAAACATCCACATTCCCAGCACTGTAAAATATTGTTTATTTGTGTCTTCATGCTAACTTTAAGGTTTAAGTTGTTTTTGTGTGTACTTATACAACTGTCAAGCAGATCATTGTAGACCAGTACCAGGCATTTTTGTCTCACTTATAACCATGATTGCATGCAAGACTGTTTAAGTAATGATCTGCATAAGAAGGATAGCGCCAACGGCAATGGAATGTCAAACACGATGGAATCTCAAGATTTTTCATTGTTAAAACTAGTGATCTCATTGGCCTAGACTCAAAAACCGCTAAAAAGTTAAGGTTCAAGGTGCATTTTGTCTAATTTTTTTAAGGTTTCAAGTAATTTGAGACCCAATCGCACAACATACAATTTTTAAAAGAAATTGTATTTGGGGAACTTCATCAAAGAAGCAAAAATATTAGCTATTGTCTTCTGCTATTCTGATTGGTTAAGCACAAATATTTCCTAAAATTTATCTGACACAAATGGATTTTCTTTATTTTTATAATGAAATATAATTATTAACCATCAGCCCCTCCTCTATTCTTGAAATCAAAGATATTCTATGTGGGAAAGAGCCAATGCCGCAGAACAATGAAGTTTGCTATCGTTCTCATGTGGAGCATTACTTAACAAATACTTCATATTTGACAGAGTTACTTGTCATTTTCATATCACTTCATATGTGACAGAACTGTGTGTTATGGTGAACTTTGTAGACGAGGACACTTTGTGGTGCCTATCCTTTTGTGTGCAATCGTAGACACTTCAAACCCTGACTGTACCTTAAGTAATGACAGCACACTATAAGTTTTGAAAAATCACCTCACAGCAGGCATATATGAGGCCTTGTCAGGGTTAATTTTGGCAAGCGACGTGGGGCAGGAAGTAGCGACAGAACTTAAAATGAAATAGTAACCAGGGCTCGAGACTAACTTTTCAGCTTACTAGCCTAGTGACTGGTTTGATTTCACTAGCCATTTGAAATAAATTTCCACTAGCCAGACTTGTACTTTAAATCTCAATCTCATACTTAAATACTTGTCTAGTCTGCTAGGCATGAGGTAAGGTTTCGGCTCCGTTTTTCTTATTGCAATTTACCGGAAATCATTTCTAGTTTCTGTTCGATTTCCACTTGCCAAAATGACTAGTAAAAGCGAAAATTTAGTAGCCAAAACTGATTTTTTACTAGACTTTGGCTAGTTGGCTACCATTAGTCTCGAGCCCTGGTGACAACATAACTTTTATCAAGAAATGCCAGCATGGAGCAACAACGACTCTATCCAGAGGCCTATAATTTTACCCCCCCCCCCCCCCCCCCCCGCTTGCCTGATATGCATGTATCAATATAGAAAAAAAATGCAGTATATGTTTTCTATGTAACTGAAAATCGAGTATAATTTACAGGAAAGAACTTCTCAATTGCTCGAATGCAATGGCTCTCTAAGAATGTCCAAATTGAGGATTTTATCCAATGGATGGACTCAAAAGCAAGTACCAGCTTAGGAATGTATTTGTCGAGTTATAGACTTTTGCTTCCAAACCACTGATGTTCTTTTTGTTTCCACAGATGCTGTTGCTTTTTCAAAAGGAAAAAGAAGAAGAAGCAGCCAGTTGTGAGGCACAAATAACTTTTTTTTCTTGGCATCCAGCCAACAATGACAAATCTGTAGCATAAATAAGCATGACAATGTTGGAACCTTTTTGTAGAAAGTTGGGTCGATTTTATAATGAAAAGAGATGGAGTTAAGTAGAAGCAAAATTTTGGTTAGATTCTTACTCTATGACAGCTTCAATGCATTGCACAAACTTATGGCAAATGTCTAGTTAAGATAATGATGCATTTTAATGTAGTGAATTTTATTTGTTAGTAATAAGTTTAACCTTAGAAAACATGATGGTAAGTGACGTCAAACTTTTATAAAGTTTTGTCTTCAAAATAAATGATTTGCACTTCAAGCTCTTTTGAAGGCCATTATTTTTTAACTCATTCAGATTTCGCATCTTCATTTTCATTCTTGTTGTTTAGATAATACCCACAGAACCTCACCAGATACTGATCTCAATAGAGGGGTTACTTTTTGCCATGTTTCAATATTTATGTTGTAAGATCAGGGTGGCAGAACAAAGTTGGAGCTACATGTTATAGAAGAAGTGTAATCAATTGGGCATTGATTGATTGATTCAAGATGATGATGACTACATCTACCTTTCCTTAGGCCTTGTTCAGTTTCACAAATATTGCTTACTTTTCTTTCTTTTCTATGCTTAATTGTTATGAACGTAATTATGTAAAATATAACATGCATCATCAAGATTTGTTAATGTTAGTAAGGCTCTAAAATACTTTACCACAAATTTGGTTCTAGAAAATTAATATTTATTGAGAATTATTTTGCTCATCTCTGAAGTATGTAAACAATGTTTAAAACCCTTAAGCTCCCTGTCACTGACAAAGCAAATTTTTTATGTAAAGCTTGTTCTTTTTTGGGTGTTGAATGCTGGTGCATGAGACTGGTTATTTTGCAACTGAAAGAGCTAAGTAATTACTAAAATTGGCAGTAGTTGGGCTAGTATACTGATTACATGAGACCAGTTTCAGCACAAGAAAGTTCATTAAAGTAGATCAAATATTTTTTCGAACTGATCTGGTCTAAACAGAAACAGCAATTGGAGCGTCCGGAGCATAACCAACCTATGTTGAATTTGAGACCTTTTCTTGTTTTTTCACGCTTATTTTGCCTCATTTTTGGCATGTGACCTACAAATTAACTTCAAAACATCGTTCAGAAATGTATGCTGGTTTTTCCATCATTTTAGAGAAAAAAACGTATATAAAAAAATGAAATTGACTAAACTAAACTACCTGAAGAAAGATCAGTTATGGCCCTCTAGTGATTTGACCGTACATCCAAGTGTAGTTCCTTCCAAAACTGTATGAAACTTACTCCAAAACGATGCCATTAAAAGCAGATTGGCCATGAGACTATCCAACTGCAATACTCTTGACCAGTGCCAACAACCTGAACAAAAATACCGCTATTTACGCACGCCTGGCTCGCTTATCGATCGTGAGCTAGCAACAGTAACACATCGTCCGTAGCTTGTGTATAAGCCAACATGTTTAAGGCCCGTCCCGTAATTGAAGGACATTTAAGTCCGGAAATCCTTAAGTCTCTAGCACCTCTCAAAGAAACGAGTCGTGTTTCTTGTCCTACCTTGTGTCTAAATTGCTATTTCATGCTTGTGAGGAAAATAGACATTGGTGGACAACACGAGCCGGCGGGAAAGTCTGGAATCACTTTGGATCAGAAAAGGGGCAGCGTTGTGAGTTGTGGGCCATTTCTCATCCCGTGCCATAGTCGAAATGTCCAATATCCGAAGTGCTTCGAGACTTATAATATTTTCCGTATTTTGTTCGGGTGGACATTCCGTGTTTGTCATCTCCATTGATATCCCGACATGCTTTGCGACATCTTTGCTGACTATTGGTGCTAAAAATGAAGCAATTTTGAGGGAATGAACTTCTTGATAAATTTTTCTTGAGTGGGATTCGGGTCCGAACTTGGCCATCTGAAGTGAAAAAAAAATCAGCATAAAATCGAGAAATTCGGGTAAACTTTGGGATTCATTTTCTCGAGCGGGATTCAACGGAAAGACAGAGAGTTGCATACATTATTTCTCTTAAACGACAGAAAAAAAAAACAGCATAAAAAAATTCTGAACAATGTTTTGCAATTAATTAATTTTGTAGGTCACATGCCAAAAATGAGGCAAAATGAGCGCAAAAAAATAAAAAAGGGTCTTGAAATTCGACATAGGTTGAATATGCTCTGACGTCTTCAATTAGTATGGTTTCCATAGCTTTTGGTTTGATATGAAAGTCATACCAGTCCAACTCATATTGGTCTCCTATGTTAATTGCCTTATAAATAATGCTATTTTCAATTCCAGTGGTTAAAGTTTTACACTAGTGAAGATCTGTTGGTATTGGGTGTGTTTAATTTCATTCAATTTGCTATCATTTATTTTTCTGCTTAACCCAATACATGCATGTTGTCCCTGATGTAACATTCTTGAGATCTAGCCAAAAGGTACATCCCAGCACTGGAGAACAGAATACTGGAAATGTTTTACAAAAGGGTGTCTTTTTTGTTAGTTTTAATTGACTTTTAAATAATATATTAAATGGTTGTTAAGCATAGGAAGAAATATTTTAGTTCCCTCAGAATTTCCTGTCATAGTGGTTTATTTTTGTCATGGAAAACCAATTTATGTTCAGTTTGTGCAAATCATTAGTCATTTACGAGCTTGACAACACAAATTAGCCATTCATTTATAGTCTATTTTCCACTGATTTGTAATTGTACAGAAATCCATATAGTCATTATCATTACAATCAATTTGTGTAGAGTTCATCTGGTTTGTACAGCCTAAGGAAAAATTATTTTCCTCATCATTAAAACGTTTAAAGAAAGTCTCAAAATGTTTGTATACTTAAAATGATTAATTATTATTAAAAAATACACACGAAACCTGTTTGTTGATTTATTGTGTTGGGTTTTGTGTAATATTCCTGTTTGACAGTAATGTGACACATACCTCCACCTTGGGCAGCTTTGCACATTAAATTTTGTTTTAGAGTTGGAAATAAAATTATGTTCAGGGGCCAAACAATATAATTGAAGGGCTCCCAACAAGAACTTCCTAAGTATGTTTTTGGTAACTTTCACTAAAATTGAATGTTTAGGCCTTTAAAAGCACAGTTTTGACAAATTAATGATTTATTATTGTTAAGGTACTTGAAACAGATCCAAAATGGAGAAAAAAATCCACATCTTTGAGAAAATGTTTTGGGTCCCTATGACACCCTATGGCCCCCAGGACACCCTGTGTGTCTTTTCAAAAAAAAATTATTCTGTTTAAATCCTTTCAGTCATATTTACATGATCCAGTCATAATTTTGGCAAGTGAGTCCCTTTTGAGGCTAAAAATCCAAGATTTCAGTGAAAATTTTCCAAAAATGCTGTCAGCATTGCTGATCTTAGCAGTACAGTAAAAAGCCACAAGTAAGAACCTGCATTTTTCCAAGTTAGCCTAAACAGGTTCTTACGCAAATGGTAATTAGTACAAATTTAGGCTATTTAGGTTCTTAAATAGGTTCTTATTTTTTGAAGAAAAAACTTACATTGTAGCTAATAGAATTTAGAATTTAGTGGTATTCAGCCTATTCCTTATATAAAATCTGCATACCAAGTTTGTATTTATGCAAAAATGACTATAAGAAAAATTGAAGCACTGATCACAGAACATAACGTTATATACATGAACTCTTATTTGCCCAAGTGTATTGTGCACATTTTTTTTATATAGATTTTAGAAACTAAGAACCTGTTTCAAATTTTAGGCTAAACATGTTCTTGTATAGAGGGGGTCTAACTGGCAAATTTTAGCCTAACAGGTTCTTAAAAACTAGGTTCTTACTTGCGGGTTTTTACTGTACATGGCCCAATTCACCAGAAGTCTCGTGCATGAAGCTCAGTGGTTTGAGCATCCGACCGGTGTTTGGAAGGTCATTGGTTCGATTCCTATAATAATAATGATGACAACTCACTTTCAGCTGTATTTTAAGTTAAAAATACAATAATTATTAGAAAGATTAAATGCAGGGACTTGGATGTTTTTTCTTTGTGTCACCCTCGTGACACATTACATCTTTCTCAATATTGTTATTGTTCAGTCTGGATAGTCAAAAGCATGAATGTTAAGAAAAATTAAATGTAGAAAAACATTACAAAATATGCACACATACAGTTTAAACCCAACAGTTTGTCAAATGCTATTATTCAAGTGTAAAATCATGTTTTAAGTAATGCTTCACATAAGAACTACCATGAACTTCATTGTTCTGTGGCATTGGCTCTTTCCCACATAGAATATCTTTGGTTTCCAGAATAGAGGAGGGGCTGATGGTTTATAATTATATTATCATTAAAAAAAATAAATCTGTTTGCATCAAATATATTTTAGGAAATGTTCATGCTTAACTAATCAAAATAGCAGAAGACAATAGCTAATAATTTTGCTTCTTTGGTGAAGTTCCCAAATACGATATCTTTTAAAAATTGCATGTTGTGCGATTGGATCTTAAACTACTTGATGCCTTAATAATTAGACAAAATGCACCTTGAACCTTAACTTTTTAGCGATTTTTGAGTCTAGACCAATCAGAGCACTAGTTGTAGCAATGAAAAAAGTTGACATTCCATCATGCAATGCCGTTCGGCACTATCCTTCTTATGCGGATCATTACTTAACACATCTTGTTTTTTCAAGCAATTAAAATTGTGTTTTTCAGAAAATATACATACCTCTAACAGGTTTTTTTTGGTGTAACCCCCACCCCTCTGGAAATTCCAGTTTGGCTTCATACTTTCATACTTCATATACTTCATATACCAAGGGCATGTTTTTTTGGATATTCTGCCCATTCCAAAAACAGAATAACTCAAAATATTCCTTTTGTTAAAAATGGAAAGAAGTCACCACTATGGCTATGTGTACCTGGACAAATTTTGGTGTGTGAGAATGTAAACAACATAGTTTTGTTAGCATAATATTTGGATTTCAGAATGACCAGAATATGTCCCCCCAAAAAACACACCCATATCCATTGGGTTCATGCAGTCTGCATTTTAAACAATAATTTATTTTCCTAAAAATGTTCAAATCTACAATAATGATTTATTTTATTCCATCTTACTGTTAACATCATCATTAAGTACCGGTACATAATTTCAGGTCCACATGCAAAGTGAAATATAAGCTACAATAAGTCATTGCATAATATGTACAAGGCTGTCATAATTTAAGGATTTCTTTGCAGTCTTCAACACTTAAAGTGGCAAACAATGAACAAAATTTTTACATTTTAAGCCGTCAAAACCTTACCGGTAATTAATTTTGTAAAATTAATGTGCATATTTTGAGAGCTGGTGCTAATTAATAAGTAAGTAACTATTGATATGTTCTTCCTAATCTGGATAGCATGTACAGCTGCTGCTTCCCTTCAAGAAAAATCTCATTTTTGTTGATGATGTACAAAGGCTGAGTATTAATCAATTAACCAATGTTTGTGTAATTTAAATTAAGGTAAGTACTAAAATAGATATATACATTTCTAAAAGAAAATTGTTTCACAAAGGAAACAATTCTAATGAGGCTAGCTAAATGGGAGCAAATGCAGTAAACTAAAAAAAAGAGCAGCAAAAGGCCTAGTGTACAAACTGAACAACACAGCAGTACTGTATGTCCACAACAAAAAGTGAAATTCAATGTTGCATGCAACAACAACTTCAGGAGAAAACAGATGCAATTCAGAAAACGTGCATAATGTTAACCATGTGTCCAGACTTAAGCTGATACAGATTATCGCTTTAAGACTTCATAGTATACTGCTAGTATACAGTAGTAGTATACAGGAAAGGTGCTTGAAAGCTAGCGATAATCTATTTAGCAGTAAGCAAATCTAAGTTCTAAAACACAGTGCTTGATACATCTGTGTGTAAGCTAACATAGGCAAGAGCTCTAAAGAAAGTATGAGTTGTAATAAATAATTCTTCAATGGTTAGTCATAGCATTCAATAACAAAAGCAGACATCCTTCAGTCCTCTCTAAGTTCTTCAATTCCCTCAATTCCTTGTTCCTCAGATGACACGCCCGGGTGTGCGCTTGCGACTGAGGGACCTGGTTTTTCTGGTGACACTTCACTGCTGGAGGTTTCCTTGGCAAAGAAATCCCCAATGCCTGTAAATTCAATAAAACATTACATTATTCAAACTGTATATAAATTTTCCAAAATTGCCAGATGTGAAAATATGCTTTATAAGCTTCATGTTAGGCCACTTCCCCTTAACTATGAGCAGCATAGCCCAGGCTGCATAGGGCTGTCACTATGTTTTCTAAATTTGCGAGGGAATGAAGAAAGTAGCTTGGGAAAATTTGTTTCTGGTGCTGTTGACGTTTTGTTTTTTATCAGGCAGTAAAAAGAAAGATTTATCAACTCGGACAACATTCATTAACACCAGAAGTAGAACAAAAGTGAAAAGATGATAAAAGTTCCAGAAATTTGTGACATAAAAAAGGTGACATCAGTAGAGACGAGTCACCACAGTTGCTATTTCCACTTTTTCCTCTTACTGCTGCAAGTTGTTAAAAAATATGAATTCTGTCCCAAACTAAGGGTAAATAGGGTTGTCAAAAGTAGCTGGCTGGTGGTAAAATGACAACCTACTATGTTATCTTGGCTGGCTACTTTACTTGGAAGTTTTTTAAAGGAGATAGTATTTTTTTAATATCTTACAACCCAGGGTTAAGATATGCTTGATTGTTGAGTAAAGCAGGAGACTTGTGTTGTAATGGGAGCACAGGATCAATCATTATAAACAATGAGTATCAATACCTAATCTATAACATTGATACAAATGATATTGATGACAATAATTATTATTTATGAGTAGTTGATGGGCTGCATTTTGTGCCACTCATTGGCAATAGTCAACAAGTAAATTTATCAGCTGATCACAACACAGGGAGCCCAGGCTCACAATAGGAAACCTCAACAACAAAAATATAAGGATTTGTATGGGATTTTATAGTGAGTTGTATAAAATATCAAAATTTACTTAAATAGAAGCCAGGGGCAAAGGGGTGATTATTCAAGGAGAGGCAATTAAGTGGGGCCATTATTCCAAATATTGCTTGCTGAAAGTGCTAATGTGCTTATTAGAGAGCACCAAGAGTAAAATACATTAACGTCAGTAAAGAAAAACTACCGGTATATGAATCCTGTGCTTTTGTAACTTTTCTGTAATTGTAAGAATTAAGTCAAGGCTTGTTTCCCATACAAAAAGTAAATTTTTAACTTGACTGGGAGGAGGTGAAAGAATGGAGAGGGTATGGGGTGATAAATCAAAGGAGGCGATTATTTCAAATATTTCCACCAAAGGGGGGCAATCAATCGAGGGATGGCTATTATCCATGGAAACACGGTTAACAGAAAAACCAAAACTCACTAAAATGTCATTTAGAAACCACAAAGCCACCAAGAAACAACAGATAGACATCATTTATTAAGGTATGAACACTTTTAATGGCTGTTTACCTATAATTTTGACATTTTTATCCAACTCACAATAAAATCTCATACAAATTCTTAATTTTTTTTCGTTGAGGATTCCTGTTGTGAGCCTGGGCTCCCAGTGATCACAAAGAGAAAATATCCACCCCCCACAAAAGGTTCTTTGATTTACCTCCCCTCCCCCCGTCCCACCCCCTCACTTCTCTGCAAAAAAACCTTTGATTTTGAGACCCCCTCCTCTTTGGGATTTTTCACTGTATGAGGGGTGTATATGTTGTAGTTCAAATTTATTCTTGGTTCAAATTTTATTTTCTTTTGTTTTTGGCTATGGTAATGTGTGATAATGAGTTTTAAACAAAGGAAAATAAAATTTGAACTATGGATAAATTTGAACTACAACATATATTTCCTGGAACAACCCATATTTATTACATGTAGTTATCTCCTTTTTGAGGCATGAGAAAAGTTAAAACATTCTGATACACGTGTACCTTTTTGCCATTTAGGAGATGGCCACCATTTGACTGGATTTCCTCCCCCATTTTTGTTCTTGCTTACTCCTGAGCTGGTTGGTGAACCAAAGCTACTTCCAGCCGAAGATGATCCACCCACTTGTTTACGAGGGGCCTTAGCACCAGCAGCTGCAACAGAACAATATTGAGCAGCATGTTTTCTAGTGTTCACATTTTAGTTTTATTTTATTAGTTAAGCTTAATCATTAACCACTCATGTATTTTTAAATTCAAATTTAGAAGGCTAATCAAATTTTGAAGGCTGAGGAAGGCTAATTTTGTTAGCCGAAATGTTGGCCGTTAAAAAAAATCGTCCTGTTGCCGAAGTGCCAGCCTTGGTTTTATGCTTAAAAAAAGAAATCAATTTTGCAAGAGCTTGAATAAGTCTTAAGTGACTTTTAAATGCGGCTTTGCAAACGATATGCATTGTTAAGCCAGTAAAGTTTATAACTTTACAAAGCCTTTCTAAAGTTCATATTAAAAGTTATCAGTATCGATCAATATAGTCTAAGGCTAAATAGACCGAATATGTTTGAAGTAGTTCTGAAAATGACTAAATCGCTGAGGTTTAAGCAAAACTTAAGCTTAATTAAGTTCCAGGCAAAAGAAGATTCAAAATGGACTCGCTGAGAAGCTAAGCACGGCGCTTTCAAAACGATGTTTTTAAACTGCCGCTTTTTTGCTTTTAACTACAATATCTTGGAAATAACTATAACTATTTAACCCACCTCTTCTTCCAGCACTGTTAGCTTTCGTTCGTGCCATGTTTCTCCTTTAAACGAGTTTAACTAAACTTTTTAGCGTACACCCAATGTAATGTTCAAATCAAAATGTCTTCCTTCGATCGAATATTCGCGCCTTTTTATCCCGCCACATCATTACGAGGTTATTCCATCGTTGCTATAGCAACACACGGAGCGGAGGCTAAATAGAAGCAATGGCATTTGTAGCATGCACTTGATTTTAAGTTTTGATTTGGAAACTTAGAAAGCGATATTTCACACTGTCTTTTGTTACTGTTTCCTTCAAATAGGTAAGTTTAAACTTGAGATGTTAAACTTTTCGTTGACTGTTTAAAGTAAAAGGCAAGGTAAGATAATAGATATTTTAGACACTCAAGTTCTTGCCTTGTGGGCTCGAAGTGTCAATCTTTCCAACTCCTTGAGAAGTGGGCTTTAACTTATTATACCCTTAATTCGGGATATTTTATTTCCCTTTTAAGAATACTATCAACAGTATAGACCATAAAGTGAATTATTTTCTTTTTTATACTTTATATATCCAAGAATCAGACAGTGAAACTTGGTTTAAGCTTATGTAGAAGAAGCCAATGCAACAATATGATTTAGTTACAAATTAAGCTGGATTTCCACTGTCGCGTAATTTTTACGTGCGTTTTGTGCGCGTAAATAAAATTAGAGACGATGTATGAACAGCTTGCGTAAACTGTTCAACTTTTTACGTTTACACAAGCTGTTCATACATCGTCTCTAATTTTATTTACGCGCATAAAACACAAGTGAAAATTACGCGACAGTGGAAATCCAGTTTTTGTCTCAGTTTTGTTTGATCTAGAATACAGCATTATCGTATGGTTTAATATACTATTGAGTTATAATAAAACTGGTCTTTGAGTCGTCATTGTTATATCTTTTTGGAAGTAAGCTTAATTTTCATCTCATGTTACTTATATAGATTGAATCAGAACATCTGTCAAGATTAAACAGCATATCAACATGGCAGAATTAATGAATAAGATTCCTCCCAAAAAGACAGGTTCAGAATTCCTTGTCGCTTCTCATTTCACAATCAGTCACGAGGATCGCTGGGCACCACACAAGGATCCACACGTATACAGGAGCACGTTTAAGAAGGATTACCCACCTCTCCCTCTAACTAAAAGGGAGCGCATACCTTCACCATCTCCAGCAATAATTATGCACAAAGATGATCGTTATAATGACAAATGCTCCATGACTCGAGGGCACTTTATTGAGAAATCTCTTGGAAAGCAGGATTATACAAATTCTACATATACATTGACAAAGACAAATTTCAAGATGGACTCGGACAGACAGTTGAAATCTTTCCAGACAACACACAAAGAATATTATCCTGTCCGTCCTCTTAACGAGGCCAGAAATCCTGCTGCTACAGGGAAAAATGATTGGATGCGAAGTTACATTCCTCAAGGTGTGTTACCAACCTCTTCGCCAGGGCCTTTCAAAATGGGGCCGGGGTGGGAGAAGAAACCCCAGGACAAGGTTACCGAAATACTCCAAAGAATCATGGAGTATTTTGTTGCATGAACATGTCGCATGCCAAAATGCTCCCTGATTCTTGGAGTATTTTGGCAGCCAGGGGTTTCTCCACCGACCTCTCACGCCCTGCATCTATCTCCCCACCCTATGTAGGGGACCATTATAGACTTTTAATAATAATTATTATTAAAAGTTTAGTTTCATTGGCACCTCCTATCACTTTTTTAATCTGTCAATACCCCTGGACC
This sequence comes from Dendrophyllia cribrosa, assembly GCA_024195265.1. NCBI lineage: Eukaryota > Metazoa > Cnidaria > Anthozoa > Scleractinia > Dendrophylliidae > Dendrophyllia > Dendrophyllia cribrosa. The sequence continues at coordinate 9,924,540 of JAJLRJ010000003.1, forward strand.
AGCACTTGTCCAAACAATATCTGTGATTCATTAAGAAAACAATAAATTTGTCCCGCTGGGATAGGGATTAGGGATAGGGGCATTGTCAGGGATGTAGATAAGAGCCGGCTATCGGCTAATTTCATCACCTGAAAGAGAACTTATCACCGGCTGAAATTTGACTAGAAAACAAAGACTTTTGGGAGATTTTGACGGTGTACAAGCCAGAAAAACTGGCCGAATTTGTTAATGAGCCTGCTAAGTGTTTTCTAGCCTTAGCTACACCCCTGCATTGTTCAAGTGATATATCAATTGTATTGTTCGCCAATCACAGACATCGTTTAGACAGCTACGGGTCACCCACCCCCTGGGAGGACCAGAAATCAAGATGGATAGATGCCTTTATATATAGTCAAGGGTATAAGAACAATATTAACAACAAAACAGAACAGTCCAAAATAAAAAAAGTGACAGATGTGCGAATGAAGCCAAACTTTTAATTATTGACCAATTTAGCTTCTCAGCACTTTTTTTATCTGTCAGTACTCCCCTAGCAGGCAGGAACCAGGGAATTATAGATAGATAGGTGACTTTAGAGTAAGGGACTTAAATGAGAAGCCAAAAACAACAAAACAAAACAGTCCAAAATAAAGCAATCCCTCTTGCTCAAGGAAGTAGAAATTATGTATTAAAGTGCATTCATGAATCCCGGGGGGGGGGGGGGGGGGGGGGGGTACTCCCTTATATGACCTATACGGGGATGTGCCGCTGGACAGGGTATGGTTTTTGGCATTTTTGTCCTGAACAGGGTATATAATTTCACCTGAGTCTGTCCTAAACAGGGTCTGAATCTGTCCTGAACATGGTATGGTTCCAGTTGACTTAGCGCTTGTGGTGATTTCCCTTGTCGTGATTAGTATATTTAGGCGAAGGCGAAGCTGTTTTGTTTCAAAGGATCCGTCTACCATTTTTTAAAAGCTCAGATCAATAACCACACACGAGCCGTGTCCTAGACACTGACAGGGTCCTAAAATAGAGGTTGTTGTCCTACACAGGGTAGATATTTTCTTTTATTTTTGTCCTAAACAGGGTCAGGGTCTTAGACCCTCAGCGGCACCCCTATATCCAAATATTGGTCAAGTACCCCCCCCCCCCCCCCCCCCCCCCCCCCCGGGTCATGAATACATGTGAATTTTGATCCTTTATACAAAATTATGTACAGGTGACAAGCAGAAGGAACTTTGGCCTCACTCAGACTACCGCAGCAAGTTCTTGGGCGAACAGCTGGGAAAAAGAGATGTTTTACCTCCTGTTGACACTGGTCCACCCACAATCACTGGGGATGCAAGAATCCATGACAAGGCACAATTTGCAACAACAACCAAGTCTGAGTTTGTTGGTCGATATCTGAAAAGACATCATCTTATGGATTCAGCTGTGAGGGTGAGTTTATATCAAAATTGTCATGGTATAAAGTGCCAGTTCAATCAAATTTTTAAATTTTATTTTACACACAGTATTTTACAGGCAGCGGAACAAATAAATGAGAATGAGCCATGTAAAAATTTGTAATCAGTTGAAAATTTCAAACCAGTTTGAAAAATTGAAACCCGGATTTGAAAAATTCAAACCAAAGATTTTAAAAATTTGAACCACCTGACAGATGTACTGTGCCACTGATAGCTTTTAACTTTGATAATAATGCTCCGCTGTCTATCTGTAATGATTTTTTTGTTCATTTTCGATGACTTTCAGGATAGAGGATCAAGCATTCCTCAAGGAGATCAGGAAAAGTGCAATTACTCCACGTCAACCCAGCAAGATTCCTTCCGCAAACCAGGCTTTGAAGATTTTACCCCTTTTGACAGAGAAGATGCTGTCCACAAACTGCGGCGAACCACATTCCAACTAGGTGACAGACGTGTTCCTGGGCATCTTCAGACCACAGCAGCCGAGTCTTACCCGTCACGATTAATGACAGGTAAAATGAGCTTAGTTAACCCTTCAATTCACAAGATTTCATTTTCCAAAATATTGAAAAACAATTGGTACAATCATTGCAAAAGTACTGCCAAAGAGGTTTCATTTGAATGGTCAAACCACAGGATTTCGTTGACAGACTCCAAAAGATAAGTTTATTGAACTGCATGACATGTCTTCATTAATATTGACTCTGGGAGATAAAGGGTTAGTTTCCAAGTTGTGTCAGCTCTGGAGATATTATAAATGTTTATGATCACAAGTTTAAATCCAGAATACTTATCAAACAAAGAAGAACAGAAGATAGTACACTGTAGATGCAACCTAGTTATGGTGGTCTCATCTGGTGGTTTTAAAAGCATGTCAGACTTTCAGTAATATTAATGAAGATCTGTTGGTGTTCAAGTCCATACATGTATGTCTTTGCCATTGTAATGCTACCTTGGACAACATACTTTGCTCCATGTTGTCTCTCTCCAGCCAGGCGTAACAGCAAACATATAATACTGCTTGGCATCGGGTAACCTTGTGAATGACTAGCATCCCATCCAGGGGGAAGTAGCAATAATTTGTTTATTTTTAACTCCTATAGTTGCTTCATAGTACATAAACCTGGTTATGCTCTAGCTGTGTCAGCAGCGCTTGAAATTATACACTCAGTAGATGATAATTCTCTGTTTCTTTTTGCTTTAGATAGCAACAATAGTGCCAACCTTGACATGGGAAAAAGTTGTTTTCCAGAAGGAGACATGGATCCTTTGAGAGCCCATGAAAGAGTCAGCACAACTACAAATGATGTCTTCTTTGGAAATGTAAGAAAATTAAATAAGTGATTCCATATGTAAAAAAAAATGTAAATGTTGTTTATAGTGGACTAGCACTTGGCTATCAAGGTAATTCACAGGCACGTCAATCAAATATGAAACATATATTGCAAATTGAACATAACATGTTAAAAATTCCAACTGGCGAGAGGCAGACCAGTCAGCTGTTTTACAAGCATTGGTTGTTTACAAGCGTGGCACATGTAAATAAATAATTTTATATGCTTGCCTGTACTTGTAAATAAATAAATGATACCCTTTGTTTATTGAGGGTGAAATGTTATCCATCCTACTTTTTCATTACATGCATTTTGGAAACTAAAACAAATATCATTAAATTACAAAATATGTACAATCTAACACACCCGCTCTCTTTCCTCCAAGAATAAAAAAGATGCACAAACAGTAAATTTGCCAATCCAAATCTCAGATGCAACAGTCCTTATATACCAACAATATCCCTTCTCAGGCCATAAGATAGAACACAGAGCCCCCAATACAACCTCTATGTAGTTTGTCAAAGCTAAATAAGCTTGAATTGTTTGGCAGATCATGAAATCAAAAGTTCTTATTATTTTCAACTCACAATTTTTCCAAATTTACTGACATGGCTTTTTTTTTCACATGATACCAAACAGCCTCCGATTGGATTTAGAAACAAAATAGTTGATGGCTCTCATCTGAGAACCGAGTCACACGTGGACCTGGGTGCAGCTAGAGGGGCGCGGTTTTATGATACGTCAATGAAGTCTGACTTCAAGGCAGTATCAGTTCCGTACAAGAAAACTCCTGGGATGACCACAAACAGCAGTATTCCATTGGACTATTACAGTAAGTACAGAAAGGAAAAAAATTAGCCTGCAAGCAAGTTCTTGGGCAGGCTTGAGTAAAGGGGAGGTGGGAAAGGGGAAGAAGCGAGAGCTTGTAGCCGTGTCTCACAAATTTAGCATTGGGAAATGGCTGCAAGTTCTCATTCCCCCCCCCACCAGAGAGCTTGCTCGCAGGCCAGGAAAAAATATTGTTGAACATGTATAATATTTCTTCTACTGATGATTGCTCACTTTTGTTCAAATGTCTGTGTGTCAGGTATTAACTGCCAGTTTGAGTCCCCAAGGATTTTTTATCATTCCATATTGCAAGAAATTTGATCATGTCTATGTTAATTTGTGCAATAGAAGTAATGAAAAGTTATTATTAAAAAATATTATTTTTAATAATTATTATGAATTTCTTGCAGAAGTTTAAATTTGTGGATGGGGGTTTTTTAGTTTTATGTAATCATTTTTTTTAGATAATTTAAGATTTTCTAATGGGATTTAACTAGCATTATCATTCAGGAACAAAAATTTTAACTGGATCATAAAAAAATCTGCAACAAATTTTAAAACTTGCTGAAATGTTTTTCAATGCCATTGACTACAGAATGGATGCTATCAATAAGAACAGACAAACTTGTAAAAGGATTCCCTCCACTTGCCTTATCTGCAAGCTACATGTAGTTCCAGTTAAATGACAAATATGAATACAGCCTACATGTATGCTTTTGTCCAAAAAATGGATAATAATATTTTCTATTATTTGACATTTAGGTGGTGAACCTGTGAACATGCCAACAAGCTGGAGTGATTTTCCATCACATGCTGGCGTCCCAAAACTCATTCCTAATCCCCTCGCTGTGGATAATGTAAGTGTTTGAAAACTAGTTTCAATAATCAATATTTAACAAAATTCCCGGGGGAGGGGGGTACTCCCATATAAATTGATGGGGATGCATCATCGGAATCCCTAAACAGTACTAGAAACACGTTTTATGGGTATGGGTCATTTTCAATTTAAACACCATTAGTGGTACCAAACCATAAATTGAATTTTAATCCCTAAAAGGTAGGTACAACAAATTCCCCCCCCCCCTCCCCCCCCCCGTCACTTTTATATCAGTGTCCTTCCCCCAGGACAAAATTATGTTTTTATGGCACAAGGATGTCTAAAAATTTATATTTTGCTTTTGCTTGGATTTTTAACAGCTTAAAAAGTCACACATTAAGCCACCAATCCCAGACGAAAGAGAGTTCAGCACAACACATCAAAGAACATACACACCAAAGAAAACATCAAGAAGAAGTGTTGATGCTGGAAACTTACAGCGTAGCTCAATTCCTTTGGGAACTTTAACTACATATGTTTAAGTGATTACCTTGTTCTTGTAAATATTGTAATATGTATAAATACTGTAATGCGTACATGTAAATGGCTTGTTTGTGTCAGAATATATCAAAGGCTGTCAGTCCAGAAATCAATACCCTTAAAGAACAAATAATAGGAAAAATGTTGTAGAAAGAATAATGAATGACACTTAATATTAATCCTGAGTTATGTTACTCAATTTTTTTTACATTGACATGGCACATATTTTAATTTAAAAATAAATTACGAGAAGCTGTAAAATGCAAATGAAGTAATTTGCAAAGTAGACTATATGCACTGTTGAGAATATCATACTTTAAATTTAAAAAAAAAAAACATTACAAATAAATCATGTGTCACTATTATCTTGTTCATGAAATAAAACCAAACCTGTGATATCTTGTCTCTTACTGCCTGAGTGCAACAATGTTACAAGATCAAACAAGAGAACTGTCTAATTCTTTCCACCTCAAACATGCATCATGGCTTCCCCTGTCCCCACATACAAAATTGGTGGTTCAGTGGTTAGAAGGTCGAGGTTGGTGGTTTAAGCCTGGTAGACCTATGATTAGTATGTATTGTAAATTTTCATTGACAAGAAAATTAACTCCACATTGTCTCTCTCTCTCTCTCTCCACCCAAGTGCAGTTAAGGTATTAGAATTCCCCAAAACAACACTTATTTTTTGCCAAAGAGCAATAAATAGCACGAAAGCAAAATGGTTTTGTGGGTACCCTGATACTTTAAGGTGCCAGCAAACCATTGCTTAAAAATTAGCCTGCATGCAGGCTACTTAGTTTTATAAATTTAACCTTACAAAAATGCTAGTGATAGCCCTGCATTGGCAAGCATCTCACACCCAGTGCAGAAAATGTTCACCCTCCTCGCACTTGCAAAAAAAAAGGTGATCAGATATTGAATACCCAGCAGATGCATTCAATAATTATTATGAATTTTGGTGCATAGACTAACAAAATTAGTAAGGCAATGTCCAGGTCTTTTCTTTTTTACTCTATTTACTGTCAATGTAACCAGAACTTAAGAAGCCAGTGACCTGTAATATTAGAAATACTTCATTTATTGGTGAACAAAACAGTTTCTTCTTACATGTACAAAGACCATCATAACCTGAGAGTTTTGCTACCTGAGAAATTAGCTTTAAATATCACACACAGATGGAAAAACTCATTCACTGTTAAACTTATCAAAAAAACTTGGTATTACTCACACATAAACATCAGTTTTTGGTAAACCATCTATGACAACTGCCAACAAACTCTTAATTTCTCACATATAAGACATCAACACTAAGTTTTATACAAAAGATATCAATCACTGGTGCATCCAATAGCTTTAATTATGAATTGTAGTTAAAGCTTGTTGACTTGCACAGCAATGGGTGTGACCCACTTGTCTGTGTGGTACACGCTCTCTCCAACTTTCCATGCTGGAACATCTTTCATGATCAATTCCTCAAGTTCTTCATTTTCTTTCAGTGCTCGCAAACATCTAACAGAGAAAATTTTTAAATAATCAACCATTAGTGCTGGACATGAAAAATAAACAACTTTTCCAAAAGGTGTCTTCCTACCTATCAACCCTCCAAGTTAATGTTTTACTGCACTTTTCAATAACACAAACTCTAAAGTTTAAAGCCCAACTTTTACACTGTTGTCAATCATAACTGAAGGGCTCCCGACAAGAACGTCCTAAGTATGTTTTTGGTAACTTTCACTAAAATTGTATGTTTTAGGCCTTTAAAACCACAGTTTTGTCAAATTAATGATTTATTATTGTTAAGGTACTTAAAACAGATCCAAAATGGGGAAGAAAATCCACATCTTTGAGAAAATGTTTTGGCCTCCTATGACACCTTATGGCCCCCCAGGACACCCTATGTATCTTTTCAAAAAAAAAAATTATTCTGTTCAAAGATAGAAGATTTGTTGACCTGGTTTAAATCCTTTCAGTCATATTTACATGATCCAGTCATAATTTTGGCAAGCGAGTCCCTTTTGAGGCTAAAAATCCAAGATTTCAGTGAAAATTTTCCAAAAACGTACTTAGGACGTTATTGCCGGGAGCCCTTCAATTATGGTGACAAACACAGGACCCCTGAAACCAACAAAATGACAGACTGGATCGAAATCTACCAATCACAACCCACAAACATGAGCATTTTGCATAAAGCATTGTTGATTCCTGAGATGTTCATTATGATATTTGCAGCAGTGAAAAACAAACTGTTGGTTGTGCTCAAACACCTTGTCTCAGTTCAGATGATCGTGTCATTGGGCAGTGACGTTAAGCCGTTGGCCTTGTCTCCTACACTTTCTCATATTAAAGTAGTAGGGGACGTAAAAGAACCCACATCACTGTTCGAATAAGAGTAGGGAACGTAGTCCCTGATGTTGTGGTATGGTCTCCATGGGGGATTGATGTCAATTGGGACCTTGTCCTGTTTCTTTCTCCCGTCACGGCTACAAAAGTCGGCACTGTGATTAAGTGAGTAGAAGTAGAAGGTTGAGTTTTGAACTTGAGAATTCACGTGTTATTGAAAGACACAGTGATATAGTGGCCATTTGGTGACAGACTCTTTAGATTCAGCTGCCAGATTGGCAAATTTATTTTGAATAAGGGTCACCAGTGCTAAATGTTTAGTCGCCATAGTGCCTTAAATTGTCAACATTGAGGGTTGTCTGTGGCCAAAGAATCAAATATTTTACTCCAACTGTATGGGGGGTCAATTCACTAACTAAACAAGCAAACATTATTCATAATGTCTGGCTACCGGTATATATATTTTTTCTATTTTGACCCCTAAAACTAGCCCAAGCACTAATTGGGTTATATGTAGGAAATGTTCTTCTTCATACTTTCTATCATGTTCAGCCTGCAAAAGTGGTAGAATTCCAATTCTTGCATTCATCTTCTCTGTCATGAGCTCACTGAAAATAAAAGTGAACAGTTTATTTAGGTTGGTTTCTATATAATTCAACAAACTGTTTGCTTTCTTTACAGCCAATTTCACTGCAGTTAGAGAGCCAGGTTTTTTCAAACGTGATTCAGCAGCATGATTCGTCTAAGATAAGATGGTAAAGATAGTAAAGAAATTTGCCCATAAAATAAGCTTAAATAGAAAAATCCAAAAACAGAAACATCCCTCGCCATTTTCTGACAAATGGGCAAATCAAGTGGGCGATTCACGACTGGTGAATCAGGACACCCAAATCATGGTAGGTGAACCATAACTTACTGGTGAATCATGTTTGTAAAAGTAGTTCTGTATACCGAATGCAAATATGGCATTATATTATTCTTTTATATGTATGTTAATTAGCTTGCTAGCCTCATTTTAGAGTAAATATTCTTTTAAATTTTGCACGAGGCCATAAAAGAATAATATTAAAATCGGCTGCCATTTGTATTCGGTGTGTGGATTTTTTTTCTCATATTTCAGGAAGTTGGTATTGACTCTGTGAACTTAGTTTGTGTGTCAGTTTTTTGCACAATTGTCTGACCATAAACAGACCATGATGGGCAAATCATTTTTGAAAAACCAGGGTCGACACATATTGCAGTGAAATCTGTTGTAAGCTTAATTTATTTTATTAATTTACAGTCAACTCTCACAAAGTGAATACCCTTGTAAAGCAAACACTTCTTTAAGGCAGACAAGTTTGGCTGGTCTCGGCCGAATATCACTTGTTTGCCTCTAACTAAACTCTCTTTAAGGCAGACACTTCTCCAAGGCGGACAGTGGATGCTTTTATTGAAAAATTCTGGTTTAAAATACATCTCAAGGCAGACACAAATAATGCAGATTTGTACAAAATCACCAACTGCGACAATAATCACAAAGTGATTTTATTATTCAAGAACAGACACTTTATTTTATTGGCTATGGAACAAAATACTTCAACCACTTTGCTTGACTCTTTCTTTGCTTGAGGCTCCAAGATAATTAGAACGATCGTGTTTCAGTTCTGATGTCACAGATTCAAGTGTCAGGCTACATTTTAAAACTCTCTATAAGGCAGACACCTCTAGCTCCAGCTGGTCCAAGGTCCCAAGGGTGTCCGCCTATAGAGAGAAAGTTTACCGTATTCCTATTGAAATTAACATTTTCATTCTCGTAGATCTTCACATAAAGGTTTAGGTTACCTTTAGTCAAGCCATAAAACAAAACCAATATAAGATAAGCTTACTAGCTGTAACCACAATTCAACTTCATTACGTACCAGCGTCTTCTATTTCCCATGATAACATGATAAAATCCGAAAGCCATTACGGCAGCGCCACCAACAAATATCATAAAACCAGATGGACCTCTTTTCGGCAGGTTTCTGGCGTATTCTATGGGAGGATAGCCACCTCTCGGCGGCAGTTCTTGTTTCGCCAAGGACGACGCCATTTTGGATTTCACTGTCGACACAATCTGGTTCCCAGTCTCCACACAAAAAGATAGAATGCGTACAAGGGATGTTTTTTTTTCAACAAGGGTTTTATGACTCCAATCAACCTGAAAATCACACAAAGGCAAAGGAAGAGAGCGGAGGGGGAAAAATACTGAGAATTCTCATCTAGTTTTTGGCGGAGAAAAAACGAAGCATGCCGCCCTCTATCAGTCGCATCAACAGAGCAGCACATCGTTTTAAAAAATCCAGACATACATACTGATACTGAACTACCAAACAATGGTCAGTTATTGTTCCCGGCACAGAAAAAATAATTATAACAAGACGAAACTCGACTGCCAATTTCATTGTATTGTACGGTAGATATAATAAGTTCTGTGGAGAAATGTTCAGTTAAAGCGGGAGATGATGTAAGCAAGACTTACGAGCCTTTATGAGTGGGCTGAGTTTTACGTTTTATTTTTTTTTACGAGGAGGGGAGTGGACTTAAACTTGAAAATTCTATGATGTGGGAGCTTTTTTTGTTTCAATGGGAAATTGACTTTAGTTTAGAAATATCATCATTAATGATCAGGTACTGGCGTTGTTAAAACAAGGGCTAGAGTTAGTTTTTGAAACTTGTTAAACACGAAGACGCGCTATAAAAGGAAAGTACCTTAGGTCATGATCATTTGTCAATCAACCGCCGTCGCGTAGGAACCTCTGTGAAAATCTGTAGAGAACAAAGACAGCTTTTGAGCAATCTGTCTGTGTGGTTTACTTGCCTTTGTTTGTTTTGGCAAACCTCATAACATTTTCAACACAATGGAAGAATTTGTTGAGGTTTGTATCCTTGGAATTCCTTTGAGAATTTCGAACTTTTACTACTGAGCACCCCTCTCCTCTTTCAGAGTCTACTACTGAGCACCTCTTTCCTCCATGAGAGTCTACTACTGAGCACCCCTTTCCTCCACGAGAGTCTACTACTGAGCACCCCTCTCCTCAATGAGAGTTTTAGGTTTGAAATTGAAGAGAACAAAATACTTTTTTGGCCAAAAAGATAAATGACCGGGGAGTTTCAGAAGTTTCCTTTTTAATTGTCAGGATTCAAAACTGAAGCACCGTGACAACTGCAGAAAAAATTAGCAGTGAATATAGAACAAGTGAGTTTTATTATGAGACTATTATGCATTATTTTATTTATTTATTAATTTATTAATTTATTTATTTTCAGGATAGGGGGGGTGAGCAATTTTTTTCAGCGCGAATTTTTCTCCCGACTAGCTAATGTGGTGCACTTATTTTAAATTTGTTTTGGACATTTTTTCTCCTGCAATAGCTTGGCAGGCCTTTTTGATAATTGCTCAAACATGCATCGCCTCTAAAAATAAAATGGTCCATTTCATTTTCCAGGGTAAACAGCTGTCCCCCTAACAGATGGGTATTGCCCACACCAGAAACTATTAAAAATACCATAATACTCTTTAAAGTGCAGGTTTGGGTGGTGCTTGATGTAAGCCTCATTTCTTTTGTCAGTTTCAGCATGAACTGCACGTGCTATGCTTCAACTTCGTGGCAATTTGCATACGGTGCGCATTTGTATACGAACACACAATGCTACGTCCTAGTGTTCCTTCATGTACTCTGAATTCCATTGTGCCATTCTAACAAAAAAGACTTGAATAATTACACCCCGGTGAGGCTGAGCCTGCGCATAAAAGAGTATTATGGTATTTTTCGGAGTGGTCAATTGGAGGTTGGGAATGAAACCTACGACAAGTTGAACTTCAGTTAGGCAGATAACAAAAACTTTATTTCAATATTCTAACAAGAAATATTCTTCATAATTTACTTATGCGTCTACATTTCCTTTTTACAACTTGAAAGAAAAGCTTACAAAACAATGATTTACAAGAAATATTTGTCCGCATTCTCTCTTGTTATGAGATTACAATAACCAAGTGGAGTCATATATATATATATAATTAAATAAAGGCTGTAAACAACCGCCACTTTAAAAACTTTTAAAAACAAGTTTATTATACACATCTTTTAATTTATGAGCAAATATTTGTGTCTTACGAAGAAGATTCTCCCGCAAGAATAACTCGGGCACAAAATTCATCTTGCGTTACATTGGCTTCTGTTGTCACACGACGCTCCTGAGCGCATTACGTAACGTCGAAGCACGGTTATGACGTGAGTCTTAGTGATGTTTAGTATCGTCAGGGCTCCAAGGCGTGACGTTAGCTGGCTTGCCGCTAATAGCGTCAGACATAGTCATTTTCAGATCATTTGGTGAGCTAGTTGCCTTTTGAAGAAAATCTAGGATAGCACCTATAACACAAAATGATGAAATATATTAATGAGACAAAAACATTGACAAGAAATCTGTTAGGTTTCAGTGGCGGATTTAGACTCCATCGTAAGGGGGGAGGGGCCAGAGTGAATAACTGGAAGGGGTGGGGGGCGGGGGGCAGAGTGAATAACTGGGGGTGGGGTGGGTGGAGTGATTCTAAGGTTCAGTACAACTCACACCTTTACCAGTCAATCTATGTACACCACGTTTGTAAATTGCTTCATAACCTTTGTTTTATAATTAAATAATACTGGTTGCGCTTGCCATTTGGAAATGCTTTCTTCACGGCTTACCAAACCCCATCCACGGAGACCCAAGGGCAGATAATCGGAAGTGGGGCAAAATGAAATAAATAGTCACACCTATTTCGCTTATTTTAACCCCCCATTCCGCGCCAATTATCTGCCCCGGCGGTCCGGAGGATAAGCAAACCCAATTCCAAAATACAGCCATGATTATTTTCGACTGAATCAATAGGCCATTTCCGAGTTGCCTTTAGTCTCTCTATCAAAGCGAGGCTAGGTGCGAAACCTTTCATATGAAAATGAGTTTTCATTCACATGCAAAAACGTTTTATTTACATGTGAAAGGTTTCGCACCTAGCCTCGCTTTGATACAGAGGCTAAAGGCAACTCGGAAATGGCCTATTAAAAATTGAAAAAGAAGCACATAATAGCAAAACTTGCTGTTACCTGATTTTCTTTCGCCGTTGTAATCTCCGAGTGGCTTCCCATCGTGGAACACTCTTATCGTTGGCAGAAACTTAACATGCAGTTTTTTGCAGACATTTTTTCCACTTTGTGCACAATTCACCTGTCAGTAGCAAACAAATAACAAACTAGTGAACGCTATAAGATTACCAATACCCCTTTGGTCTTTTAAAACTATTTAAGGTTGCAGAGACTGGGCTTGACATAAATAGGGCAATACGGATAGAAGGCGCTCATTTTTTATTAATAAAATGTAGATGTAGATTTAGCAAATGTCTCCAGGTTTGCCAAATTGTCTACGTCATCACACAATCAATAAATTCGCCTTCGCTTTGGTTTTCCTTTTCTAACAGCCTTGTCATACCGGTAGTTTAAGAAATCTCGCGCCATTTTTTCAACCAATCAAAAATAAACAAAAACCTCTCGTGACTTGCTCACACGCGCTTTCCCGCGCTTCGTGCCGACTGCATATATTTGCTTTGACTTCTGATTGGTCCGACCGTCGGATTGTCTGCTTTAGTTGTGAATGGCCAAAGTGAATACTTTGCGATTACAAGAGCGGCAGAAGTTACACAGTGACCTCGTTATTAAGTCGCACGTCCTCCTTGATACGGGCATCAAAGGGACAGACCTAAGTCTCCGCACTATACCGTCCTATAGACGCTTATATGAATTTCATTTACACGAAAAAACTGGTCGCGGTGGAAAGCTCCAAATGCTATCGTTAAAGCTCGTCAAATCGGTTAGGTTAGTCAGCCCAGGACGTATACCATTCGCACGAAAAAACTGTAGAGCGCGTACAATGGTGCTGCCAAAGGTTCGTGAAAAAGCGCGAAATAGGGACCAGGGAAAGTGAGGCGAGCATAACTGTGACAAATAGTACGCGAATTTCGGTCTTGAGGGTTTCCATCTTTTCCGGAAACTTTTCAGTGAAATGAGCTGCACCATTTAAATATAATTTGTGGCCTAAAACATGTTCTGCTTTCTCGTGACAACGGCCCTGATCTCTTTCAAACCAAGTTAAGCTGACAAATATAACTTCTGTGTCTTTGTTTCATTTTGCATCCTATTCTTTCTCATATGTAACCCGCGACCCGCCGACCTTCCCTCCGAAACTGAAAAAGAGCGCCTGATCGCAGGTTATCTCATATGTGTCTCACTTTACCTTGGCAAAAAACACGTCCAACTTCGATGAGGTCGCTTTTGCAGCAACTTCGCTGTAGATGGGAGCAAAGTCTTTACAGTGGGGACACCTGCAATAGAAGTATGGTCCATTTTATTGTGTGTTATTTAACTACAACCCTTGAACTAAAGTACAGTGAAATCACTCTAAAGCGGACACATTTGGAACCATTTTCGACTATCCATCTTAGCGCCGATATAGACATCACATCAGGCAAACCTGCGACATGAATCGTTTTGTATAAATCAAACCAAGAACATTGCGTTGGCAGGGACATCATAACAGGTAGCGCCGATTGCTGTGGGCCCAAATCCCTCCCCCCTCTTAGGCAAGGTTGTGCCACCGAACAGAAACAAGGTCAACGCCGTAACGTCAGCTTCCAGGAACGCGATCATCAGAACTGAATCGGTTATTAAAGACCCCGGTTGTTGGTCGGACCGGGATTCGTATCCGCGATCTCCCGCTCCAAGAATAGCCTGTGAACAGGCTTCTTTTGGGGGAGTTGGGTTAGGTTAAAATCGGCGAGCGAAGCGAGGACTGGGGAAGAGGGAAGGGGTGGCCGCCCCTTCCCTCTTCCCCAGTCCGCGCTTGGCGCACTTCGCTCGCCGATTTTAACCTAACCCAATTCCACAAAAAGAAGCCTGTTCACAGGCTACTCCAAGAACTGGTGCTCTACTGACTGAGCTAAGCAGTTGTATACGATTTCAGCATGACGAGAGCAGCTCACGTTAGCCTGCGTATCATACGCCCGTTCATTTAGAGCTGGTTCCCAGCGACGGAAGCGGAAGCGGAATCGCAAGAAAGTTATGGTCTAGTGGAAATTAATACGACCAAGAGATTATAATTGGACAATTATTTTATCTTGATACGACGTAAGAGGATAGTAAGCGACGGAAGCAGAAGCGGAATCGGAAGAAAAAGGAAACCTTCTGATCCTTGCGATGCCGATTCCATCGAGCTTCCGATTCCGATTGCCGCTCCATTTTTTTATTTACACTAGAACGTAAAGCTCCTTACGCTTCCGCCCGACTCCGACTCCGCTTCCTATTACTTCGCTAGTGTGAACTAGACCTTAGAGGACGCTATTTCGAAGACTCGCGCGATGGACACGCGCAAAACGGAGAGCGTGCGTCCTCAGTCGAAAATGCATCCCTTTAATAAACTGACGCCTGATATGCAGGCTATAGAAAACGCAAGTGACAGTGACAAGTTAAAGCCGGGGATAGTTACAACAAATCAAAATTATAAACTAACTACAAAAAACAGTGTTCTATGATGCTTTTCAAAACAATAGGTAATAATACACTGAACGTACATATTTAACTAAAGTTGACTCTCTGAAAGCGACCTCTCTTGTAACCAACCATCTCTCGTAAAAGAATCACCTTCCTGTAAAACGCTCTAACTTATAGCTGACTATTCTCAGCCAAACGAGGTTCATTTCAAATGAACATGCTCTTCCAAGCACAAGCATATTCGTGCATAAAATCCCCGTTTGAATCACTAGGACATCGATCAAAAACTGCAATTTGTCGAATTCTCTCTAGATACCATTTCCTGTAAAATAAAGAACCATATTTCTTGATCGTTTGGGTGGTAGTTCAGTATAATGGATCACCTTTAACAAGGTTAGAGAATGCCAATTTATGGCACTGATAACCTACCATGGAGCATAAAAATCCACTATAGCCAGTTTAGAAACAGTGAGGTAGCTATCAAAGGTATCATCAGTTAGCTCGCTGACTTGGTCTGTTCCCAAAGTAGACACCACAGCTACAAGAAACGAGATCGAAACTAGCAGAAATTTCATTTTTCTGCGTCCTTTTCAAAATTGTGTTCAACAAAGGAGTTTTCTTTGTTAGAAGGACGATTGTTGCAACTTAAATGTCAAAAAGGGTTGCGCAGTCAGGTTTTTGTGTAGAGCAATATCTTGTAGATGATGTGTGATCAGACCTGTAGGACCCGTAATGTTTGTAAAACTATCTCTGTGTTTAATTCTTTTAGCAAAAGGCCACCAGAACCACCCGTACAAGCAATTTATCGCAATCGCAATTTAAACAATTTCTATTTAAGAACTGAACAGTTAACGTGACTTGTTTAATTAAGGAGTGGCCATTCTGAGTTAAAGTGTCTGTGTTAGCAATTATATAAGCATCAGTTTGAAAGATATTTTAGTGGTGGGACGTCACATTTTGAATATGAAAGTTGGTTGTTCGCTGGTAGCCTCATTTCCAGGCCTAAACGTGCTAAGCGAGTGAAACAGGGAGCTTGGGGCAAACGCGAGACGGTGAATTTTACGAATCAGCTCGATGGGTGACATCAAATTCGATTGCACGCCAGAACGACTCCGAATGAGGCTGGATCGTTCCTCCTTGTCTCTGCTACCGTTTTGGTGTATAATGGAAACCGGTAAGTATGGCTAAGTATGGGTACGTATGGCTAAGTATGGGTAAGTATGGCTAAGTATGGCTAAGTATATGGGTACGTATGGGTAAGTATGGCTAAGTATGGCTAAGTAGGGGAAAGTATATCCAAGTATGGCTAAGTATGGGTAAGTATGGCTAAGTACGGGAATGTATGGATATGTGTGGGTATGTATGGGTACGTGGGATACTCTTATGATACACTTTAATGACACTACTTAAAGTACCTACCGCAACCTCGTTGCCCATTATGCTGGACAAGGGTAACGCGGACTCTGGGAACGAGATTGCTAGGCTCGTAACTAAACTTGAGTTACCTTTTTACCTTGGGAAAAAAAGAAATATCTACATCCATGGAAATTATCTAAAAGCAACAGCCTAGATAAAAAATAATGATAAATAAATGCCGTTTAGTTGTAGATGGCAAGAATGGAAATAAAATACAAAGAAGAACCAAATGGAAATAAACCGCAATTTGAGAAATTTAGATTAACTTTTTCAAGCTCTGCCCTTGTCTTGGACTCGCTGATAACTACTTCCAGTTTGTAGGTGAACGCTTATTCATTTGTCTCAAGATGAAGTCACTTTGAGATGTTGATCGCGACGTTTCGACTGCTGTCGATTTGCTAGTACGTGTCGCTTTGTGTAGCACGTTGATTCGTTGCTATTGGTGCATTTCGATCCTCATTATTATTTCGAATAGACAGTGTTCCCTCACAGTTCCGATTTGTAATCAATCGGCTGTTGTGCTTCTTGATTGTAGGCATCCATGCATGCTTCAGGAATTTCGATTCCATTATCTTTATTGATTTTGATATCCAGTTTGCGCTTTCAGTCTACCTTAACTCTGAAATAGTTTTCACAAAAACTACTTAAGAACTTGAATATTGCCTGATTACTGGTTTGTGTACCGGCGGGATTCCAACTCGTGTCCTATATCCTACCAACCTCGTTCCCAGGGCGTGTGCGGCCCAGGGACGCCGGGGTAGGATCGGAGGGGGTTGCTCTGAGCAGCATTTTTTCAATTTTTATTGTTTGACTCTTCATGTCTCTCCCTTGTGGTTCATAAAAATAATAGAATAATTCGGGTATCAGGAATGCTGGAAATGGCGTTTTGTAAGTCAACCCCGAAATTCTTGAGATGTGGCGTTCCTCAAGGAACAATTTTGGGACCTCTTCTGTTTTTGTTATATATTAACGACTTACCAAATTGCTTGATGTATTCGCAAACCAGGATGTACGCTGATGACACCAGCTTGACGTTTGCTAGTGGCATCGGACGGACCCTCTAGAAGCTAGCGCCTGCGGCGCTCGCCGTCGACACCCATGGCAAGAAAAGTTATCAAGGTGTAAAACCCACCCCTCCCCCCTTTCAGAATTTCCTGGATCCGCCCCTGGCAGATTGTATCTTAAGGCGGGACTCAACCTGAATGTTATTTTTCTGCCACTTAACATGGCTTTAATGAAAATATCTCGTTCACGTTCCTAGCAATCCAAAAACTCTATGCTCATCTCATGAGTCTATGTTATGGGGTATTTTGTACATTTTTGGGTGATTTTTGGATATGTTTAGGAGGAAATAGTTTTTCTCAGAGGATTTGTAAAATTTAGAAAAATAAGAAATATTGAAGATTTAATGAAGTTTTAAAATTAGAATTTGTAGTAGTTAATAATGAATAGATGGACACCAAAATAGTCCACTAGCGACCTGGGATGCTCTTGTGTCGGTATCAACTGTCAAACATCATTTTCTTTCTTCTATCCCTTCTTTAAAACTTTAAAATTAGGTTGAGTCCCGTCTCAAAATCCCGGCATACCCAATTTTAGACCCGGCAACTACTGAGATTTCCTCATTTTCCAAAAATCGATACCCATACACCTTATCCCAAAATGGTAGCCAATTTATTATTCTTTCATGTGCATGTTAAATAGCCCTCTTTGTTATCGCTTGCATTTGCACATGCTGAAGAGGCAAACAGGGCTGATTTACTTGGAATAAGGTGTATTCAGACCAGACATAGTCATTTTCAGACCAAAACGGCTCAAAAACCATACCCATTTGGGACGCACATGTCTATATATAGCTTGTATTGGGGAGTACACAACCCCCCCCCCCCCCCCCCCCCCCACACCCCCCCACCCCCCCATCTTCCACCGCGAGCCTAAGATGTCTGCGGCAGTCTGGGCACCAACGTCGGAAAAGATTCAACGGCTTTAAAACTTCTTTTACTGAATATCAAACATTTTTAATTTCATTACACTTATTTAATTACAGACTAACAGTATTTGATTCACTGACTGACAGTATTTGCGCGAAAAAAATCATGATTTATGTCAATAGATTATATATAATTATTATTCATTCTGATTTTGAGTAACTGTTACTTTATAGCGTGTCAGTTTGAATTGTGAAAAGTCATTATGACATGAGCGGCACTATGATGAATTGTTATTTTACAATGATCCTCTTATGAATAAGATTTATATTGAAGTTATAAATCGACGAATTTGAAATGACCACTTGTGTTTTACTCCGAAAAATAGAAAATTAGTATCAACCACAGCTTTGAACACAAATGAGAGCAAATAACACGTATCCTTATACCATTAGTTGTTTTCGCGGGGTCAGTTTAGAAATCGCGAAAATCGCTCAAAATTGGCCTGCTAACTCTTTCGCGAAATTCCATGAGTAGACAGAGTTTTTTAACCTTTGACAAAGCGCAAAAATTACTAAATTAGAACGCACTCGAAAATTCAAGGCATTGCGGTAAAAGGGTTTAGTGTAACATTAATAAACAAGACAAAACATCTATTTTCATATATACACGCAATTATATTATTGACACAGTTACTGTTACAATGGGGAATTTACATACGTGTTGGTGCGCATTGGCACTCTGTTTACACACGTGATTTTTGTCGCGCTCTCCAATGCAACTTTTGTCGCAAGTGTAAACTAGCGACGATTTCTGTGCGATTTGGGTGCGATATTTGTATGCGATTTGTTGTGATTTCCCAAACATTGCCTCCAAGTTGCATCTGCGACATCGCACTAAAATCGTCGCTAGTTTGCAATCGCGATTTGAAGATGCAACTTGCGCGCGACAAAAATTGCACAAAAAATCGTCCGGTTTAAACGGGCCTTAAAATACTATATGTTTATACTATGATAAAATCACTCAATTATCAGCGCACCTCACTTATAATTACTTGCTTGCTCAATTTTTCCAACTTAATTTTTTTCATCGTCTTTCGTTGATTAACGAATGTGCCATTTGACATAACTCCATTTTCATTAATACCTTAAATAACCAGCGCAAAATTACATTTAGAACTTTCTAAAAGCTAATAAATATGAAAATATCTTTCCTTTTCTTTTTAATCGATCGTGGACTCTTTTTTTCCCACTTTTCCCGCACAGTTGTTCTTCACGGACTAAATAAACTTTATAAATTATGTAAAAATTGGTCAATTGACCCAGACTCGATCTACGTGGATTGGGTACTAACAGAAGGTAAAGCGAAGTGATTTCCTTCCGATGATTATGAGCGAGAGCACATTCATACATACCCGCTCTCACTGAAAATCTCTCTGTACAAGCCTTGTCTTAAGGAATAACAAGAAAAAACGAAAAATGAAGCGAGTTGCTCATTATTTTATCTTTAAAAGACTTGCAAGCGATTATTACTGAGGTCAGACACGACAATGTAGCCGCTATTGGGCATGATCGCAACGCTTTCTGGGAACGACAACTGTCCATCTCCACTGCCCTCGGATCCAGCCTCCTTTACGAACTGACCACCCGCGGCCAGGATCTGCAAGCGGTGATTTCCCATATCGGCTATCACAAGATTGCCGGCGATATCGATAGCCAATCCTCGGGGGTGTGAAAATTGACCCTCCCCTGATCCTTGGCTCCCAATTTGCCGCAGGGGTTTTCCATTCTTGTCGAACTCCTGGATCCGGTGATTTTTCGAGTCGGACACGAAGATGTGATCATCTTCGGGATTAACAATGAGATAACACGGGGAGTTGAACTGCCCAGCACGTTCGCCTAAAGAACCGATTTTTGTCACGAACTTCCCGTCCGGGGAGAAAATTTGAACTCGATGATTTTCCATGTCGGCGACAAGAATATCATTCTTTCGGGAAGTAGCGACCCCCCAGGGGGACTTAAAGAAACCGTTACCGGTACCCTCGCGGCCAAATTTTCCGATGAATCCGCCATTCCGATTAAGGACCTGGATTCGATTATTGCCGTTATCACAGACAATTATTCTTCCTTTGCCATCAATGGCGACATCTGTTGGGCAGTTGAACTCGCCTTTGCGCTCTCCATGGGAACCAAACTGGGTGACATATTCCCCCCGGGGACCGAATACTTGGATCCGGTGGTTATAACTGTCGGCCACATAGATGTAACACTCGTGGTCTACAGCAACTCCGAACGGAGATTTGAACTCGCGCTTCTTGCTGCCGTACTGGCCAAATCGAAGAAGCGTCGGGCCAACATCGGAGTATTCTCGGCGGTTGATGACGAGCACCGTGAAAGGGCTGCCCATGATGGGCTTATCTTGAATGGCAACACATACTTCATGTTTGCCATTCACTTCTGGCATGTAAATCACTGTGTAGGTTCCATCCCCTGCAAAGGAGAAAAACATCAAGTCATTGGTTTTGTATACGAATTAGTCATGAATACTGGGTGGTTATATTAGGGAGCTTTAGCAACAACGACGGCAAATGTCTAGTGCTCTGATGTTGCAAGGGACGGCTTTCAAGTTGAAATACAGAAAGGAAAATTAACCGTCGTGTGTTCACACTCACCACAAAACCTTTAACTTCCGAAAAATTCCGAAGATGCCCGAAGATTTCCGAGGAAGATACGAAGATGATTCGATTGTAGACCAAAACCTTTTAGCTCGTTTGACATTTAATAAGGGCAAACATTATAGCTAACGTAAAGATATCGATATCTTCACTCCTCACAGTGAAGATAAAACCGATATCTTCACATGTCTTGCACTGGGAGAAATCCTTGTATTTCCTTCATTGAAGTGATCTAATAAAGGAACATACCTTCATCCTTGACTGTAGCTGTTAGAGGTGTTCCATCAGGCTGTGTTATGTCCACAGTTACTCTATCTCCCCCTTGTTGCCGCTTACCATGGCGATCTTTAGTAGTCAGCTTAAACGTCGTATCCATTTTGACGCGCGCAGTGTGAATGCCATCTCCACTCGCGAACGAAATCGAGGCAAAAGTGCTGCTTGCCCGGATGTAACCGAGTGACTTGGAAACGGTCTTCGTCGTGGCAGGATCGTGAACGTACTGGATCGTGTCATCTTCCTCCGGCTCAAAGTTGACCTTCACGTCGTTCAAGGTCTCCAAACGACCTTTCATCTGTAGAATTTCAACTTCGTTGCCGAACTTCATAACATTGTCGGCAAACTCGCAGCACCCAGATAATTTTCCCAGCTCAAGCTCGATGCTATCCTTTTGCAGACACAGAACTTTCTGCTTGGCTGTGTGGATGTCATCAAGTTGCTTCAATAAATCGTTTTGCCCCTCTCTCAGCGCCTCGATCCTGGCTTGCGTATTCTCGCTGATTTCTTTGGTAATGGCTTCTTTGCATTCTGTAAGCCTTTTTGACATGTCCTGGACTTCCACCAGCGTCTTCCTCAACTGAGGCATGTGCGACTTGACTTGTTCAAGCAATTCTGCGATAGCGCCTCGTCTGGCTGGTAGCGCCTCTTTTGGGTACACATATTGGTGTTCTCGGTGCTCGAGGATGGTACACACTCGACAGATGGCTTCGTCGCATGTGTTACAAAAATACTTGATAACATTTCTCGTGTGGTACTTGCAAAACGACAAGCAGTATTTATCCAGCTCCTGACACTCTTGACTGTCGTCTTCGTTGGTTGCTATGATTCTGTGGTCGAGCGTGGCATGGGCGCGCTTATGTTCTGCCACACAGCTCGTGCACAAATCTTTGCTGCAATCCACGCATCTTGAAGTTGCGATATCCGCTGTTTTTATGCTATCGCAGGCGGCGCACTTCTTGTTCTCGCGGATTTCCTTTCTCAGCTCTTCGGATTTCAAGTGCACCAGATCCAGCATTTGATTGACAAAGAAGTTTGACATTAGGAAGTCCACACCTTTTTCTGGAATTGGAGTCTCGGCGCGGCAT
Source organism: Dendrophyllia cribrosa (assembly GCA_024195265.1). Lineage (NCBI taxonomy): Eukaryota > Metazoa > Cnidaria > Anthozoa > Scleractinia > Dendrophylliidae > Dendrophyllia > Dendrophyllia cribrosa. The sequence goes on from JAJLRJ010000003.1 coordinate 9,946,770, forward strand.
GTTGGACAGGTAATAATAGGGGTGGGGTCATTATTAGTTATTCTGTGCAAGCACTGTGAACAGAAAGTATGAAGGCATTGCAGAAACAGCGGTGACGTCAGACGTTCTAGGCAAATGGCGCACATCAGCTGCTCGTTGATCTGTTCGATGACTTTGATGGCTGACGCCATGGTGCCGTGATAAAACCTGTTGATCAGGTTGGTCAAACCTGTTAAGTAGGACAGATAGATTTTTTTAGAGCAATTCCAAGAAAAATATAAAGCTTACTCTGAACAGACGCTACATCAGGTGAAGTGTACAAATAATGCGCAATTTCTTACACAAAACTACGGGCTACAGATAGTTTTTTTTAGTGAGGGATTCAGACAAGGATTAAGGATAACCAACTGAGAATTATATACCTCATTCTCCAGTTAAAGCCTGGTTCACCCTAGCGACATAACATAACGTTAACGGCGAACGCAAATGAAAAACACAACCTATATCAATGTTTTATGTCACCGATGTAAACAACACAACATAACGACATAATAACATAAACATGACGACATAAGGAAAAAACGTATCTTTCTTCTCTTTATGTTGTTATGTCCATATTGTTGTGTCGTTATGTCGCTTGTGTGCATGAACTTGGCTTAATTCTGCTACTCAAATTATATTACGAATGAGCAGTACTTTCCGATGATGCTGTCTTGTACTTTTGAGTCTGTGGATAAAATCCCATGTGTGACTATTGAGTTATACGTTTCTGTGTTACCGTGAGCATTTTTCTCTTCAAATTTTCCTAACTCGGAGTTTGTTGATGAAACTGAACTCTAAAATGTGACCATTCAAACTGAAAGGCTTTGAAAAGTTATTTCCTGTGATGTTGTATTTAGCACCGTATTATTATTTTTTTCACTTTAAGAAAATTTAGAAAATTTGAAATTGTCCTTTGACGCTTTTGATAGGTTAATGAGTTTTGTCATTGTTTTTTTATAACTTGCCAAAACTTTTTATTCAAGTTATTAAGTTACCTCCCTCGAATAAAAGATGACAGAATATATAAACACAATATAACAATTTCCATTAGTCTTTATAAACTGGAAAAGAGCGTAATCTTACTAGCATATCATTATAAGATAAAAACGCGACAATTTCTGTTTTCGTGTGAATTTCTGTGCCGTCCCGGATGAATTTTTTACTAGGCTAACACTAAAATAATTGGAAGACTAGCTTCCGTCTCTTGAAACCTGCTCATCACAACGTAAATTATAATATAAAATAAATTGATTTGCAAGAGTAAAAATTATTTGAAACTTCTTTGAAACATTGTTAATTAGTTAATTCATATCCTTAGTGTTGAAGTGACTTGTAATCTTTTTTCTGAATTTTTTGTCTAATTTCTTCGTCAGTCTGAGAACTGGCAAATTATTTAAGGAACAACATTTGTAGAATTTATCGAGCATACAAAATACCTGTCTTGAATTTCCTTGTGTTCTTGTAAAACAATCACTTGACTTATACTTGGTAACGTCACAAGCGACCGCAACTTTTAATTTCCATCAAAGAATCAATCATATCATATATTTTTCAACCCTGGTACCTTATAGATTCTGATCAAAATTCAAAAACGGTTTTAAAACACGGTTTATACAAAACCAATAATTATAACTGTTTTACAAACTCCGGCGACTTTCAATCACTTTGAAAATAACCAGCGATCTTTGATTTAACATTTAAACGAGAAAAATACTTACGTACTCACTGCAACTTCTTTTCTCACCTTGAAATCTGTTCCTATTTTCTAATCGTGTGTAATTCAGTTAAATCGACCAACGATAAATTCGAGATATTTTAGTATCGAGACACGCCGCTAGCAAGAAAAATAAAATATCCTTTGTTCTTGAGTTATTTCACGGCCTGCGCAGTCAGTGATCAGGCATTCTTACGTAAAAACCCGTTGACCTGTGCACTGTGTGTTCATTGACCAATCACATCAAGCGAATAGGCTTATTAACTCCGGCCATCCAATATCTTAACAGGTTGATAAGCAGGTTGTAATCTTTTGTCATACCTTTGGGTCATTAACTTTTCGATGTGTTATTATTTACCCGGTAGATATCCTGCAAACATAAGAATAAATGATCTTGGGTCAGTAGCGAATCGTAGTCGTAGTAAGCTATCCCATATAGTCAAAACTATAATTCTACAATTGACAGCTCTTCAAAAATACTGTTATTTTCTTGACCAAACCTGGCAGCGGATTCACCCTTTAACCCTCAAGGGTTACAAAAATTGAAATTCAAGAAAAATCCCAAACTTCATTTTGTAAAATACTGCAAAACAAATGGTACTAAATGAAAGTACTGCCAAAGAGGTTTCATTTGAATGGTCATATCATAGGATTCCACCAACAGACTCAAAAGTTAGAACAAATGGTACCATGTAAAAGTACTGCCAAAGAGGTTTCATTTGAATGGTCACACCATAGGATTTCACCAACAGACTTAAAAGTTATAGTCGTCTCTGGGAGTAGAAGAGTTAATTGCCTCCGGCATTTACTTAGCTAGAAAATTATATTCGGCAGCATCTTCTCTATTTAATGCTAACCCTCCACCCAAAAACAGACCAAAGCAATGTCCAAGATTAGGAGAAGGATGCGTTTACTCCAGTTATAATTTCAAGTTCAGTTTACTGGTAAATATTAAAGCTAGTTTATCGAAGCTTCAATACTTAGTCGAGAAACGATGATATGGTATTATATCTGCAGTATCTATGCTTAGAATGTCGTCATGAAATTATTTGCTGACAGGATCAATCTTAAATAAAGTTTAACTATAACGTTTGTGTGGATATCAAGGCAGAATATTTGAATGGAAACTTGACATTGAAGAGAACAGAGTCTTACGTGAGACCCCGGGGCCCAGGCGTGAGACATTTTACGGCATTCTAAGCTAAAGGCTCTTATAATGATGAAACTACACGCAGCTCGTTAAATATTACATATGTCTTAGTTTAAAATATCATGTTTCTGATTTCTTTTAGCATAGGCTCCTGTATTAGCCAAGTAAACAACCCTCTCGTCCCCAGAGCCGCTTGGCCTTCTTTGAATAACATTGATATTTTGGATTTAACAGAGACATGACTTCACTCTGGCAATTGTGACAATCAAGTTATTGGCGATCTTATTCCAGTGGGTTTTTCTTTTCATCATGAGCCCAGAAAAGATAGAGGCGGCGGTGTTGGTACAACTGATCGAGATTTTTGATTATTTTGAGTACCTGGATGTCCAAATTAAGTCAGCCTCTTCTAGGATTGTTCGCATTCTGACTGTTTATCGTCCACCGCCCTCATCAAATTTGCGAAATTGCTCTTCTGAACTCTTTCTTGATGAATTTGGTTCTCTGCTTGAACAGTACATTACTGATCCTGCTCATCTTCTCATCGCTGGTGACTTCATTTATCATGTTGATGTCAGCGATAACAGGGCCGCATCCGATTTTCTGGCACTTCTCGACTCATTTAACTTGAAACAACATGCATGTGATTCTACGCATCAAGCTGGTCACACGTTAGACCTTCTTATTACCGGGAATAATGAAAATCTCAGTGATGACATCTCCATTTGTGACATGGCTATTTCCGACCACTTTATTGTCAATTGCAAGCTAACCATGGCTAAGCCTTCATTTGCCAAGAAAGAAATTAAATTTCGTAAGATTAAGAGTATCGATTTTGCACTTTTTAATGATGATATTTTGAATTCCTCCCTTGTCAGGAATTCACCTGAACTTTTAGACTGTTTGGTCGCACTTTATGATTCGGAGCTGTCCACCATTTTTGATCGCCATGCTCCTCTGAAAAAACGCTCTATCACAATCCGACCAGCTGCGCCGTGGTATACAGAAGACATTAAGTGACCATTAAGTTTGAAAAGAGGAAAAGGAGGAAATTGGAGCGACGATGGCGTGCTATTCATCTTCCGAACGACCGTGAAAGATATGTAGAGCAGTGTTCTGTTGTTAAGGCTCTGCTCTCCTCGTCTAGATCTATAAAGTACTACACGGAGCTAATAGCTCAGTGAAAACCACTCTAATTCAAGGAAACTGTTCTCCGATTTTGCGAAGTTACTTCACCAAAGAACTGAAGCGAAATATCCTAGGCATGGAAAACTGGATCACTGGCCCAAGATGTTGTCTTTACTTTGGTGACAACATCAAGAAAATTCGTGATGATCTTGATCAATCGACCTCTTCTAATATTTTCTTCAGTGAACCCTGATGTTTGTGTCTAACTGTGTACTGGATGCGTTCTCATCTGTCTCATCTGATAATATAATGAAGATTGTGAATTCAAGTTCTTTTAAATCTTGTGAGCTTGATCCTATTCCTGGCCAGATTCTAAAGGACTGTATTTCCTCTGTTCTTCCGACTATGACCAAGGTTGTTAACCTTTCTCTGGAAACTGGTTCAATGCCCACCGTACTGAAAGAGGCCATTATCAAACCACTACTTAAGAAGTCTTCTTTAAATCTCGATGAGTTCAAGAACTTCAGGCCTATTTCGAATCTTCGTTTCCTCTCCAAAATAATTGAAAAATGTGTCACCAAGCAGTTATTTGAGTACCTGGATTTGAATGGCCTCAGCGAGATTTTTCAATCGGCCTACAAGAAATTCCACAGCACTGAGACTGCTCTGATCCGTGTTCACAAGGATATTGCCGTCGCTATTGATAACCATAACTCTGTGATCCTTTTAATCCTTGACCTGTCAGCTGCCAAGAACTGACAGCTATCGATGAACCTCAGTTCGCCGAGAGAGAATGACACATACGTCTCCATGGTTGATGGGATGCACTTCAGCTCGCCACCGGCCTTGGCGATATCGCTCATAATGAGATGAGCGTCGTAGCCTTTTAGGTTATGGAACACAACTGGGATTACTGCTGTATCAGGGTTGATTCTGAAGTAGTTCAGATTGCAGGCCCCGGACGGTGTGCGGCGCTACGGTATTTACCTGTTATATGTGGCAATGGTCCTTGACGGAGTCCCTCAGGGACTCCGTCAAAGAGCTTCCTGGTTAGAGACTAGCCGCAGAAGAGGCAAATAAATCGACTTCTTCAAGGTGAAGGCCTTCTTTTTGCCTCCTTTTGTTCCTTGGACCGATGAATGGAAGCTCTTCCAGCTCGCCTGTTTCCTCTTCTTGTCATGTGTGTACGCCTTGAACACCTTGGAGTAGCACTTGTTGGTCTTCCAATGAACAAGGCCTGCGTACTTCCCAGTGTTGGGATCGTAAACTTCAACGGCTTCCTTGAAGTTTTCTTTGTACAGGCTTTCATGACAGATGATGCACTCTGGGGCAATGTTGTACTTTGCCCAGTCTTCCCTTGTCATGATAAGCGGCTTTTTGCGTCTTGTATTATTTCTTAGGATCCTCTCAGCTTCTTGGAGGTTATACAGGAAGACTTTCACTGCATCAGGGCCTCTGTAACAGAAAGGTCCCCATGATTTGCCATCCGAGCGGACAACCGTGAAGCCAACCCCTCAGGGTGTGTGTACTTCTGTCTTGGCTGTATTGCTTTCTGTGGGGTCTGCGGGATCATGGTCTATTTTTGCTACGAGACTCTCAAAGTCTGCGTAGATTACGTAGGGCGCTTTCATCTGGTTTTGGTAGTTCTCAAAACGTACAATGTTTTTACCCTCCTCCGGCATAACAATACGTGTTGGCCGACCTTTGATGCCTTCACAGTAGCCCAGGTGTTTGTCAAGGACATCTTGAGAAGAAAAACCCCTGAAGGCACCTTTCGCAGAAGTGTACTTTTCTACCTTCATCGTACTTACTGTGAAGAAGCCTGCTGAGGCTTTTTATGTAGCAGTAGTGGGCGTTGTTTTCGTTGGTTATCCACATTAGGTTTATTCGTCTAACGATATTATCTTCTCAGACTTCACTAACTCTAAGGATAACAACGCTATTGTTTTGCCACCCAAAGACGTCCAAGGCAAGGTTGTTCTGCCGCTCAACTCTTAAAAGCTGATTCAAGGGTGTAGGGAAAGTAATCCCAGCGAAGTTCAGGCCATCGTCTGTTGGGTAATTGCTTGTTCTGCTGGCATGTGTCGTGTCGTATGTGCGAAACAACGCAGCACGTAATGCCCAACGCAAGCATTAGTTGTCTTTGTTTTTCACGTTTATGATGGCCTGCTTATCCCTATACTTTTTAGGAAGAGGTAGGTAGGAACCGCCTGTGATTGGTTGGTATCTAGCAAAGTCAAGCCAAACATTGTTGACTTTTTGGATGACCCAGCCTGATCCCATGTGTCCCACCTTACTACTTGCTCAAGTATTGAGTTGATAACGCCGTTCGTTTGTTTGGTAACTTCAGCTTGATTGAAGTGCGTTACTATAAGTGGGACTGGCAGCCTGAAGAAGTAGTTAACTTCTTCTATGCCCTCTTGTACTGCCTTTGCTAAGTGAAGTTCAAGCGTGAAATTCACTTTAACAGGACCAAGATCAGCAGCCTCTCTATCAATCACCTGAAGGATTGTGGGTTTGTTCTCTTTAGTGATAGAACAATCTGAGGTCTTTTGTGGGATGTCATCGGGGACGGTCATCTTGTGACTGTGAAGCCAACCTTGAAAGGCCTGATTTCTTAGACGAAACCGCAGTGCAGCGTCCATGGCGGAAGGTACTAGAGTGTTCAATAGGCAATAACCCCCGCTCAGCGTGGTGGGTGATCCGGCACCGCCCTATATAACAGGTAATTTGAACTTTGTGAAATTCCACGATCAGCTCGGTTAGTGATCCTGCCTAGACCCTTTAGTGTGTAATATAGGGTGAGGGTGCATCCGGCACCACCCTGCGAAATTACCCCACGAATCCTTCATGGAACTCCCCCCAAGCGAACGAGGGAACCGAGTAAGCTCGGGGGGAGGGATGGCAAGTGTACCTGGAAGGCTCCGTGGGGTAATTTCACCAAAAATTTAATTTACATGATTCAATGTTACCGCTGTAATTTACAATATATTGGGGAGACTGAACGACACCGCCGAACTATAGATAATCCTAACACCAAGTCTAAACCTACTACAGCCGCGGAACATTTTCTCTCCTATCCTAATCACACTGCTAATGTCATACAACTAATCCCCATTGAAACAATTTTCTCTAACCGAGACTCAATGCGTAAGGCCAAAGAAGCTTTTTTAATTTCTAAAGGCGAAACGCTTGTTCCTCACGGCCTCAATATTCGCGAAGAAATATACTAATTATTCACTTTTGTATTAGTTTCCTTTCATTGTTTTCTGTATATTTTTCATTATCAGCTTTTTTTATTTCTGTCTATCATTGTTATTTTTCTAGGCGTAGCCCTACGTATTTCCGTTGTTACGTATACATGTCAACTATATATAAAAAGCCAATGTAAATTTTACCTCATTGTACCTGAAGAAGGCTGGTTTGGCCAGCCGAAATATAGCACACCTTTTAAATTTCTATCTACGTTGTATCGGTCTTTGCTTCTATAGTATATTTCACTTGTTAAACCGATCAGATCACTATTGATTCAACGTATACCAGCAGGATTGTCGTCCACGGTTACGTGCTTGAACTTCTCACTCCATGTAACCAGGTTTAAAAACTAAAATGTCGGCAAAACCACAACGACAAACCAATGTAGAGTGCCAGATCTTTTGTAGACCTTGTTCATCCCCTAACCACAGGATTCTTGTCTTTAAGAGGCGCCAGAAAAATACAGAAACTCCCCTCTTGTCACTTCCACTCGATTGTGCACAAGTGCTTTTCAGGGGCATGGGTAGGTAAGTGCAGGTGTAAGCCAGGCAGTAAGCCAGTGTATGATACAGAAGGATTTTTATTATTATTATTTTATTTTAACTTAAGTGTCCCCGATTAGTGTGCCACTTGTGGCACGCTAGAAGCTTGACACTATAATAAAGTTTTTGATTGATTGGTTGATTGATTGATCGATTGATTGATTGATTGATTCTGTGATTGTAAGCGGTAATCAGGTGGTAGCTGCTTACTGGGTACCGGGATACCTTGACCCCGGGATCTTGACCCAATCTAACCTCTATAGAAACCTTTGAATACAGAGGTCCCCACGACGGTTATTGGGGCGGATCTCTAATGTAGAGATGCTCTTGCTACCAGACGTCATTGAAAGTGTAATATTACAAAATAAAAACCAAACTGAACGCAAGGATGGAACGGCAACAAAAAAATGGTCAGATTTTGATAAGTCTGTGGTTCGACTAACAAAACTAAATTAAGTTAGCTAATATCCATTAATTATTTTGAGTTCGGTTCTTTCATAAATTGTCCCGGTCCCAGCCCGGTCCCTATTTCAATTATTGTAAGGACCACTCGACAAATTAGAAGTACTGGATCCTTGTGAAGGATCTGATCAGCAGAAATAATTATAAACAAATAAAATGAAAGGCTGATCGTACAGTAAGGAATATATTTTCAACCGATTAATTTCGAACGGCACGGCCGTTCTTCTTCTGGGACCAACCTCAATTAACCTCGTTCTCAGGGGCTTCTCGGTTTTCGCAGCCATATTGAAAACCGAGAAGAATCTGGGACGAGGTTATTGTCATTCACACAAAAGCGAGGCTGCCATTGCTCGTGATTGTGCAACTTCCCGAAATTCTCGGTCCTTTTACTCTCTGGACGCCATTTGGGCAGCAGATTTTACTGTGTCGATAGCCAGAGACAAGTCTACCATCATGGTAAGTGACCATCCTGTCTCCATCGTCCTCAATCTTTCATATCCAGTGTCTGTTGACTTGATTAAAGATATAAGTTCACTTTTTTTTCTTAGAATATCGCTAAAATTCAATATCGTGGCAAAGTCTTTCGATTTGTAAGCGGCCATTTATAATAGAACCGGTCTTCCTAGTAAGAGCGCTTTGTAAGTTATACGAACGGACTTATTCGTTTTGTACTGGTATTTTTTGCCTTGAACTAATATTTTGTTTGTTTATTCCTTTTTTTAACAGCCGAACTTTACGATAGACCAGGTAAGAGGAAACAAATTCTGTTCTCCGTTTTGTAAATTAATTTCTGGGGGGGCGATTTTGTGAAACGTGGAACCACGAAAAAAGTACAGCAGTGAAAATGTCGAAGATTTAATGCAGAAATGACGGGTCAGAATGCTTTACAGGTCAACGTAGAATCGACAAAAATCATAAAAGTCGCGTGAAGTAAATTTCTTGTTATATCTTCACGTATTTTAACAGATTCAAGGAAACGATGAAGAAAAAATGGAATTTTACAAATCACGCTAACATTGCTATAGTGTCCCTACATGTTTAGTTGCCAATTATCATTTTTAATAATTTTTAAATTTGGTTACTGGGCTTTTTTTCTGCCTTTTTAGTAAGCTGAAGCACATTTCAGCGGAAAGATTTCCGTATAACCCCATACATAATCAGAAATCCCATTCAATCAAATTAATTTAAGCAAATACAAATTCCCACAGGAATAAGTATTTTATGCAAACCATTCAGCAAACAAAGTTAGCTATAACAATTGGCCCTCTAAAGAATTTTCAACAAGGAATAATCACAGAAATTTCCAGACTAACAGTCTGAAGTGGGAAACATACTCCAAACTTATTCAGTGGAGTGTACCTTACCCATTTTAAAGTGTTATATTTTTTGTGATATCAGATTGAGGGATTGTTGTACATTTCCCAGCGTAGCCTATCAATAAAAATTGGTACCGATTTATCAATCGATAAATCAGTAAAAATCGATAAACTTGATTTGATTGATGTCGATTGTATCGATCAATCGGTAAAAATCGATGACACACTCGTTTGTTTTATCGATTTTTCTTGATTTTCACCGATTGTTATCGATTTTTAACGAGTGAATTTTTGGCTTTTAAAATCGATTATAATCGCTTTATTTATTAAAATCAAGAGACAACAAGTGAATACGATTTTCTTGTATTCAACACAACAAACGTTTACTGCCCAGGTTGACTGCGACGTCGATGTCCCTGTCACTTTCTGAACTTCTCATGGTTGCTTTTCTGTTGATTTACCGAGCACTACTAGAACTGTTTTCAGCAATTTATTTACTTGCCTGTGTTCGTCTCGAAGATACAACGCAATTCGCTTCAGCTGAGCAGGAAGAGATTTCCCACCATAGTACTTGTGAATAATAGTACAGTGTAGTTGCTGTTTTGTTATTTTTATGTTGCTGACAATGTAACTTTTTTCTGCATTTATCGTTTGCCTTGTTTTGTTTATTGTTTCGTATTTCTTGTGAACGTGAAAATCAACTCCACGTTACAAATGGTGAAGTAAATTTGTTTAATTGAATAAGTACATTTTGTTCATTGTATACCAGCTATTTTTATACCAAAAACAAACAAAGAACGTTTTCCGTTAGAAATCGATAAAATCAAACAAAATCGACAATATCCATTTGACACACCGAATTGTTTTATCGATTTCTACCGATTTACGTTATTTTTACCGGTACCGATTTTTATTGATTGGCTACGCCGGGACATTTCCCCTATGTTCATTTTATTAAAAAGCATTTGATCTGTACAGTAGATTACTCTCCATCACTAACTTTCCAAACGTGAAATGAACTTTGATAGTTCAAGTTCAAGTTTATTTATTCACACTTATTCAATAACAATACACCAACAATAAGGGGAAAAAAAAGAAGTAAGAACAGAGCTAACTATACATTGAATTAAACATAACAAAGGAAAAAGTGTGTAGCAGCCAAAGGAGCCAAGCGTTCGAGTTGGCTACTACCATAGAGCGGTTACAAGTTATTAAGCTCTAGCTAAATTAACCACATTAAAAAGAAAGTATATACGAGTTATAATAACTATTTAAATTAAATAATTAAATAAAAGGCTTTAATATTGCTGATAAATATATCGTGTTTATATAAACTAAAAAAAGAGATTGAGTTAACCCTTTAAGCCCCAGAGGTGATTAGCATCAAATTTCTCCTGGGTAGTATCAATGCTTTATCAATCCGAGAGGTCAAGAGAATTAGGGATATGATCACCCAAGATGAATTCTCATGATATTTTAACCGCTTCTCCCCGCTTCTCCCCACTCCTGCTATAAGGAAAGTATGGGGGTAAGAAAGAAGAACTTGTATTTTGATAGTGGGCATAAACACAGGTTTAATAGATGATTATTCCAATGAATCTGGCAGAATTTTTAATTTTTCAAACAAATTTGGGACAGAAATAATTAAATTAGAAAGAAATCGGAAAACATAAGGCAGCCAATGGTGATAGAGATCCTACTAACATTTGACATTCCTGACATTGCATTAGTTGTGTATAAGAATAAAAATGTTTGAAACAAGTTCTTCTGTTTTCGCTAGATCCGTGCCATTATGGACAAAAAGCACAACATCAGGAACATGTCCGTTATTGCTCATGTTGATCATGGTAAGTCCACGCTTACCGATTCTTTGGTCAGCAAAGCTGGAATTATTGCATCCCAAAAAGCAGGAGAAACTAGGTTTACCGACACCAGAAAAGATGAGCAAGAACGATGCATTACCATTAAATCAACGTAAGTATTTTCTTGTGACATCTTTGGTTTTATTTACCCAATAGAAGATGCAGGGCTCGAATTTAATTTTTTGGATAACATAAATTTTACTAACCAAATTATAAATTTTATTATCCAAGAATCTGTGCTTGAATTTACAATATATTAAATCGAAAATTGTGATAATAAATGGAACAAACTAATGAGTGGTTCAAATGACATGTCTTTGATGACCTTTGTCATACATGAAATGCTTATAGAACACTAAGAGGAAGATATCAAGTGAATTCTAGAAGAGAAAATTCTAAAATTGTAGTATAACCTTATGCACTTTTAATTTCTCCAGCCTCTGCTTTACGTTTATTAAATGACTACGCCAGTTAGTTACACGTGGCAGTGACCAACTCGAAAGCCTAAGCTACTTTGGTCACTGCACACATTCCAACTTTAATGATTTTTGTAATTTAAATTTGTTGTTGTTGTTGTTGTTGTTGTTTTTTTGACGCATTGTAATTTTTTTTTGTAAATTACTGAAATAGTGCAATAAATAAAAAAGTCTGAAAATCTGAAAATAAACCATAATCAGAGTTTTAGTGAGTTTTCCAAGAGAGAAATAATAACTTTGAAAAAACAACTAAAAATGGCAACATAGCCCCTTTTAAGTAGATAGGTGATAAGAATTAAGATAATGATCAACCAAAAAAAATCTTCTTGTTTCTTTAACAATTTCTCTCTATTGTGCAATAAGAAATATATGGAGACCAGTAAGGAGAATTTGTGTTTTGGCTTTAGGGTGAAACCTGATAATAATACATCCTGTTGTAATCTCTGCTTTATCCAGTGTTGTGCCAATTTCACATAGGATAACTGGCTGATTAGCACTCTGAATTTGTTTTTGTTTTTATTATCTTAGAGCCATCTCAATGTATTATGAACTGAAGGATGAGGATTTGTCGTTTATCACTGGTGAACGAGACGGCAAAGGTTTTCTGATTAACCTGATTGACTCTCCAGGACACGTTGATTTCTCTTCAGAAGTGACAGCTGCCTTGCGTGTAACAGATGGTGCTCTGGTTGTGGTAGATTGTGTTAGTGGTAAGTCTCAAGGATAAAATGCTCAGGAGATTCTTATTTGTCTGTAAGGTGGTCCAGGAGTCTCTTTGGGACAATTTACCGTATATCTGCATACCTCAAATCTGTGGAAATAATAGTTCAAACTTGATCATATTTTCATGCATTTAGGTTCTCTCAAATTTTACCTTTGTCTATACAACTCAAGAGAATTTCTTCCACCTCAAAAAGCTTTGGCAGTTAACTAAGATGTTGAAAGGTTAAGTCATGTGGGGATATGTCAGAGAAAAGCCAAACCAAACAAAATTACAGCAAAGGCCACGGGGATTGCAAAATGCATGCATTATGGTGGTTTTGCTCACACATTACATGCATGAAATGCACAAGTTCAATTTTCACATATTTTACACACACCCCAAAAACATGTGAATTGCAAGTATTCTGACAAAGCACGAAACTTTTTGTTTATACACGCAAATTGCAAGTATTTTTTCACGGTGATCGCTGTGTTGACCACAATTTTATTTATAGCTTTAATTACCATTGTTAGCATTTCTAAAATGCACATTGATTAAACAAATGAACAAATTGTGGTGAACAACAATACACTGTTCCAGCTTAGAAAAATTACTTCTATGAAGTTCAGAATAATTTATATCAAAGATTCTTCTTTGTATCAATAATTTTCAATGCCGTGATGTTTGAAAATGTGTTCATCTGCAAAATCATTGCTAGCTAAGGCCAGCAGAGGTATCAATTATTAAAGCTAATTCATAACTATATTTACCACTAGGTGTTTGTGTTCAGACCGAGACTGTACTGCGGCAGGCAATCAGTGAACGTATCAAGCCCGTTCTTTTCATGAACAAAATGGATCGTGCACTTTTAGAACTGCAGTTGGAAAAGGAAGATCTTTACCAAACTTTCCAGCGTATTGTGGAGACCACCAATGTTATCATTGCCACTTACGCTGATGATGATGGTCCCATGGGAAACATCCAGGTCAGAGCCTCTGCTGTACTTAATAATAATCCCAAAATTCAAGAAAAACTGCACATTTCATTTTGTGAATATTAAGGAGGCTCAACTCAGTTTTTTTTTCACTGTGGGTCAACATTTTACAGGGAAGACATGCTTTGATTGCTTTCATATTTCACCAAGTTTATGAAATACGATCAAAGTTTCTTGTGTCACTAGTTTCCTAGTGACAGTGGTTGCTATAGCAATGCCAGCTTATTGCCTTTTGTTTTAAACAATATCTTTTTTTCAAAATCTATTCAGACACTTCGTAATGAAAGTTTTAAATTTTGTAGTACTCGCGTATCACTGGCTGGTACCATACAAAAGCATTGCATTCATTTGAATGGTCACACTACAGGATTTTGTCAACAGACTTAGAACTGCACTGCATGTCTCCATAATTTACTCTGGCAGTGAAAAGGTTAAAGGAACTGTCCCCTTTTTCTTGCTCTAAGACTAAGATATCAGGTTAATGAACTCTTTTCAAGAATGGTGCTGCAGTAAAACCTGTATTAAGCGGACCCCATATTGAGTGGACACCCTCTATCAAGAGGAAGCAAAAGCTGCTTGGGTACCTAAATTTTCTTCACATTTTTACTGTTAAACGGAGGACCCCTCTATAAAGCAGACACTAGCGAGGGTCCCGAGGGTGTCCACTCGATACGGGTTTCACTGTATTTCCCAACCTAGTGCATATAGTAAATAAGTAAGGCAGCCGGCAGATAATGGGCAAAATTTGGGTGGCAGGGAAGCACGGCTATAACTAGGGATTTGGAGGACCAGAAGGGCAAAAAAAAACATGTGCTAAGCGTGCGAATAACTGACTGGAACCTTTGTTCAGGCTTGATTACATTGGACTGCTTATAAGAAGCCATGGTGGATTATACTGCTTGGACTTTTTACATACTATAGCCTACAGATATTCCTAATATTTGGCGAGGATTGGGTGACAGAACATAAATAAATGCCACAGACCTCAAGTGTATGGTTATCTGTGTCTGATTGTCTCAAAGTTCATTAACAGCAGGGAAAGTAAACAACTAGCTTGTAGTGATTTTTCCAAGACACAATTAATGGTAGAACTTGAAAAGTCTACCCTGTGTTTTTTTTTAGTTCAGGAGCATTTCCATCCTGGCACTTAATGATAAAAGCCACCCAAAAATCTGGCACAGTCACCTTAAGTATCAATTTTAATTGATCAAAATTGTCCCATTACCTGCTTGGGTTGGTTAGGGAGTGGGGGGTCATTAACATAGTAAGCAGCAAGTACAGTCAAACCTCTATTAAGCGACCCTCTATTAAGCAGTCACTTAACAAATCCCCAGAATTAAATCACTCCCCATACTTACTGTAAACTTGACCTGTTTTAAGCGGTCACCTCTATCAAGCAGCCAGTTGGCTATTCCACGAGGGTGACCGCTTAATAGAGGTTTGATTGTATATGCAATTTTGAATAAAAATGTTGAGTAAGTGAGTGAGGGAGCAACCATAGTTATATGGGTCACAGAAAACCTTATAATAATATTGTAAGTCATGAAATTTAACTATGGCTTCAAAATTCTGGGCAAATGTAATTTATTTTACAGAATAAATGAGATTTTATTCATTTGTGAACAAAAATGCAAGAATAATAATAACAATAAATATTATAATTAATGAAATTTAAGTGAACCAGGAAACAGCTGTAAACCCTAAACCAAGGAAAGTTGGTTTTGATATTAAGCTTTAAAACTCATGGTTAACTTAATATATGGCTGTTAATGTAATGCATTTTTGTAGGTTTCTCCAGAGAAAGGAACTGTCGGCTTTGGTTCTGGGCTTCATGGCTGGGCTTTTACCCTGAAGCAGTTTGCAGAACTTTATAGCAAGAAGTTCAAGATTGAACCTCAAAAACTGATGAAGCGCCTCTGGGGAGATCAGTTCTACAATCCTAAGGAGAAGAAGTGGGGGAAAACTGACGGTAACGGATATGTACGTGGATTTAACCAGTTTGTGTTGGACCCCATATACAAGGTAACTTAATTTTGCCATGATTAAAGTAACTTAGTACTTTACCACTTGGCAAAGTAAACTGATCTCATTACACAATGAAATGTTTTAGTTCTCTGTTACTGCTTGTCAGTGCTATTGGTCTTCAGTGTTTTTTGGCCCCAGTTACAGTTCTTGCTTACATGAAATCCCAATAGCGATCAGCACTCAATGTTTCCTTGAAATTGTCAACAAGGCTAAGTTTACACTACAGCAAAAGTCTCTGGATTCATTGCAAATCTGTTTTCTATAGTACCCGGATTGTGCTACAAATCAGGAGTTGAATCTTAGTACTTTGTGTCTGAATAACTTTTGAATCCAGAACAGTTTATTGTCTAAATGGGTTTGTAAACAAATTAGGATACTTTCTACGACTTTCACATTCCCAATTCCCGTCAAATAATTAATTTTACTCAAATATCTTTCTCAAGATAGTTTATCTTACATGGGTACTGATTTCCACTTAAATATTGTTTACATTGTTTACATATTTGTTGACAAATAAATAAATAAACATCTGATTTGTCTAATTTATTCTTATTGCAACTTTTTGTCTTCATTCTGCGAAAAAAAAACTTGGAGAAGAACAATTGAGAAAGTTTTCATATTCTTGTTTGACCGATTTCCCGAATACGCTTAACGATTCACAGTACTTGTTCCAGTGCAGAGTTGTGCTCTAGAAATGCCCCGGTGTCACAGGAGACTAACTGATGTCTCCTGGCGACAAGAAAAACTTTGTTTTTGTACAAAGCTGAACTGCTGGGTACCATAAATTTTGGAGTTGGACTCTCTTCAGGCTCCCTATGATAACTCTTAGGGCACAGCCTTGTAGTATAATAATAGCCCAGTTAATCAAATATTCAGGTGATGAGAATAAGGATATGATCATCAATGATAAATTGTCTTAATTGTCAAATATCTTCTCCCAACTCATACCATAAGAAATACATAAAGACCAGTAAGAAGAATTGGTATGTTCATCTTTGGGCTTTAAGCATTAACTTGAAATTTCAAGTGTTAAATTACCTCCACTGGGTTTGTCCATGTCTTGAATAATATTATTCATGGTGCCTTTTCTGAAAGTTTATTTTCAATACTGCTCTCAGATGTTCGATGCAATCATGAATTATAAGAAAGAGGAACATACGCAACTGCGAGAGAAGCTAGGTATCAAACTCACTTCAGAGGAGAAAGATACGGAAGGAAAACCTCTTCTTAAGACAGTCATGCGCAAATGGCTCCCAGCAGGTGAAACCATGCTTCAGATGATCACCATTCATCTGCCATCTCCTGTGGTTGCTCAGAAGTACCGTATGGAGTTGCTCTATGAGGGGCCTAAGGATGATCCTGTTGCCTTAGGAATTAAAAACTGTGACCCCGAGGTAACTCATTTTTGTTTCGTTTTTTGTTTGTTTGTTTTTTGTTTTTCAAAAACACCTTAGCTCAAAATCCAAACAGTACCATAGGAAAATGCAGCTTAGTTGATATGATTTTAATGGTCATGCTGAAAGTTTTTCTAACACCTGAAACAGCATGGTAAACAGCATAATAGAATTTCATCCAGTGTCTAAAAGTTGGAACCACATTGTCAGATTTAAACTGGAAGCCTATGCTTTTTCACATTTGGTAACAAATAGCAGTCTAATCATTCAGCCAGAAATAACATAAGAGTTCTCCTATTGGCATTGATGTTCCTGCAACAAACTGTTAAGGCATTTTGCGTTCATCAAAGAAAAAAAAATTCTGAAAAATTCACTTCCAATTTTTTTTTCAGTTTTTAGGGGAGACAAGAAAACCTGTGTGCATATGTTGGAGAAATCTTAGACAATCAGGAATTTTTTGTTTTCTGAGTGTCCTAGATGTTGGATAAATGTATTAATAAAATCAGGCAATAATAAAAGACATTGCCAAAGTCTGCTGAACTGATTTGGGAGTGCAGGCTTTTACCACTTAAAGTCTTGGTAACGATCCAAACATCCTGCCAAAAATCAAAAGTCAAAATGTATGTTTTCATAAGCCGAGAATGATAGCTGATAATACCAGATATCTGGGATGTGTCAGGAAAATAGATACACTCCAGATTTTTCCAATCTATGTCTGGGATTTTTCATGTTCACCCCAGTGTTGGATTAGGGTCCCCTACTGACACTTAACAAACTGAAACTGTCAGCAAAGTCTGGGACAGTCAGGAAACAACTAAATTGCCGATTATCTGGGATTTTTCTGACATATGAAATGGGGGGGGGGGGGTCGGTGGAGCAAAATGCATAGGGTGGGGGAGGGTCCGAAGGTTGTTCCATAGCCTTTGATTTGTACGTTGTTTTATCTGTCTTGGATGTCATGGACTTGTGAAAATTCAATTTGGTGCTTTTCTTGTACAATAGGCTCCACTGTGTTTGTATGTCTCCAAGATGGTCCCCTCTGCAGACAAAGGTCGTTTCTTTGCCTTTGGTCGTGTGTACTCAGGAAAAGTAGCCACAGGGCAGAAAGTGCGAATTATGGGCCCAAATTATGTTCCTGGCAAGAAGGAAGATTTGTATAACAAAAGCATCCAAAGGTATGCATGGCTTTTAAAAAGTTTAACTTAAGGTCCCATCAAGCATACCCTTTGCTGTCCCGCTTTTTCACTTGGACATGTTTGGAGCTGCTTCACTCGTATTTCTATTCCCCCCACTTGAAGTGGCAGCCTTTGCTTTCGTGACTGTTATGACATCGACCCAACATTACTTTAAATATAATGTGTGCTGAAGAAGTGTTACCTGGCCTTTTATATGCTGATGGAAAACTGGCAATGAAGACGATTGTGACAACCCTCGTTTATTTGGTAGTTCATCAGCTTCTGGCTGTTTGTAAAAGAAAAGGTCACTAAAATTATATTTTTATCAAAAACTACATTTATTAAGCTTTCTATTGATATATAGTTTGTCGTATTACTCTTGAAACTGGTGAGTGTATGAATTGTTTTTCAAAGGACACCCCAAATGGTTAGGAGTATCCTTAACCCTTTAAGCCCTAAGAGTGATCAGCATCAAATTTCTCCTTTTAATATTAATGCCTTATCGATCAAAAAGTTTATGGGAATTAAGGACATGATCACACAAGATGAGTTCCTTGATATCCAAACAATTTCTCCCCACTACTTCTATAGGAAATGAAAAGGACTAGAAATGAGAATTTAAATTTTGAAATTAGGGCTTGAAGGGTTAAAATCTTTGAAGGAAGTGTCAACTCTCACAGTAATTTATTGCATTTCTCTCACTACTTGCCTCATTTACTAGGACAATTTTGATGATGGGCCGCTACACTGAGGCCATTGAGGACGTACCTTGCGGCAACATTGTGGGTCTAGTTGGAGTAGATCAGTTCTTAGTGAAGACTGGTACCATTACCACCTACGAAAATGCACATGGCTTGAAGGTCAGTCATAACAGAAGCAACAACTTGATTCAGAAGTGTCCTGGCAACATGTGAAGGGGATAATTAAGTATTTGTCTTTATTATTTGCAGATGATGAAATTCTCAGTGTCACCAGTGGTTCGTGTAGCAGTAGAGGCAAAGAACCCATCCGAGTTGCCAAAGTTGGTGGAAGGTCTAAAGCGACTGGCAAAATCAGATCCTATGGTGCAGTGTACCATTGAAGAGAGTGGAGAACACATTGTGGCAGGAGCAGGAGAGCTGCATCTGGAAATCTGTCTGAAAGATTTAGAAGAAGACCATGCTTGTATCCCTCTCAAGGTAAGATGAAAAGGAAAAAAATTAGCTTGACCTTCAGGAAAGCTGTTACTTTTAGATAACTAACCTGGAGCCCTGAGGAGTTAGCCCAAAACTACACCCACCAATCGCTTAATTCACTTGAACTGCTGCAATACAATCCATTTTCTCATCCTAAGATTCAAGTCTATTTGCATGAACAGGTTAACCTCAGGCAGAACACAGTCACTCACAGCTTCCTTGAACTTTGGATACTATGCATAAAACAGTGCATTATTATAAAGTTCAGTTGTGGTTAGAAACCATAAGGGAAGGTGAATAGCTCTCATTTCCTAACAGCATTATCAAAGCAGGCAAAGTTGTAGCCTTGTATTAACAACAACAACAAGTTTTATTTCAAGTTGAATTATAAGTTCACGAAGGTTTTGCCTGCAATTAGCAAGGGCTATTCGAGGCTGTCACCAGTTGCCTTCCTGACTTCTACTCCAAGGTCAAGATCATCAGAGATCAAAAGCTCTGATAAGGGGTCTTTTGATAGATTTCTTGAGGCTTGAAGCTTATGTGCTCATGTTGTTCTCCAAATTTATTTCTGATGGTCAGGGCTCGAAATTGCGCCTGTATCGGGCGCATTTGTGACTAAAGATTTCCGTTTTGCGACTAAAATTTGTCTATTAATCGTGATTTTGCGACTGTTTTACCGCCTAGCTTATAAAAGAATTATATTCAACAGTCTTGTGTCTTACTTGTAACTGGTAGTTGTAAGTTTATCTGAAAAATCCTGCAAAATTCACGTTGAATGTTGCGTGACTTAATCGTCGATTTCATGCTCCATTAACGTGGTTTCCAAGAAGTGTATCACGGGCACACTTTTTCAGACTTTCTCAGAAATTTCCTGTTTCTCCTTTCCGGTTCCGGTTAGTTATTATTTTTGCAACTAAAATTTTTGAACTTGCGACTAAATTTTAGTAATTACTCACAAATTGCGATTGAGAATTTTTTTTAATTTCGAGCCTTGATGGTTTTCACCAAATAAGCCTGAGAAGAACTTTATTTCAACTGTGGTAGTTTTTGACAATCGGCAAAGATATCCTCTTGGGTTTGATTAGTTCTTCTTGAAGAAACAGTCCATTTGCAATCAAAAACCCCCTCTATATTTTTACTAAACACACTCTATAGGAAATATAGGCTTTTCTTGAGGGAGCTTGAAGTAAAAGTGCAACTTACCACCTCCGCTTCTGTCATTCGAAATTCTGCCAACAGCTTAATTTCAATTTTCACACAGTGGAACCTCTACTTTGGGACACCTCTATTAAGAGGACACTTCTCCTGGTCCCATTAACCCTGTCACTCCCAAGAGTGCCAAACATCAAAATTCAAGAAAAATCCCAAATTTCATTTTGTAAAATATTACAAAACAAATGGTACCATGCAAAAGTACTGCTAAAGAGGTTTCATTTGAATGGTCACACCATAGGTTTTCGTCCACAGAATCAAAAGTTAGAACTACACTAAATGTCTCCATAATTGACTCTGGGAGTGAAAGAGTTAAAACAACAGCGACCGAGTGTCCCAAATGACATTTTGAACCTTCTAACGGAGACAGTTTTTACATATACACATAAATTAACTTCATTTCCATTTGGTTTTAGGTAGCATGTAAAATGCTTGTACTGTACTCCAAATGTAGATAACAAAAAAAGTAAAGAGAGACACAAATAAAGTTACAAACACATGTATAAATCTGAACAAGTTAAAAAAGTTATATTAATGGCTTATCTTTGATTGGCTTCCACCAAAAGTCAACTCTGTGCATTGAATGAAAGGCAGTGCTTTGTTTGTGTTTGGTGACCATTATATTATAACTTCATCCACTTGTTCAGTCAGTGGCATATTAAAACACATGCTTGACAGTGTTTGTTTTGCCTCTGCACAGAAATCAGATCCAGTGGTGTCTTACCGTGAAACAGTGTCTGAACGCTCCTCTCAAACATGCCTGTCAAAGTCGCCAAACAAGCACAACCGTCTGTTTATGACAGCTGCTCCATTCCCTGAAGGCCTGGCTGAAGACATAGACAAGGGAGATGTGTCCCCTAGAGATGACTTCAAGGCCCGTGCCCGTTACTTGGTCGAGAAGTATGAATTTGATCCCACAGAAGCACGTAAGATTTGGTGCTTTGGTCCTGAGGGGACTGGTCCAAATCTTGTCCTTGACTGTACAAAGGGAGTGCAATACTTGAACGAAATTAAGGATAGCGTTGTAGCAGGATTCCAGTGGGCAACGAAAGAAGGCCCTCTTTGTGAAGAAAATGTACGTGGTGTGAGGTTTAACATCCATGATGTGACGCTTCATACTGATGCAATTCACAGGGGTGGTGGTCAGATCATTCCAACCGCTCGTCGCTGTTTCTTGGCCTGTATGTTGACTGCCCAACCAAGTGTTATGGAACCAGTTTATTTGTGTGAAATTCAGGTAAGAAGAAAAGCTTGAATGTCTTTGAAATTGTTGAGAGCCAAAAGCTAAAATAATGGATGCAAACTTTAAGTTACACTGAAAGTCATCTTAGGGTGCTTACCATTTGGCAGAACTAGCTATCCATGCCTATCAATGCCTACTGTAAATGCTCTATTGAGGACATATTTACTTTGAGAGCGGGGGGGGGAGGGGGGATTATTTAAAACTCTCCATGAATTAATATGTAAAATGGGAGTACATGTATATGAAACTATCCCATGTGAAATTAGAAGTTGAGATCAAGAATATAATGCGATTCTAACCCGGCCTAAGTGGCTGTATCTTCCGAGTTTTTGTAAGGAAGGGGGATGGGGGGCTTAAAAACTTGACGCTCAAGAGAAGGGTTAATAGAGAGGGGGACTTAACGCTTTAAAATCCAAATGGTCATATATGGCCAGAAAATACCATTGCTGCTTTAAAAATAGGTAGCTGTGTCAAATCCAAACACACGATCAGAATGACTCATTGATAATGTCAACCGGTAATTTTTTTCAAACTTTGGCAGCCGATAAGCTGACTACAACAACCAATTTCGGCTGCAATGTGACTGTTTGTTCTGTAGCAAATACAGCAACGCCTATTTCCATGTCCTAGATTAACAATAGGTGGTTTTCACGTTACGTCACGGCGGCCATGTTGGTGTACAACTACAAAAGAATTTTAATGACCTTCTTTTGTTATGTACACCAACATGGCCACCATGGCCTTTGTCATTTGAGTCCCACAGGACTGAAGGTCACGTGAGTGAAAACCATCTATAAAAAACATGCGCCTTTGTCTTCAAATTATTTGCATAAAAATAGTTTCAAGAAAAAAATCTATCTCTTTCCTTGGTATTTTAGTGAAAATTTCCTTCTTATAAGTGTCGAGCCACCCAGTCCTACTGGCAAAAATTTGCGCCGATTGCATTCTTTACAAGTCAAAACTCGCCCAACATGCCTTGGTAGGTCCTGGAATCCAACCACAGAACGGCTAGAGAGACAACTTCACTCATCGGCCGCCATGCGTTGTTTCGATCACTTTCGGTGCCCGAAACATCGTGAAATCATCTCTCACCTGGTTTCTTTCGGAAGCTTGCCTCTACCTACTATTCTAGCTTCATGATGCCAGTCAGGGGGCTTCTGCAGTGGCAAATGAATAAAAAAAAAGCACGTATTAAGCCAATACTTGCCTGAATCAAGCTCATGTGCTTGCTAACTAAATAAACAACTGCCAAATAGTGACGTCACAATAAGAAACCTTCCCTTGGGTGCTACGAATCAGCGGATATTTTCATTAGAACTCTTTATATGCATTCACAAAATTATACAGATCACCTAACTTGCCAAAACTGCTTCAGAAACATCCAGTAGCTTGGTACTGAAAGGGTTAATAGAACGTTTATGGTAAATAGAATGCTACTATTTGTCAGAACTAACCAGCTGGTCCACATGATAGGGATATAGTATGCACCAGTTTATTGGCTGTGTTGGGACACAGTTTAAGTTTGAGATAGCAACATAGTAAATGACTGAAAAATGGAAGCAAAATGAAAATGAAAAGGGTGATATTAAAGGGGAAATAGGTGATATTTTTAAGGGGATAATGTCATCTATTTTCATTGCACTTCAAAAAGCCAAAATAAAAAACCATTTGTATCACTAGAAACCTTAATTAATAAAAATAACGGTCCAGTTTTTATCTCATGAATACACGAAGCATTGAACAGGAACAGATATTTAATTGGTTTCAATTTCCAGCTTTTCAATTCTTGAATTTTTCAGCTTGTGAATGCATGCTATTAAGTTGGATGTTAAGATAAATTGTTACCTCAATGTAATATTTAAATTTTATATAATTTTATATTTTATTAATTGAGTAATTTATACCTATATTTATTGTATAAGGTGGTCTGCCTCTTATGGTTTCTTTGACTTTTTGCTGACCATCCTTATGGCGTTACTATTCTTTTTTAATTATTTCAAATTTTTTTTTTCTTCTCTTATTTTGTAAGTAATGCCATTGAATTGTAATAAAAAAATATGCAAACGAGTCACTCACTCACTGGAATGTAAACTTTTTTTGTAATTCCCCAGTGTATTACGTCATCCTGTTAAGGGCTCGGAAAAAAAACTAAAAATTAAGTTTGGCTTAATTTTTCACTGTACTTTTTTAGTGCCCGGAAGGTGCAGTTGGAGGTATCTACGGAGTGCTAAACAGGAGACGAGGCCATGTGTTTGAGGAGGGACAAACACCAGGAACCCCCATGTTTTGGGTTAAGGCTTATCTGCCTGTTAACGAGTCATTTGGTAAGAGTTATTTCTGCTTATAAGATGAATTATAATTCCAACTTGAGTCTAGATGGAAATCTAAGCTGTAAATATTTTTGATACTGAAGTTGCTGATCCGTGTGTGCTGTTTTTCGTTTCTTTTTCTTTCTTTTTTTTTGATATTTCTCAAACGAAAATAAAGACCTTTTCTGGTTGTGAACTTAACCACTATCAAGTAATAATAATAATAATAATAATAATAATCATCATCATCATCATCCTTGGATTGGCACATATCCTAAGGAAAGTGATGGAAGTCTAAGCTCTCGGGAGGAGACCTGACTGGAAATATTGCCCCAGGGAAAAAAACCCTGTGAAAAATTCCCAATAATAATAATAATAATTGAAACATATTTATACAGGATTGCAACTTCAGTTTTAACCCTTTGTATCCTGGCCTTTAATTTTTCCTCGCCTGGTTTTGGTTGATGCCAAATGTTGATCCTCAAAATGTTTATATATTGGTTACAACCACATAATTTACCCATCAAATGAAACCTTTAGAGTCTCTCTTTCAAAATAAAGTAATAAACATTGAGTGGAATCGACCAAAACATTTTCAAAGGAAAACAAATTAGCAAAAAAGGCAAATTTTCATTGCAAAAAAATACAATTATTTAAAGGAAATGTTCTGTAACATTCACATGACACTGAATGACTATGAGACGAACTAACTCAATTACTAGATTTATTTAGCTTTCATTTGACACCTCAGGCTCAACTCCAGGTCAACTATGAGACATACAAGCAGTAAACACAAACCATACACTCTGGTCGTTATAATGAATATGGCGGACAATGTCAGTCTCGGAGTGTCCATGAAATTCCCCATGTACATAGAACAAACGTTGAGCTTTGAATATCAAGTGCAAGATTATGAAGGGGTGATTTGTTTGGCAACATTCTCGCCATTTTCAGCCAACACAGCAGAAGCCAAACACAAATTCCTCATAAAACATAACAACAGGGTTCCAAGCATTCGTCTCATCAAGGTCGTCTTCATTCCGATATGAAGAAAATTCAATTTATAGACTGAGTTTTGTTCATCATCTCCTCTGATCAAGTAGTTGCATTTCGTCACTTTCTTTGAGCAACTTTGGCAAAATCTCTTGAATTGCTGGATCTTCGTGTCCTGATCGTTCGTCCGACATTTTTAAATGGCTGATTCCATCGCTTGCCAAACGTTTCTTTGCTGAAAATCACCTTCAAATGTTCGTCATTAGCGAAAACTCCGAACCAAAACCAGCCATGTGGTTTGGGGGTCTCAATTAGCAATCATATAAGGCACTCTATTCCTAGTAGGAATAAATTATGCATATATGCGTAACTAGGATACAAATGGTTAAGCAAGAAAAAACTGCTATCAATGCAGATCCTGTTGAAAAAAAATAAAAAAATACATAATAGAAAAAGCCAAACCATTAAAAGAGAAATAAAGTCACAATTTCAATGAATTGTTAAAAATAGTTGCTCTTTTGTAGTAAAAAGCGTGCTTGGTGCATTCTAATTGCATGGTTTTTTTTTACATCTTCTGATCATTCTGAAATCAGTATGGCTAACAAAACTATGTTGTTTACATTCTCGCAAGCCAAAATTTTTCCAGGAACACATGGTCAACAGGGTTCTCATTAAGTGCCAGCAACCGGCTAAAAAACCAGCTACTTCGAATTTTGAGCTGCCTACTTTTCGGTGAAAAGGCTTAATGTGTTAAACAAACCTGAATGAAGCCACCTATTATATTTCAGTTGCTACTCTAAAACTTAGTGAGAACCCTGGGTCAATGAAGTGACTTTCCATATTTTATGAGAGCAATAGGTGCAATAATTGGAGGTATTCTGTTTTTGGAATGACCAGAATATGTCCCAAAAAAATGCGCCCTAAATTTATATTTTCTAAAATGAGGTTATTACTGTTCCTAGTGTTATAATGGTGAATGTCATGGTTTCTTACATTAAAATAGTTCAAAAGATATCTGGAAACTCTATTTGCAATACACTTGTTAACAAATTTTAAGATGTGCATCTGTCTTCTATAATGGAGAGGCTCCCAGCCCAGTAGTAAAATTGGTGTTGTTTGTTTTAGGTTTCACTGCGGATCTCCGGTCCCAGACTGGTGGCCAGGCCTTCCCACAGTGTGTGTTTGATCACTGGCAGTCAATGCAGGGTGATGCTACAGATTTCACCACAAAACCGGGTCTTGTGGTGCAAGCTGCACGAAAAAGGAAAGGACTGTCTGAAGAGCTCCCACCTCTAGATAGGTACTTGGACAAATTGTAACATGCTTTCTTGTACACTTCAGTAAGAATAAACAAGAGTCTAATTTGAGAACTGTGGGTCTGTTATAGTCAAAGGAATACAATCATCTGGACCCTTTCATTTCAAGATCTTCCTTTAACCACATTAAGTGGAAATAGGAGACGCGCAATTATTGTAGTTTGTATAAGTCATCTTGTTTGCAATGACACCGACATGAAAATAAAAGTGGTCAAAGAATTTTAGAGGCTAATAAATGCAGCCAGAGAATTCAATAAAATGCCATGTAACTTTGCTGTGCTCATTTCTTGTTTTAAATTCTCCCCTTCCTCTTTGGAAAATGTTTTCGATCGCTATGAAAGTACGTCAAGTCGTAGGTATATTGACATCTATGAAGATAGCAGAGAAAACAGAGCATTGCACCAGTTTAAAGACCCAGCATTGTCCATAAGCTTCACGCGCCTCTGAACAATAGAAGCCTCGCTCCTGTTCAAACCAAACAACAGGCGCGTGAAGCATGATGGACAATACCGAGTCTGTGCAACAACTCGTGAATACGAAACGTTCGGACCCTCCCTTCCCCTCCCCTCCCCTCTCGTAGGCCGTTTGTACCGCATTGACGCCCTACACATTGTGTCCAACTCGTGTTCTTTCATACAACGCGGTCCCCATATCCCGTTTCGCAGATACAGCACCCATATCGATTTTGCCCCCAGGGCATCCTATAATGAACATTGAAAACAAAGGAATATATTAATTTAAATAGTCATTATGGGATGCCCTGGGGGCAAAATCAATATGGCTGCTGTATCTGCGAAACGGGCTATGGAAAGGCAGGTGACCATTACATATCACGGGCTCATTGTTTAATTTCACCTGGAAATCATAATTGTACCAGAAAATAAATATGAAACGACACAGCACACCTTACGGCGTAAAAAGACGGAGGCAAGAAAAACATTGAAAATAAACTAAATTATGTATTTATTTTTGTGCCCGATATTTCATTTTTAAACACAAACCTTCATTGGAGGCTTGCTGCGCTTTCAGTAACACGCGAATGCCAACTGAGGTTTTGTTTTATGCTGCTGTCAATCGTAATTATGGCGACAAACATTGGAACCCTGAAAACCGAACATGACAAAATGAATCGAAATCAACCCACAAACTAGTCGGTATCCGAAATGAAATTGGAAGTTGGAAATGTTGAGATCAAGAATACAATGCGATTCTAATTCGACCTAAGTGGCTGGCCGTAAATGGCATCAGGGACAAAAATATGCTACGACAACACAAGTATGGAGTAGCGTACCACCCCCAAGGACACTTTGTGATGGCAGTCATGGAGTAGCGTGCACCCACCCAGGACACTTTGTGATGCCAGTCATGAAGTAGCGTGCACCCCCAGGACACTTCGTGATGCCAGTCATGGAGTAGCGTGTACCCGCCCAGGACACTTTGTGATGCCAGACATGGAGTGACGTGCCACCCCGCAGTACACTTTGTGATGCAAGTGATGGAGTTGCGAGGCATCGCCCGGAATGCCATCGTTTTTCGCGACATGTACTTACAGTGCCCAGTTTCTTGATGCGCAGCATAATTATTTGCATATACGCCTGTACGGAGCTCGAAAAAATCATCAACGTGGCAACTCGTGAAATATCCGCAAACCACCGAATAAGGTGTGTATATTAATTAAAGTGACTTGTAATTTTTAATGACACGTTTTCGCCACGTGCATGACACAACGTGGCACGCGCGAAAAAAAGGAAAACGGAAATCCCCGACCACAGAATTGAAGTTTCAGTTTTTCCAGGGATACTACTGTCTGACCGCAAAAAGAGAAAACTCATAAAGGGATGTTACACGGGACGATCCGCAACGACGATTTTTAGCGCAACAAAATTAACGACAGGTATGTTGCACGAAACAACTTGAGTAAAATTCGTGTTTGCGTTGCAATGTTTTGAAGCTGATTCAAAAACTTCGCAACGCAAAAATTGCGAAAAAAATAGTCCACGCACCCATGTTCGCTAAATATCGTCGTTGCGAATCGTCCCGTGTAGCATCGCCTTAATGTTGCGTTGCAAGAACTGTGTGCGCTGGTTTTTTCTCAGTTTTGCATGTCGAGGGTCTTTTAAATTGCAAAGAAATATTTCCCGCAAACGAACCATCAAGTGGTTTGTGTATTAAACTGTAGACATAGATTCACAAGTACTTTTCATGTAAATCAAAAATAAAGTACGCAGGCTAAGCAGTTCGATTCAAGGTGGGCAAAAGCGTCACGTGATGATCAAAAAAACAATTACTGCAGAAAAAAAGAAAGAAAAGAAAAGTAAGAGATGGCCCTGTAAACAAGGTTTATAATTTTTTCATGTTAAATAAGAAAGGTCACAAGCCATGTGTTGAACGCACAAAAAACTCGAAATCTCAGATCAGCTGAAAAGAATTGTACAACATTTTGCGATTTCAGTAAGACATTGAGAGTGACTCATAACCAGGGGGGACGAAGGGAGCTACGGGGGTGTATAAGACAAAATAAATGATGAAGTGGGTATCATTCACTCATTACTTCTCCCCTAATTGAAACGTGTACACCCAATGTTAGCTATTATTTGATTTTCATATACCACGTTATGATGACTGGATCTGAATTCTTGCGCGGTTGCTATGATGTTGCCGTCTTTAGAATCCACTTTTTGTTTTTTACTTCTGTCATCGTAATCGAATTCATGGGACTGGTAGCTAGGTCTTTTCTCTACAACTTGTGGACGTTGACTTGTCATCGCTGCTGTATGTGTGTGAAGGGAGCACTCGTTCAGGTCCCCGTGGCTAACCTTCCTCGGGTTCTCGGAGTTCCCTGTTCCAGAGACCACAAAGTTCCCCTTCTGTGGATCTTTGCAATTTTCCTTCAATTCTTCGGAGTTCACTTTCTCTAGGCCAACAGATTTTCCATCCCCGGGATCTGTCGTGTTTCCATCGCCTTGAATGCCATTGTCTTTCGCGACATGTACTTACCGTGCCCAGTTTCTTGATGCGCAGCATAATTATTTGCATATACAGAACCAGTCGGTTGTATTTGCTCAACAGAATAAGCTTTGGGAATAGTCTAGTCTCTAGTCTCTAGTCTCTTAGCAGATTCAACTGCTGTCAATTACACGGTTTGATGCGTGATGTAAATCCCAAGGTGTGATAAAGTTAACAATCGTGCTGTAATTAAAGGCGGGCCGCGCTCTTTTCAAAGCAATTTGTTAACAAATTCGTGTGCGGCAAGATTTTATTTATTTTTTAATCTTTCGATTCGCAATGGTTAGAGCGCGATGGCAAAAACATTTTCCGCAGAACATGGTTTTCAGTTAAAAGCGTTGCCAAATAGCGAGCGCGATGCGCGGGTCACTCGCTTGTTCGTTACGTTTTTTTACTCGCGCTCTTTACAGAACTTTAATATGGCGGACGACTGAAGAGGCTCGAAGACCGAATTTTTTTTTATGAAACTATTGCGTTTTAACAGTGTTTAATGCGGTGTATTTTCCATACTGAAATCAGCGAAAAAAGCGAATTTTAGAACGCGATTCGTTAGAAGTTGTCCAAATCTCAGGGAAATAAAAAGGGTCTTAAATGTTTCCTTAACACCTCTTCTGAAATAGCCAGGGTGAACCTAACCGCCAAAGTACTTAGTTTTTTGTTATGGAGTAAAACACACCTTGTTTCGCCATTTCCCCCCATTTTCTTTGTAATTTGGTTCTTTTGTCAGACGGAAGCTTTTCAAATTTAGCGCTCTGGACCGTAATAAGGTCCCGGATATGTCTCTGCATTCTCGGCGATGACACTTAATGATGCCAGTCATGGAGTAGCGTGCCACCCCCCAGGACACTTTGTGATGGCAGTCATGGAGTAGCGTGCACCCCCGAGGACACTTTGTGATGACAGTCATGGAGTAGCGTGCACCCGCCCAGGACACTTTGTGATGCCAGTCATGGAGTAGCGTGCCACCCCCCAGGACACTTTGTGATGCCAGTCATGGAGTAGCGTGCCACCCCCCAGGACACTTTGTGATGCCAGTCATATAGTAGCGTGCACCCCCCCAGGACACTTTGTGATGCCAGTCATAGAGTAGCGTGCACCCCCCCAGGACACTTTGTGATGCCAGTCATGGAGTAGCGTGTACCCCTCCAGGACACTGTGATGCCAGTCATGGAGTTGCGAGGCATCGCCCTGAATGTCATTGTCTTTCGCGACATGTACTTACAGTGCCCAGTTTCTTGATGCGCAGCATAATTATTTGCATATACAGCCCAGTCGGTTGTATTTGCTCAACAGCATGAGCTTTGGGAATACTCTAGGATCTAGTCTCTTGGCAGATTCAACTGCTGTCGATTACACGGTTTGATGCGTGATGTAAGTCCCAAGGTGCGATAAAGTTAACAATCGTGCTCTAATTAAAGGCGGGTCGCGCTCTTTTCAAAGCATTTTGTCAACAAATTCGTGTGGGGCAAGATTTTCATTTTGACTCGTTAGATACGCAATGGTCAGAGTACGATGGCAAAAACATTTTCTGCAGAACATGGTTTTCAGTTGAAAGCTTTGCCAAATAGCGAGCGCGATGCGCGGGTCACTCGTTTGTTCGTTACGCTTTTTTACTCGCGCTCTTTACAGAACTTTAATATGGCGGACGACTGAAGAGGCTCGAAGACCGAAATTGTTTTATCAAACTATCGCGTTTTAACAGTGTTTAGATCGTTTTGAAGTTATTTTAAGTGCGTCGAATGTCTATAAAAAACGTGATGTCCTGTTCTCGCTCTTTACAGAGCGTTTTGTCAACAAATTCGTATGCGGCAAGATTTTCATTCTGACTCGTTAGATTTGCAATGGTCAGAGTACGATGGCAAAAACATTTTTGGTAGAACATGGTTTTCAGTTAAAAGCGTTGCCAAATAGCGATCGTGAATCACGGGTCACTCGCTTGTACATTGCGCTTTGTTTCTCGTGCTCTTTACAAAGCGTTTTGCAGTCCAGATCTAGACGCGCTCTTTCACTCGATCGGTTAACGTAGTTCAGACCTAGAGTATATTAACTGAGGTTTTAAAAAATAATATAGGCCTTTCTATTTGTCAGACAATGAGAAATGTGAAATAAATGATGACTTATCTTTGAAATCCTAACTTGAACAAGCAAAAAGCAGGCGCAGCGCCTCTCACGCGCAGGCGCCTCTCACGCCTCTCACGAGATAATTATTCAAATTTGAATCCGTTTGCCGGTCCCGTGGGAGTTCGTAGGAAGACATTTTGGAGCGCCATTTTTAGTTTACGGAACACCTTCTAGAAAATAGCGCTTTGATACTATTTCCACGGATCGTATTAAATCCAAACTTTGCCAATCTTTTGTTTGGACACGAGGCTAACATTTCCAGGGTGAACCTTAGTTAGCAAGTCCTTTCTTGAAGAGAAAGACCATCAATGCCGTGTTTATTCCATACTGAAATCAGCGAAAAAAAAAAGAATTTTAGAACGCGATTCGATAGTAGTTGTCCAAATCTCAGGCAAATAAAAAGGGTCTTAAATGATTCCTTAACACCTCTTCTGAAAAAGCCAGGGTGAACCTAACCGCCAAAGTACTTAGTTTTTTTTTTGTTATGGAGTAAAACATACACCTTGTTTCGCCATTTTCCCCAATTTTCTTTGTAATTTGGCTCTTTTGTCAGATGGAAGCTTTTCAAATTTAGCGCTCTGGACCGTAAGGTCCCGGATATGTCGCTGTATTCTCGGCGATGAGAAAACATTGTAACGGCTCCTAAAATTTGAAAAATACATGGTTATAAATGATTGGCTAATGCATGACATGTTGACAGCGCACTTGTAAACATAAGATAAAAATAATATATAGTGTATGAGTCCAGCGTTCGTTCCTTCGCTTAATGCCTACTGGTGATAAAGTGTTCCCTCTATGAATTAAAAAGGCCTCGCGTGCTTTTCGACGGGAAGCATTGATGGTAGGCTGCAGTTCAGGCGGGATGAGTCTCATGTCCGCGGAAGAGTGACCTGGTAAGTTGAAATGTGTAGGGACCGCTGCTGTGGAGTTGGCGTGATGTGGGTTGTTTGTCCCTTGTCTGTGTTCTGTGTTCGTGAAGCGTTCACGAATCGTGCGTTTGGTTTCCCCTATGTACTGGTTTTTTTTTTAACATTTTTTACCAGTTTGATCATATATGTGAGGTTACTAGAATTACAGGTTAAATGTTGTTTTATTGGTAGTACAAGACTTTATATACCTCCGCCATGGTGAAGCACATGTTTCACAAGATAAACCGCTGACATACATTCGGCGTTCGACATTCAGCGTTCGGCGTTCGGCAAATTACCCCAGCCGACATTCATAAGCTTGCATGCGTGATAATCTACGCCTGCCGCCATTTTTTATTTTTGACCCAAAGACATTGGGGAGGAGGTTGGCATGTAACTTAGTTTCCAGTCTCTTTCCGCGCCCTGTAG
This sequence comes from Dendrophyllia cribrosa, assembly GCA_024195265.1. NCBI lineage: Eukaryota > Metazoa > Cnidaria > Anthozoa > Scleractinia > Dendrophylliidae > Dendrophyllia > Dendrophyllia cribrosa. Next base: position 9,979,696 of record JAJLRJ010000003.1, read on the forward strand.
GGTAGGTAGCGCCTGGTTGAAAGTGGATTCAAAAGCCCGGGGGGGAGGGGTACTCCCTATAATGGGCTATACGGGGATGCTCCGCCCGAAAGGGGTACCTTTTTGAGGTTGGAGGTATATGAAAGGGTCGGGATTTCACGAGTTGAAGTATGTGAAAGGGTAGGAATTTCACGAAGAATAGGAAATGGTAGCGAAAACACGAGTTGATGCATAAAAAAGGTAGGGAAAACTGCCATTTAAGTATTATAAAAAGGGCCTTTCAAAATATATCAAACAGACGCACGTAAAGGCTCTATGAAAGGGGTACCATTTTCAATGAAAGGTATATGAAAGGGGTACCATTTTCAATGAAAGGTATATGAAAGGGGTACCTTTTCTGTCAAAAACGGTATATGAAAGGGAAAGGGTTTGGACCTCGGGGCGGAGCATCCCCGTACAAAACTTTGGTGCAGGATATTTTTTTCTACGCTCGAGACTGTGCAGGATTTTTCTTTTTGCCATGATTTGCTTGCATGATATTTTTTTTTGCGAGTCTATATGTTTTAATGCCTGACACATATACGTGTTAGGAATACTGGAAAGGCCATACTAGAGACAGGAATACTATAGCAAGTCAGATCTGATGTAACAGCAGCTTGATAGCATGAAGCCTGCCCCGCGTGGTGTTGTAACTGCCCCTACAATTTTCTTTACACCAGCCCCCTGTTGATGTCACCTTTCACAGCCCATCGTAGTACACCCAACCATCTTACAATTACAGGGGCGGCGCCGGAAATGTAATGTTGATGAGGCGAATCTCCTGTGCCGAGCGCCGAAGGCGCGAGCTTCTAGGGGGGTCCGGGGGCATGCTCCCCCGGGAAATTTTTGAAATGAAACTCTCTGAAATGCTATTTCCAGCGTTCCTGAGACCGGAGAAACAGTTTCCAAGGCCAGCTTTGAGTTCAGTTAATTCTCATGAAAAGTACATGTACACGAAACACTCTCTGAAACTTGGGTGTAACTCCATTTTGGTTGTTTGTTCAAAGTAAATTTGACTGTCACTCGAATATTCTCTGTCAATTCTTTTCAGTATGGGAAGGCTTTGGAAACGAATTTTCCAAAGCGATTTTCTCTGTCATTAGAGGCAGAAAGAAACTGATTTCCATTATCAGCCATGTTTAATTTGTCAGTTAATGCAATGTCTGGATAATGCAATGATTTAATCTTTCTTGTGACATAGTTTGTTCGTAGATATGTCTCGAGCCTTCTTAGGGCAGAGACCGAGCGCTAACTCACAGCATTGATGGATTTGTCGGTCGCTGGAGTCCGATAGCTGACGTCCGAGTAACTCAAGGGGTATTGAAATGCTTGGTTCACAATATCCAATCTCCAGTCTAAAGTCAGTTACAATATCTCCGATGCTAAAATTGTAGGCTTTTGATTGATTAACGGAATATTTCTTTTGCAAACTCTAATGCATTAAAGCGCCCCGCCATTAGATCTGGTCAAAGGATGTTGCTACACTATTCATCTCCGCCCACCGCCATTTTGAGCTGTCGAAAGTTGGTGGGGCAAATGCCCCACCTGCCCCACCGGTAGCGCCGCCCCTGCAATTACAAGCTTGTTGTACAACACATAAACAAAGTATTTCTCATCCATTGAGATATACATGTACCTAAAATGCCACTGTACAACTATAAAAGAGCCATTCCTTGTGTCAGAAAATATCTTACAAGCTTATGAAATCAGCTAAAAGGCCTACAAAGAAACACAACTTACGTCGGGTCAAAAATAAACCATTGTTATTGGCTAAACTAAACAAGCCAATGAAAAGATAGAACATTTGATCCTCCCCAAGTGCATATAAGTCGCTAACATTCTACAACGTCAGTGTGATTTATTTGTGTTCTGACCATCTGCTCCTGGATATAAAATATTGTTCTAAAAATATAAAGCTTTGCAGGAATTTTTTTTCTGGGGTTTTTGTTTTGCACGATATTTTTTTTGCAGTTCAAGGCCGTGCTCGAATTTTTTTTTTGTATTTGCCCAACCCCCCCTCAAAAATCTAATGGTCCGTCCCTAAGAAGTGTACATTTGAAATTCATAACGCAACAAAACTATTCCATTGCAGGACAGCACGTCAACAGAGGCCATTAACAGAAAATCGTCACGTACGTTAACAATGTATTTGGCAATTCAATTTGTGTAGTAACTTACACTTAATTTTGACCCTGAAAACGCGCCATACAAGCTGAAGAAGGATTTCAAGTCAAATAGTTCGAAAGGAACAATATTCTTTCTTGTCATTTTAAACTACAGTACCTTGACATCTAGAAAGCACTTAAGAAATCGGTGAATGAACTACCCGCAGTAATGAACAACGACAACTCTGTCGCGCAGTGTTGATGGGTCCGCTTTTTATGCGAAATAAAACCGTAAAATAATGTGGTTTTAGGTCTCCATTCAAGTGCGGCCGCTTAATACAGGTAAAAATAACAAAGACCGACAAAACTGCTAAAGGGTGGCCGCGACCACTAAATAGAGGTGACCATGTTATACAGGTAGCAAGTACAAAGTTTGTATGGGCGAAAATTCGGGACTATGAAAACTGGCTTCTGTTCTTCTTCGGTTCTGCCGATTTCAGTGTTCATTCGCTTCTCTCTTGTGATTGGCCAAAGTGATTACTATGGTTTTGGTTTTACGACACAGTGTAAACCACTCTAATATAAACACGGCCAACTGATCCTAGTTAAATAGCACCAACGGTTTCGTTGGGAGCCCTTTGCGCGCGATCACTCCATGTTATTTTTTTTCGTCCTATCAGCAAAAATGTTCTGTAACTTTTAACTGAAATGGAATATGGGAAAACGGCAACACTCGTTTTGTTAGCGCTTCGGGTCCGGAAACTCGAGAACAAAACAAATTAGCAAAATACAATAATCGCTTTGAGTTGTAGTTTTCAAAAGTTGATGCGGAAGCTCACATTCAGACGTCGTAAAAAATCTGATAATTCATTCCTATCTATTAGAACATAATTGGTATATTTAGATAGCCTGCTCTATAAGCTTTAATTTGATATACACTGCAGGGGTTAAGGTATCTTACGAGTAATCTTGAGAAGCTAGAGCTGTTAATAAACTAGAGACATTCCCGAAGGAAAAAGACCACTGTGTAAGTCCTTCCAACTTTCACAAGTGCTATAAACTTATAGAAATAAGAAAATAGACATAAATTTTTGTTTCTTTTCTTAAATAAGGGATATCGCTTATTTTATAAAAACAGCTTTCACGACAGTCGCAATTCAGTATAAATTTTATCTATTTGAATACATGCAGCGTATGTCTCTTGCACTTATGTAGGGCTTCCATGATCTATCCTCTTCGTAAAATACTTGAGTACACTCGCCATTCACGGTCTTCACGGCAAACACCTCAGCACCCCGCACCTGGGGGGTGTTATCCAGCACGGAGCGAACAGTTATCACACCCCCGTATGCACAGCGATCTATGTTGAGGTGGTAGTGAACACCTTGCAATAATAATAATAAAAAAAATACTTAAGTTAATGGTTACTCCCATTTCAAAGGTACGGGGATGCTCGTCGGAGATATTGAATTTAAACGCTAAATAAGACCCATCTGGGCGTGACTCAAGCTTTATTTGACCCCTTAATAAAGATACCATTCTAAAAAAGAGTTATAGTGACTTTAATGATGAATGTTTTCATATATTAACAATGGATGCTCATCTCTTGATATCCAAACTATTTCTCCCACTACTTCTATAGGAAATATATAGGACTAGAAATGAGAATTAAAATTTTGATATTAGGGCTTAAAGTGCCCCTGTGATTAAATTTTTGATTTTCATTTTTTTACATTTTCGTGTACTATTAGACTTTCTTACTCACCTTGCCAAATTTCAATCCATTACGGACATGAGAAGTCATTTTATTTTTACAATTATTTCCGAGAATTTACGGCCGCCATTAATCAACCTTGTTCCAAGGCTTGGTTGCGAATGGGAGAAAGTGACGTCAAAGGCTCAAACATACCTCACGGGTTGAAATTATAATAACAATCAGCATAGAAAATTGCACGAAGAACAAGTCCAAAGTTTTTGTTTCTTTTCGCGTGATTTTCAATACTTATTGTTATTTTAATTCATATGTAAGCTTTATAGGTATGTGCAACAGGATAGGGTATGGTTTTTGAGGTGCTCAGTCTCTAAATAGGGTATCCTTTTGGGTATTGTGATCCTTGATTTGCATTCCTTTAAAGTGCCCCTATGATCAAATTTTTGATTTTCATTTTTTACATTTTCGTGTACTATTAGACTTTCTTACTCATCTTGCCAAATTTCAATCCATTACGAACATCAGAAGTCATTTTATTTTAACATTTATTTCTGAGAATTTACGGCCGCCATTAATCAACCTTGTTCCAAGGCTTGGTTGCGAATGGGAGAAAAGTGACGTCGAAGGCTCAAAAATACCTCACAGGTTGAAATTATAATAACAATAAGTATTGAAAATCACGCGAAAAGCAACAAAAACTTTGGACTTGTTCTTCGTGCAATTTTCTTTGCTGATTGTTATTATAATTTCAACCCGTGAGGTATTTTTGAGCCTTTGACGTCACTTTCTCCCATTCGCAACCAAGCCTTGGAACAAGATTGATTAATGGCGGCCGTAAATTCTTAGAAATAAATGTTAAAATAAAATGACTTCTGATGTTCGTAATGGATTGAAATTTGGCAAGATGAGAAAGAAAGTCTAATAGTACACGAAAATGTAAAAATATGAAAATCAAAAATTTGATCATAGGGGCACTTTAAATTCTATTAGCAAACTTACAGTACCTAAACACCCAGCTAAATGCAAAAGATATAGTTATGATGGCATATTTATGCCTGATTCTAGACTTTACATGTACAGAAAAGAAATAAAATGACTTGTTCACATAATTCTGAGTTATTGTTTTTCCCTACCTTTAAATAGGGTCAGAGTTTAAGAACCTTAGTGGCACACACCTATCCTGAATTGGCGAGAGTACCCCCCTGGGAAATGATAACAAACTGTGCCAGTTTTCAAGGCTATTTTTACAGCATGCAATCAAGAAAGCAACAGCAGGGGTTAAAGATGACTAATAATTTGATCAACATGCAATCAGCATCAGAATAGTAGAGACACTGAAAAAAGACTTTTTCACTTATTTTCTTACTTCTTAACTATGAATATATGTGTTTTTTTATTTAAATCAATATTTATACAGGAGCATCCAATTCAGCATAGCTAGTTTAAATGTTAAAACTTTCACCTCCCTCCCCTATTCAATGTTAACCACTGGTAAGGAAGTCTGTGGGGAACAAAATACAACACTGATTGGATGGGGGTAGGGGGGTAGGGGGGTAAGTGAACTTCTATTAATAGTCCATGGCACCACAAAATGCACCTCAAAATAAAAAAAGGCCCAACAGTTTTGTTGCCGATTGTAGATTGGCTAAATTACCTTAAAATCCCGGTTATAAGCCCTGGCTTATACAACTTTGTAATGTTTTTTTGGCTGGCAAGCAAAAAATATTGTGATAAATAAGCACTGTTTTAGTTAATTTGGTGCAAATTTTATGTAAAGAATTGCTGTTAAGGAAGTGTGGTGTGCTTATACATAGGAGGGGGTACAACCGGAATTATATTGTTTTGTTACCAAACTGATGGGCCTATAACCAGGGGGCTTATAAGTGGGGAGGGGGGCTTATAACTGGGATTTTACAGTAATATCTTTGGAAAGCACCAGTTGTTTGTATGGAACAACTGTGTTACTGCACCTTTAGGTTGCTAATGATAACCAGCAAGACAGTTCTAATTATTAACAGCCCCTTAAAGTCAAAAGTGTATGTTGAGGTTTAATTTTTGTTTTGGTTTGAAAATTTTCAAACCAGTTTAATTTTTATTTTCCTTTGTCTGAGATTCATTACCATAATCTGAGACAAAGGAAAATGAAAAAATTCTCAAGCCAAAGAAAAATTTGAACCACAACATATATACCTGCCGATCAAAAGTTGTGTAAACAAATGACAAAGTGCGACCTCCTTTTAGGCAGCCTCTCCGGCAATACCAATAACGAAGCATAGATCCAGGAGTGTAGTGTTCATACACGAAGGTCAGAAACAAAGCAAACATAATAACAAGAGGGATTTTCCACAAGAGCCCTAAAAATATGAAAACAAGGCAAAAATTAACAATATAATTGAGTGGTTCAATAAAATGTACCATATTTCCTGTAGCAATTTAATTTTGGGGGTGTCAGGTATAACCCTTTAATCCCTGAAGGCTGGTTTTCACTAACAACAGAGTCGGAGTTGTAATCAGAAGCGCAGAGCGTTACGATCTAGTGAAAATTAAACACACGGAATCGGAAGAAGATTACGGAGTCATAAGCGGAATCGGAACAAAATGGAACCATTCTGATTCTTCCGACACCAATTCCGTCGAGCTTATGACTCTGCTTACAACTCCAATTTTCGATTTGCAATAGGTCAGAAGCACTCCTAAAGAGTGCCAAGTCTGGCAGATGATATCATGACTTGGATTTTGGTACTAGATCTGTATGGACCTCTTGCCACCCAAGTGGGGCGACACAGAGGAATGAGAACTCAAGACAAATTAAAGCAGGAAGTCTACCAGAGGTAGGAGAAAAAACCCTGAAATGTGCAGTTCCAAGATGTATCCACACCACCCAACCCTGCCCCCCCCACCCCCCTTCCCACATGCAAGGTCATTGGAAATTTCACTTTATTTTTTAGATTTCTATTTTTGAAAGCCAATTTACTTCCTTGATGAATGCTGATGTGGTTTATAAAATAACCTTCTATAAATAGCTTCCATATGGCATATGATACAGGGATGTAGCTATTAGAGCCGGCTACCGGCTAATTTCACCAGCTGAAACTGAACTTATCACTGGCTGAAATTTTCCTTGATAACAAAGACTTGTGGTCATTGAAGGTGCTCAAGCCAGCTTGCTAATGAGCCTGCTAAGTTTTTTCTTAGCTACACCCCTGATCATTTTGGGAATAGATGGAGTGTTAATTTACTTGTAATATTATAGTGATTATAAATGCTACTGCATATGGTTGCTCTAATTATATGAGTTACCACTTTTGAAGAAGAGATTTGATCCCTTTGAAATCAGCCCATCCATTCCTTGAGATAAACCAATCACTCGTCTTTCCAGGATCTCTTGTCGGCTTTGAAGGCCTTTCTTCTCCTCTTCAAAAGTATCTTTAACATTTCTAATCAGAGATGCATTTGATATGGTTGCAATTTCATTTCCTATCAATGATTCTTTAATCTTCAATTGATCCTCTTTAAGACCCTCAATGCCACTTTCTAAGGCCACATGTTTAGCTTCAAGTCTTTTGATCTCAAGTCCAAATAACTGTGTCAACTTTTGAAGGTTATTTCTCAATCCTTCATGGTCTTGCATCCAAGTTTCTTTGTTTTCCTCAACAGACATTACTAATGTGGCAATCTCATCTTGAACAAGTTTTAGTACATCATTACTGATTGGTTCTCCAAAACACATCTCGATCCCTGAAATATTTGATATCATAAATTCAGTGATGGATCACAGACTTGGATTTTGACTAAAAGGACGGGAACCTGGCATAAATGGGTTGGGGTGGGGTGGGAAATGTGTTTCTAGTGACCTCTCCCCTCAATCAGACACTGAATAACAAACACCAGTGTGTGGTTCCAGGAGATATCAAAACCCACCAAGCCCACTTCCCACAAGGGCGGTTCTCTGGAATAGTCTATCAAATACTATTAAAGGACAGACAAGCCTGAAATCATTTATATCATATTTGTAATTTAGTATAATTTTAATGACCATATTTATTTAATATTGTATTTTTTATTGCATGATTTTTGCACGGCTCTCTGGAAGAGCATTTTTATGAATGGGATTCCGTGACTAAATAAAGATGATTGATTGATTGATGAAGCTAAGCTGGAATTTCTAGAGAGGTGAACAAAAACTTCTGTGGGGGGGGGGGGGGTGTGCTTGCACAATCACTGTCTAGTGTTAATTGCAAGCACAATGTGCAGTTCTGTTATTACACTGTAAGAAATTATGATCTTAAGAATTTTAACCCACCCACCTAGGGCTCAGAATATTTGGGCACAGCTGTTGTTAGGAGAAATGAAACATTAATCATTGTTCCAAAAATAAAGGTGTTACTGTGAAGATACTTTACCTCTTTTCCTCCATTTCTTAAAATCTTCTAAAACCTTAGTCTCAGAAGCCACAGGGAGATTCAGTACTTTAATCAGATTTTCCATCAGTTGAAAACAGTTGTTGTAGTAGGTTTCAGTCCACAAAGCAAATTTACAATGACCCCATTCATTGCGAACCTCAGAGCGTACATCCTTTGCAATGGTATCAACTCCATAAAAAACAAAGTTTGGTGCCCCACATAAAATAGAAAGTGCAGCAGATGTATCTAGAGATTCGTCAAAGGCTGTGAAGCTTGCCATGAATGGTTTCACGAACAGTCTGGCAAGGGAAACCTCATCTTTGACACTATAATCATAGTTGTTGTGAGATGTTTGAGTTACATTGTTATTGATGTTGATATAATTCAGACGCAGGGTGGAAGGAGGTAGACATTTCAAATGGGAAGCAAATGTTTGTGAATGGATTTTGGTAGGTGGAAGGATCACCCTCTTATAAAGCTGCCTTATTTCTTGTTCAATAACTTTCCTCAACACTGGAGTGAGAACCTTTGATAAGCAAATTCCAACTACAAGCCATCGTTTTTCCTCGGCATCGAGCATTTTGATCACAACTTCTGAACGTAAAGTCTTACATACAGGAAATCACCTTAAAAAGAAATCATCATAGTTTTAGTACAGAAAAATATTAAATCAAGTTTCTAAGACCAAAAACAGGTAAAGACAAGCCGGAAGTGAATGGGCCATTCCATTTTATATCCGCACCCTCCAAATTGAGGTATTTACTCAACATCCCCTCCCTAAGGGAAAAAAAAAATCGAAGTGCAGACAGAACACCCCCTTAGAAATAGCAGATTTTTCTGTTACCCCCTTGGGAAATTTTTGAAGATCAAAGGATGCAGACGCAAGTAAACCCCCCCTCCCCCTTAAGATTTCTTTATACCTCAATGAGGGGGGGGGGGGGGGGGGTGGATATTAAATGGAATGGTCCAATAAAGAAAATTAAATCGATACTTCGGTTGATCTACTGGCACTTTCAGTAAATTGGGTACGATGAAATACAAGAGTTTTATCTTTACCTTGCGCATTGGTCGTAAAGAACGTATGCTTTCTGTGTGTACCGGACCACATAGGTGGTTTGCAACCAATCTCTAGAGACATAGATAACAATAGTGAAACGAACAAATGCTGGTGGACGAACAAAAGGAGCTAATGAGAGAACTATTGTTTATGTCCACCAGCATGGCGGCGATGACGTAACATGAAAACCACCTATATGACGTAAAACAAAAGGAACAAAGAACGACAATAATACAAATGCAAAACAAGACCAAAAATACAATACCTCACAAACAATAGAAGACAATGAGTACCGGTACACACACAAATAACCAGAAAGGCCCTCTCTCCCGAGGACTAACCTACCTTAGCAAGCAGCCCCTCGCGAGGAATACCCGCGAGCTGTCCTCCCGCATGAAACAGTCGACACAAGAGACGGAGGCTATGAAGGCTTCTTCATTATGTGAAGTGATTTTTTTTTAAAATTTTAAATATAGACCGAAAGGAGCCACCGAAAGATCCGGGAAAAATCTTTCTACATGCCAGTTTTTAACCCAGGGGAAGTTTTATGCAGTTTACATGACATTCATTTTCTCTGCCTCTCCCCAGGTTTCGCGTTTCGTATAAAAAGTCAAGATGGCGGTTCCAATTTTCCAAGAAGCGAGTAGTGCATGGCCTTTTGTTCAGGTCAAATATTATGCGATTGCTTGGAAAAGCTTCGTTCTTAAGGACACGGAAATTACTGGGCAAAACTACAGAATACCTTTGCGTTTGTGGAAAAAGTTATAACAAAGAAAATTTGGGAAAATAGACATTCAAAAATCAATTTGAATAATTTTGGAGCCTTGCCAAACCGATTTGCATGTCAATTAAAAAGAGATAAAAACGGTATGTGTTTCGCCAGGCGAACTGCAAAAAGATGATGTGTTTGCTGTTATAGGTAAGTGATAAGTAATTACAGTATTTTAATAGTATTAAGCAGCTTTTTTTCGGATAATTTTGTCTTTAAAATTAGTTTAAGGTAACGTACGCGTACATTGTGTGAATACTAAAAACACTTTCACTTTTCCTTTTTGGGAGTGTACTTCCTCTTTCAACATTTTGATTTAATATTTGTGATTTCAAGCCAACCTAAGAACCCATAGATGTTTTTGTGTGTGGTTGTTGTTAGCTAGATCTTGCAATTTGTGCCTTATAGGTAGGTGATAAGGTTATTTTCGGATTATTTTGACTTAGTTATTCGGGGTTGTTGTAAGAGTATACATGCGCGTGTGGATGCAAAATACTTTTACTTTCCTTCTGGTGAATGTACTTCTGCTACCAACTCTAAGATCATTTTAATTCACACTTAAGATTTGTTACCCTCAACATTCTGTGTAATTATGTATTTCTTTTTTAGGAAATATTCTGTTGTAGGAGGAGAAGAATATAGCGTACACAATGCTCGGAGCTGAAGAGAAGAGATGGCTGGTGGTTGGTATTTGCCTTTCAAAAGTTCTTACACCAGTATTGAGGAAGGTTATTGAGCAAGAAATGCCACAACTGTATAAGATGCTTATTAAATCACCTAACAACATCCATTCACAAACATTTTCTTCCCATTTGAAATGTCTACCTCCTTCCACCCTGCGTCTGAATTATATCAACATCAATAACAATGTAACTCAAACATCTCACAACAACTATGATTATAGTGTCAGAGATGAGGTTTCCCTCGCCAAACTGTTTGTTAAACCATTCATGGCAAGCTTCACAGCCTTTGACGAATCTCTAGATACATCTGCTGCTCTTTCTATTTTATGTGGGGCACCAAACTTTGTTTGTTATGGAGTTGATACCTTTGCAAAGGATGTACACTCTGAGGTTCGCAATGAATGGGATCACTGTAAATTTGCTTTGTGGACTGAAACCTACTACAACAACTGTTTTCAACTTATGGAAAATCTGATCAAAGCACTGAATCTCCCTGTAGCTTTTGAGGCAAAAGTTCTGAAGGATTTTGAGGAATGGAAAAACAGAGGTAAGATTTTCAGTTGGTGATGTTTCTGTAATTTGAAGTAATTCCTGTGATAAAATATTTATGAATGTCTGACATTGGCTGCAGAACTGGTTCTATTTTCTATTACATTGTGTAGTTCCAGGAAATATCCATACCCCCCCCCCCCCCCCCCCCCCCCCCCCCCCCCCCCCCCCCCACAGGAGGGATTTGCTCTATGACCCCCTCCCTTCTGGATTTTCCAAAATTGGCCCTCGATAGGTGGGCATATAATCTCTGCTCTGTAGATGCCTATAGACTCCAAATCAAACTTCAACTTCCAGGTAAGCCTGGTTTAATTTTCTAATTCTAATTCTACCAGGCATCTACCACAGAGATTCCACTAGATTTTAAAGTCAACTCATGTGGTCACTCAGTAATGACAAGAACAGTCAATACAATTTATTGTACATGTCCACTTATAAGTACATCAGGCATTGTAAGACCTGCATAAAGAAATAACTCTAAACAGGTAACATAGTCATAACAGCAAGTAAAAATAGTACCACGACTGGGTTTACATAGCCGAAAGAATGGCATGGCCAAAACTGTCAGATAAATCATCGGACTGAACTGGCTTATTGTAAAATCTGTTAAAAACACAGTTGCTACTCCAGCCTGCTGCTTTCATAACTGCAGCTTAAAGTGCCTATCACCCCTAGAATGTTATTTTCAGAATCAACTCTTTGTACATTGAATAGTTGAATGGTAAAATATTTCTTGTTTTGAACGTCGCATTTGTGAGTTATAGAGATTTGAATTTTCAAAATGCTAATTAGATGACATCAACCTGGGAATTTGCTATTATTTCTTTGCCAATTTACAATGCACAGTTTACAGCTTGGGAATAATTAATTTGATAAATACTAAAAATAGACTGTGGATAGTCAGTTGATTCGTAAAAATTATTACTTAGAGGTGAAAACAAGTAGTTGTATAATAAATGATTCCCGGGTTGAGGTCATCTAATTAGCATTTTGTAAATTCAAATCTCTATAACTCACTAACAGGACGTTCAAAACAAGAAATATTTTACCATACAACTATTCAATGTACATAGAGTCGATTCTGAAAATAACTTTCTAGGGGTGATAGGCACTTTAAGAAACATTGCAGCTGTAAGCCTTGCTTGTGGCTGCTGCTCAGGTACTGTGTGGCTTGAACACAGTTGTTTCAATATGGGCCTCATGCAGTACATTCCTTATCCATCTGGAAATAGTGTCTAATAGATACTCTATGGTGTGGCTTTACAAAACTAATAAACAGTTGCTGCTCCTCTCCCCTTAATCAGGAGGTTAGGTACGGTTAATGTATTCACCAAGGACTGTTGTAACACATGAAAAATGATTAAAACAGGTTGATCTCTGCCAGGAGCAGATTGCTTAACAATATGGTTGATATGGAAAAGTTAAGACATGTTGTGGTCCCTGTGTATTTTACCTAAATTCATGAGATGAAGTGTTTGACAACGCTGGCCCGTAACTAAGGCACAATAACATAACAAGCTTTTATGTAAGGTTCTGTAAAGTAACATCCTTAGGAGGATGAAGTATCTAAGGCTCAGATAATTAAGAACTACTAAAGTGTCCCAAGTAGCCGTGTAATGAGGAAAAGCTGGCCTATTTTGAAAAACTCCTCTTAGAACCGTTGTAAGAGTGGGTGGTTCCCAACAGGAATATTGCCTTCAAGTACTATGAATGAGGATAAGGCACTTCTAGCATTAATATATATAGATAGGCTGAGCCTAAAAGCGTCGCTCTCTAAACAGAAAGCCGATGGTAAGCTTAACTGAGGTGAAAGGTCGGAAGTACAAGAATTAAGATTGACGACCGGGCTATTTTTCAATTTAAGCAATTCTCAAAAACAGAATTACGTGACCATCTGCACAGTACATTTAGACCGTACAAAAGTTCACAAAAACAACTTTTTCTCCATCTAGAGTAACTAGTATGACTAATTTCCAAATAAAATACACCTGTTGCTTATCAAAAATTGTCGGAGAAACTGATTTGGAAATCAAAATTGCAAAAATTACACAAAAATATTTGCATAAGGCCTCGCGAGTGAAGTTAGAACTGTAAAATCCAAGTCTTGTTTTGTTTACATAAAATCACTTTTCAACCTATGTAATGAATGAACAAACACATAAAAATGGACAACACAATCTTCTTTCGAAAAAATTTATTCAAATCTCCGTAAGTTTATGTTTAAAAGCAAAACGCGAACCATTGCCGAGCTGTCTTCGATGAAAGAAATCAAAACAACTGAATTTGAGCACGTTTTATAAACAATTCTCCAAAACTAGCAAGAACACAAAGAAAAAGTCAATTACAGTTGTACACATTGATATCAACATAAATTCCCATCAAAAAATGTATTTTGTTTTACCTTTAAGTCCCTCTACTGCTTGGAAATTCTTTAAATCTCTGCTTCTTCAGTTCTGAAACCAGAAGTGACAATGCTCCCACATTGATAAAAACGTATGAAGTTCCTCAAAGCAAGATTTTTTCCCTAAAAGCTCTTCCTTTTCCGTTATAGTGGCTTCTGAGTATCCCTTAATTAGTATCCCTGTCTTGAGTAGCAAACTGCGAAAAAATGCAGGAAAATAACGACTTTAATTTAAATGGTTTTCTCCGCTTAATAAACACAGCAAAACAAAGTGTTTTGCCAGCTGACGTGACATTCGGCCGTGTAACCGCGCAAAAAACAAAGCCTTGCTTTGGTTTCAAAATTGCTAAGATCCCGGATGTTGCGTGACGTCGTACGTGCATGTTTTGCCAAGTCATATGCGCCTGCAAGCTAGTCCTGCCCAACAACGGGTGGTAGCGGGTGGCGGGCACACGACGTGCCCGTGAAAAATTCCGCTAGCCATGACCATGAAAAATGACTGGAATAGGTTCTATGAGTATGGGGCTCTGCAGCGGTGAAAGCTCCGCTATTAAGACAACTGTACCCTAAACCCCTTTTATATTAAGTTCCTGGAGAAAGTCCAATACTTTATTTCAGGTGGCTGAAGGGAATCCACAGCCCATTTATCTGCAAATGACTGCCATTTCTCCAGGTAGACTCTATGTTGTTTTTGGGTCCCAATCTGCCAAGTATACCTGGCTCATTTTTGGATGTAGTTGAGACCGTACAGTTAAACGTAGCAGTTGTATGCCTGTACATTTCGCCTTTTGTTATTCAATTTCGGCAAATTGGTCTTCAGTTTGTCTAGCGTAGACACGTAGTGGCGTAGTACCTAAAAGTCAACCTGTATTTAGGGAGTTAGCACTGTTCCAATGATGACTTGTCGATTACTTTTGCCAAGTATACGCCTGTACGCCTCTACACCTCTACACCTCAATGGCCTACAGTCAACCTCTATTTAGCGTGCTCCTCTTCCAATAAATCCCCAATAAAGACATATAGATTACTTTTGGCTAATAAATATTGACTTAACACACTTTGTTCTTTGCCATTATAATGATTATAAAATAGTTGACTCTTCAATTTTATCTCCATTTTATTTGACGGTTGATCTAATGTCATTATACCTTTTACAGACACTACTATTATACAACTGTCCGCCACTACTATCATACGACACTACGCCTGTACGCCTGTACACCTCTACGGCCGACAGTCAACCTGTATTTAGTGAGCTATATATATAAATGCGTTTTACTTTTAAACATAAACTTATGGAGATTTTAATAAAAATGTGTTTGTTCATTCATTACATAGGTTGAAAACCGATTTTATGTAAACAAAACAAGACTTGGATTTTATAGTTCTAACTTCACTCGTGTGGCCTTATGCAAATATGTTTGTGTGTTTTTTGCAATTTTGATTTCCAAATCAGTTTCTCGGGCAATTTTTGATAAGCAACAGGTGTATTTTACTCAGAAAGTAGTCGTACTAGTTATTGTAGACAGAGAAAAAGTTGTTTTTGCGAACTTTTGTACGGTCTAAATGTACTGTGCAATCTGTTTTTGAGAATTGCTAAAATTGAAAAATAGCCCGGTCGTCAATCTTAATTCTTGTGCTTCTGACCTTTCACCTTAGTTAAGTTTATCATCGGCTTTCTGTTCAGAGAGCTTTGCTGTTAGGCTCAGCGTATCTATATATATGTTGTGGTTCAATTTTTTCTTTGGTTTGAAAATTTTCAAACCAGTTTGATTTTTGTTTTCCTTTGTCTCAGAATATGATAATGAACATGAGACAAAGGAAAATAAAAACTAAACTGGTTTGAAAATTTTTAAACCAAAGAAAAATTTGAACCACAACATATATATTACAACAATACGCCACTGCTATCATGCGACACTACGCCTGTACGCCTCTACGGCCTACAGTCAACCTGTATTTAGCGAGCTCCTCTTCCATTATAATTTTTATTTGTTAATTTATATCATTCTTTTGGCAAATAAAAAATCGAAGCCGGCTCCAATGTGCACTTAAAAAAGGTTGCCGGCCCGCTCGACAGTTTCCCAAACTGGTTCCTTGCCATGACAATTTTAAAATACGTGAACCTTTGTCATAGAATGTTTATCTCTTTTTTCTTTCACGGTTGAAATTACAAAAATAACAGCATCGTGATAGTTTAAACCCATTCAGGCCAAATTACCCTCCTTTAGGGGTCAATGTTACAATTTCAGCCATTTCACGCCAGACAATTTCTACTCGCCTTTGACTGTAAAAAGTTTGCCCTTTTGTCTGTTAACGGTTACAAATTGAAGTCATTTTACGACTGACTGTTAACCCTATTGAGACCTTTTCAGGCGTGGACTCTAAACCTCTTTTTGAGCGATAAACGGTATTTTGCCTCCACTACTCAACCGGACACACAAGAATGATAATATATCAGGGCGCGTGGGCCAGCCAAGCCACTGTGCTATTTACATGTATTTAGTCTCAACATACATACAGATATTTACTGTGATTATAGCAAGAGGCAATACACCAAAGCCGGCCACGAAAACCCCTTAAAACCAGCAGGTGGAGAACGGGGAACGTGTGCCCCCGACCAATGCAGTGGTGTCACCCTTGGGATCTTAGGGTATCCTAGTTTAAAAATGTACATTACACTAATAAATAAAGGTCACCGTATGAAGTATCTAGACACTTGAGAAGGGTAAAATCTAGTGTCTATATGATGAATAGCCAATAACAATTCAGAAGCCGAAGAAGACTGATCACGAGGCCCCATCCACACATATACGTATACCTTTACGTTTGTAAACGCGTCAGGTTTTATGTGTTAAGGCCTCCCGTCCACATGTAAATGATGAAAACGGTCACCCTAAATGGCAATTTTCGAAAACGCTCTCCAAAGTGGATATTTTTGAAAACGCCGTTTACCCGCTGACATAGATACTACTTATCTACGCATGCTCAATGCATAATTTTAGCGTTTACGTGTGCACGAAAGGCCTAATTGCATAAAAACTTATGAGTTTACGGGAGCATTTTAGAAGTAAACATACACTCAGCTATTTCCATTTAGGTTGTCGCATGAGAGCTTCAAGCGTACGCAACAAGACCGCAAGGTACTAAGGGTAGTTGTAATTTGATCAAAGCTTGCATTCGCGGTTTCCGCATTTCTTAAGGGAGCTTAAGGTCACGGGGGACAGGTTCCGCTCATCAGTATGCATTTATGAAGAGTATGCACGAAGTGCGACGGGTGATACTGAAAATGCGCGAAATATTCACGAACAGGCTCTGTAATGTTTCTGTATCAATAATTGCACGTGCAAAGCACTGTCTGGTAAAATACACTTCAACTTTTCAACGCATTGTTTTTTCTGCTTGAAGTGTTGACAATAGCCCGTGGATTAAAATTAGCAAAATTACCATAAATATATATATATTTTTTGCACTCGTGTTTGCTCGGGAAGCCTTCGGAAGCGTAAAAACAAGCAATTTTGTGTCCAAGAATTTAGCGCGGATAGAGAATTTCATGAGTTGACACTGCAGGGAGGTAAACTAGGTGTGTTGTAGATTGTCATATCTGACTCAAAATTGTTAAATAGGCTTTCTGAAAGGGAAGATATGAGGCTTCAAATTCTAACATGGACAATTTTACTCCTTTAAAAGCTAATAACTTTTAATAAAAGTTGAAATAAAAAAATCGGAGTCAGATATGACACAACAGACGTTTTGACGGATCAGTGAGTGGTGAAATCAACTTGCTTTGTGTTCTTCTCGAGGAGCAAACTTGGACACAAAACCACGTTTTAAAAAAATAACTCTAGTGGCTTACAGCATTGCCGCAAAGCGTGATCCCTTCAATAAAAAACAATCCTTATGCACTTCCATTATTCGCCAACATCTCTGTTAAATTTTACTGAAAGCGGCTTTCAAACGTTCACGATATAACGTTTTTCAAAGTGACAACCCCGCCAAAATTTTGCCTTATGAATTAATTCATGGCCAGGTATCCCCCGCGACCTTAAGGTGGCTCCGTTGTTATTTCGGGCGCACTTGTCTATGACAAACTTTGGGTCATAACTTTTCCGGCTCTAAAGCGTCATGCTTCCAAAACTTTGTGAATACTTACAGCTATTATTAATTTAGCAATAATATGATAGAATTCGATTTTACTAGGAAAAAATATTTTAAGTGATAATCGGGCCTAAATGAACCCCACATTTTAAACAAAATCGCACCCTGTGACTGTTCAGTCCAACTTCGGTTGTTACAGTCATTGCATGTTTCTTTCGCTCAGATCCGCTCACAGGCCGCGGCTTTAACACCGAAAAGGTCCGAAAACAGAGGGGAAAACAAAGATATTTCTCAAAAAGTAATTAATATCTTATTTTAATGAAAATCATTTTCTTCCTCCTTTTCCATGTTTCCCTCTTTGTTTCCCTTTGTTTTTAACGTCGTTTCTCCCTCATCCCTAAACCATTCCTCTCCCCTCTGTACAGGCATAGTGTCGTATGATAGCAGAAGCGTATTGTTGTATAATGGTAGTGATGTTTTTATTGGGAATTTATTGGAAGAGGAGCTCGCTAAATACAGGTTGACTGTCGGCCGTACAGGCGTACAGGCGTAGTGTCGCATGATAGCAGTGGCATATTGTTGTATAATAGTAGTGATATCTTTATTGGGGATTTATTGGAAGAGGATCTCGCTAAACACAGGTTGACTGTCGGCCGTACAGGCGTAGTGTCGTATGATAGTAGTGGCATATTGTTGTATAATAGTAGTGTCTGTAAAAGGTATAATGACACTATATGCTAACTGTGGGTCAGTGCTAACTCCCTAAATGCAGATTGACTTTAGGCCGTATTGGCGTAGTTAAGTATAATGTAGAGCGGTATTGTCGCATAGAATTCTTACGCGTCTAATTAGCATAGTATAATTAACCATGAAAAAAAAGTAAAAAATGATTATCCCAACTGGATAAGAATGTAGATGCGTAGATGCCGGATCACTGTTCAATTGACCATCTCGGCAGAATCGGTGGCATTGCATTAACTAGTGGTTAGGATCTCAACTAGGCCGTAGAAATAGCAAGGCATCGCTACGGCAGAGGATGGCCTGATTAAAAAGGACAAATGCAAGCTGAACGGTGTTGCTATGGCAACAGAAACATGTATAAAGATGGAAAGGGTTTGCAGAAAAAAAAAACAGAGGAAATATGTCATGTAGAGGTGTAGAGGGTCTACGCCAAACTGTACGCATTCAGATACATCCAAAAATGCGCCTCTTTTGCCGCCAAGAGTTGAGGATTGTTTCTTGAGTTTGCATGTAAAATTCCTCTACTCTGAAAGGATTTCCTGATGAGAGACAGGCCATTAGACAAAGTTGTCTCCCCAAAGGGTGACTCTTTTCTGAGTTGAATAATAGGTGTACATTGCTTGTGTGCCTTGGTAAGAGGAGTGGCTCCCGAATCAAAAGTCTTGTTAATTTCAGGTACCATGGTTGAGTTGAACAGTTGGCAGCAATCGTGATTGCTTGAGCCTGATCTATTTCCAGTATCTGCAAGAACTGTGGCAGGATGCTAAAGGGGGGAAAGGCATTAGTCCAATCGAGGGTAAAAGCATAAATTGCCAGCACTTGCAGATCCGGAAGCCATGAAACATAGGGCGTCAATTGATAGTTTAACTTTGAGGCGAACATATCAATGTTAGGTGTCCCCAGGCTGTGTGTTACCCTGTTGAAAACATCAACATAAAGCTTCCATTCAGTTGAGTCATCAAACACCCTGGATGCTTTGTCTGCAATGACATTGATTTCTCCCGGAATGTGGCTGATAGAAAGCCATAATATGTGTCTCGGTATACACCACTCCCATCAGTCATAATTTTGATGTGATCGAGGGTCACCTCTTTACATAGGGACTGTAAGCCCAAGAGAATAGCATTTAGCTCCAAGTAATTAATATGGTGGGTTTCCTCTGAGGTAGACCACCTACCCCCAGTTGTGGTGCCATTGAGATATGCACCCCACCCATGGGAAGAGGCATCAGTATACAAAGTGTGACTGATTTTTTCCCTGGTTAATTCTGTTCTTAGAGGACAGGGCATTTTTGATCCACCAGGTAATATCAGATGTTGCAAGTTCAGATAAATGGCATATTGCATAGTTTGCTCAAAATCCCAGTTGTTAACTTAAGGGCCTCAGCTTTTTCTATTTTTAGCTGACGATAAAAACATTCTCCATATCCCACACCCAGGAAGCAGGAAACCATCATACCAATCGTTATGGTGCTACCTCCCTTATGGTGGGTGATTTGCTGTCAAGGATTTTTGGGCAGCAAGTTTGAGTTTCTCATATTTCTCTTCAGAGATGGACACTGTCGTGTCCAAGGAGTTTAAAATAAACCTGAGGTGATGCAGGACCTGGGTGGGTGATTTGACTTCATGTGGCAGGAATCCCAAGTCGTGATACAGGTTTAGTGTATTATCAATGTTGGTTTGGCACTCGTCAGAGGAATATCCTAATAAAAAGGAATCATCAAGGTAGCCATTAGAAATATGTCCCAATTCCCTAAGGTATGAGAACACAGGCTTCATAATCTTGGTAAAGAGACAGAGGGCAGATGAGAGCCCCTGAGCCAGGCATGTAAACTAATATAGGGTTCCCTGCCATACAAATCAAAGGTATTTTTGGTGTTCTGTGTCAATAGGCGCTGAGTAGTAAGCATCACGCAGATCAATAGATGCCATATAACATCAATTGAGGTCTCATGAGTTGGGAAAAAGTATGTATGGCATCCATTTTAAAATGGTGAAAATAAACAAAGGTATTAAGATCCTTCAGGTTTAATATCATACAATAAGACCCATCTTCCTTTGGTCTTAAAAATATATTGGAGATGAACTCTCCCTCTTCATGAGAGCTTTCAACTATGATTCCTTTTTCCAGGAATTTAGATACTTGTGCATTGACATTAGCAGTCTCCTGAGGCGAGAACCTAATTGGCCTTGGGGTGGCAAACTGCATTGAGGTAACAAAATATTCTATTTTGTATCCCATGACAGCATTTAGAATGCTAGCGTAAGGGTCATGTGTCAGTTGTTTCCATTTAGCAAGAAATTGTTGAATTCTCCCTGCTATAACGGGTATTTTGTTTCCACCCCTTAAAAGGGAATGAGAGAAATTACTTACAACTATGGAGCTCACTTCTGAGACCTTCCGACAAATTCAACGCGGCCATTGCTTCGTCTTTGGACTCTTCAGATAAGTTCGAAGATGATTCGAGTTTTGGTCGTTTGCTGACCGGGGAAGATTCTTGCGAGCTTTCAGATAGTGTTGCTTATCGCTCTTTCTGTTTTTCTGTTGAGATTTTCGTTTCCATGGGCGTTTATGAGTTATAAAAAATACCCGTACTGACACAGCCATCGAAGACACGTCTACATCACATCGCCGCACTCATTCAATGACCTGTCCTGACCTGTTGTTGAATTCTCCCTGCTATAACGGGTATTTTGTTTCCCACCCCTTATAAGGGAATGAGAGAAATTACTTACAACTGTGGGGTTCACTTCTGTTGCACATCGCCAAACAACTCTAACCCCACAGGCTCCTTGTTGCTACAAATGGCTTTGTAGGTGTCATCAAGATCCACCTTAAACAGTCACGCCTACACATATTTAAATCGTGGTTTGCTGATGCTATATCAACAGGTCCAAGTTAACAGGCTTTCCCACAATTCGTCCTGAGTGGGCATTGCCTCGCCTTTTTCGAGGACCTCCCCCATAGTCCCAGTGAGCCTGGCTATGGGGATAAGACCCTTGAAAAAGTGATTCCTGTAACTTTTGAAGGCAAGCATCCATGCTTCTGGTTGTTTTCTGGGCTATTTCCCATATCTCAGAGTTGACCTTAGTCACTTGGACGTTTGATCAAGGCTTGCTCATTTAGTCCTGAGGCCAGAATACTGTCAATGACTGATTGAAGAGATTTTCCTGTTTAATGGTTTCTCAGTTTGTATCTTCGGTTACTTCCTTAACAAGGTTTGCCACTAGAATGCTAGTGGGAATCTCAGAGCCATCGCTCTTTCTCTTTTTAGCGGGTGGCTCTACATTCGTATCGTCAGTCGTACTCTCCTCTTCCTCGTCATTGGATTGAAGTAACCTGTTGTCCACTTTCCTTGCTGCATCATAAGCAGTTTTCAGTTCTTTTACTACAGTTGCGACATTATTCGTCATACTCGTCAGTTTGTCTATCTTTTGGTTCAACTCGGCAAGCCCTGACTCACCAGTCGCTTGGGTTTGCACTGGAGTGGCACTTGAAGAGCTGGCCGCGCCAGTTCCCGCTGTGTTTGTTGTTGTGCCACGCTTAGCATTCTTAGCCCTTTTGTCTGTTGAACGAGATGAACTGGGCCGAGTTGTTCGAAGGACGATTAGCGCTAATCCAGGATTAATTACTATGACGACTCATATGTTCTGTTGACAGTTAATTCAGTATTAGTGCTAATCAGGCTTTGAACAACTCGGCCCAGGTAGGTAAAAAAATAACCTACAATCATAGACAAAAGTGTTGGGAAGGTTGGTAGTTTTTACCATTGGATTCTTTCTCTTCCCTCCCCCTTTTACAATGTTGGTTATACATGGAATTTTTTAATGCAAAATTGTTGGCTTAAATCCCAACATTGGAAAGGGGGAGTGGGGGAGACTCTGAAGAGTGACAGTTTATCATTATTTAACGTTAACAGAGCATCGGTGTAATTCAGTAATTACACCTATTCATTTTTACAACCTTCGTCTGCAATTGTAGTTAAAAAATATTTCACTGGAACTTCAAAATTAGAAAAAAAATTACCTAGTGAAAAAAAAATTAACCTAGTGAAAAATTAAATTTACCTGAAAAAAAAATTACCTGCAGCATATACAAGCAGAAATTACTCAGTGCTTTGAATGATGTTAAAAGCTGACTATTATATTCTCAAACTATGTTTAAGAGTTTCAACTACATAATTGTTCTTTTCAGTTTCGCAAGACTTGGAAGCAGCAAGGACACTTCATAAAATTATGAATTATTAACTTTGGCTTTGTTACACTAGTTGTTTGTTATTTTAAAAATGCTTTTTAACTTTCTTTGAAGATCCTTGTGTTATATTCCTTTTTGCAAAACAAAAACTCACATCCCAAATAAATTGTTTTGGTAAATATTTGTGTTGTTTCTTTGTTAGTTGCTTACCTCTCACACAAACCCCTTTGGAAATATATCCTGTTGGTGCACCCGCCCATCCCCCCCCCCCCCCCTCCCCACTGGAAAATAAGGCAAATTGTCCCCCCCCCCCCCCCCCCACTCCCCTCCTGGAAAATGCAATCCCTCCTGTGGGGGAGGTATGGATATTTTCAGGAACTACACACTATCTTGCCCTGTGTCAGCAAGTGAGCATTAGTGTTGTGATTAGGTTTTATTTTTCAATGAATAAATTGGGCAGCAATAATTGCAGCCCAATTGCCCTTTTCGCGGTTAACCTTTCTCATTTGCATTGCAATAAAAATCAACGTGGTCTTGAGGCAATTTTGTAGTTTCTGCCCGAAATTGCCTTGCAATCATGTTTAATTTTATTGTAATGCAAATGAGAAAGGTTAACTGCGAAAAGGGCTATTCAATTTTTCTACCATTATTTGAGGGAAACAACTTTTATATTAGCAGCTGCAGTTTCATAAACCAAAATACTTTGGTTTAAATGGTTAGTATTACTATAGTATGACCACTAGAATACAGTTAACTCTCTCTACACTGACACCTCTCTAATGCTGTGTTTAAACTAAAACTTAACATGTTTAGTCTGATCACAAACAAAACATGATTCACTATGAAATGAAAAGTGTTCACATCAAATGGTGCAGTGCGCGAATCATGATCGAAACATGTTTATTCTGAGCACAATTGAACAAAAAGTAGTTTCATCTCACAATTTTTAGGTATTGAGATGTGCTTTGACCAACCAATCAATAATGACTTAGTCAAGCTTGTTCAAGATGAAATGGCCACATTAGTGAAGTCAGTCGAGGACAACAAAGAATCCTGGGTGCAAGACCACAAAGGACTGAAAAACAACCTTCAAAACTTAACACATGTGTTTGGGATTGAAATTAAAAGCCTCGAGGCCAAACACACGGCCTTAAAGAGTGGCTTTGTGAGACTTGAGAGCAGACAAGAAGATCTTGAAGTTAAAGTGTCTGGCTTGACACAGGGAGAGGACAAGGGGAATTACTTTTTGAAAAGTGGTAAATAATTATTATTATAAGTTTTTAGAGATTTCTGATTTTATACTGGTACAAACAGTATTTTAGCACTAATAGTACCAAGCAATAATACCAATATTACATACAGTTACTCTATTACAAATTGATTAGCAATTTGCCATAAAATGCTGTGGCTTTTAGAGGCAAAAATGCCAATGTCACAGAGGTTTCTCCAAAAAAAAAATTAAACAATTGAGAAACCAAATTACTTAAAAAATGCAGTTCACCACAAAGAGCTCAGAGTTTATCATTCTCCACAACCCCAGTCCTGGTTGATTTTAAAATGGTGACTTTTAGCAAAGCAAATGAGCTTATAAAAACAACACATCAAAATTGAGCAGAGCTCCTCTATGTCCACTAGAGCCTTCTAAGGCTAGCCAAATGCAAATAAAAATGTTGTTCCATTTTTTTCGTCACTTTGCACTTAAAACTGTTCACTGTAGTGCAGTTCTTAATGTCATCTGGCGATGAGTTCCAAAGTAACAGTGAAACAACAGCAAATGAACACCCACTATACATTTTCAGATTAAACACAGCTTTTAAAAGCAAAGTCTTATGACGAGAACAAAGAGCTCTTGAAGGATGATACTTAGTTACCGTATTTACCCGTGTATGATACACGCCCATGTATAATACGCACCCTAATTTTTTACCATAATTTACTAAAAAAAACACACACACATAAACAAAACCAAAGGTTTAAATATAAGATCTGTGATTTAGCATGGCACTAACCCATCAAGTGCTTTTAATGAAGTGAATGAATGACTTATATAGTGCACACATCGTAAATATCGATATTTGATATGTGATATCACATATTACATATCATGTAGGTAAAGCACCATAAGACATTGTCTTATGGTGCTTTACCTACACTTGTGAGAATGAGATCGGACGTCAGCTTATGATTGTCAACGATGAGTGGTGTAACATCATCATATTTACTAGCCACCAGGTTAATAAGTTCAAAAGTTAGTCTTGAGAGATTAAAAATTGCACTGAGTATTTGTTGCATACAAGAAAATCAATTGCCTTCTTTGTGTTTTTCACTTGCAGGACTTCTTTGGAAGGCCCCCCTGGTTTTAATTCTTGTTTCACTTCTTCAGATCTTGCTTTATGAAAACTATTCTCAAGTATTGTTGCTTGCTCATTGGTATCGCCAGCAAGGTAACTAGACAAACTAACTAAATTGTGTTGCTTGATTTTATTCGACATTCAGTGTCTGAAGGATTGTTTATCCAAGCACAAGTGCTGTACTGGGAGCATATTGGCCTGAGGACTTGGTGTACCAAAAAGACACAGTGCTGATATTGATTCTCCCAGTACATTGCTAAGCAATCTCAGTTAATAAGAGATTGACATATATATACATTTATTGTTGCTCCCTAAAAGCGCTTTTCAGCACCAATCTTACAAGTTAAAAACAAAACAATAATTCAGAGCTAGTATGTGAACATGCTTACATAAATATTCTCTAAAAATAATTTTCAGTTTAGTTAAATATAATAATTAAGAATGAATATATTAAGTAACATACTTTACTTAAATATTCTCTAAATAAACACTCATGTCTGTTAAATGTATGTAACCCCTCGATCACATTCGCGCTAGAACCTTGCTTGCTTGACCAATTTTTGTTTACCTAGCAAATTCCTAGCTCGTTACAGGTGTGACCGACCTAGCGCGGCGCTGCTTGCTTGCTTGAAAAAGAAGGCGGATTAGCTTAATCTTCAAAAGATCCACAGCTCTGAAGTGCTCTTGAGTTGTGATTGGTAAACAAATTAAATTGGTTTTGATTGAATTGACCAATAAGCAGACTAGTGTTTTTGACATCTTGACCTTTGTGGTTGATTCGAATAGAAGTTTCAGTCGAGCGTCACGCGTGAGGTTTGGCTTTCGTTTTCGTAGAGAAAACGTTTTTTCACCTTGCATTTGAAAGTGTCAAGAACGCCATCTCCTTATGACCATACCAGTTCATAAACCTCAGGTTTAGCGAACTTCCAATTTTTACTAATTATACAGGTACTTATCCACCGCTGCCGGCGCTGCATGCCACGTTTCCTTGACCATTCGTCGAAGGTTTTGTACCGAACTTTTCTATACATTCCACTATGGCTACTGTTCCACGTACAGTTTCATCCAAAGCCGAGAAAAGTGACAAAAATGCTTTTTCCCCGTTAGTAGCAACAAGTGAAGCGAATACATCGTAAAGCTTTCAGGCGAGAGATTTATATTCACAAGGCGGAGAAGAAAGTACAGTCAGCCTTCTCCTTCGACGTATAACCCTGAATCCTCTTTAATAGACGTGAATACGCGCAATTAATGCAAAATAAAATCGAAAACCAAAAGCACCAGATGGACATCCATTGCGTTTAACAGGCAACTCAAGCAAGCGGTGGATTTACAATGTGGCCACGATGCACTTGCTTAAGTTTCTAGCACTTGCTACGGCTTGCTTGACTGATGTCATAAGCAAGCATGCTTGACAGCGACCTCAAGCGCGAATGTGACCGAGGGGTAAGTTAGTTAAAGTCCTCAGGTTGTTGCTTAATCCATTCCAGATTTTAACACCTCTATAGGCAAAGCGACGCTGTCCAGTTGCTAGGCAACAATGAGGAATATTTAGGTTGCTTGCAGATCACATTACCCTGGTACATACAGAGGATCTCATTTGCAGCTGGTCACATAAATATTTAGGTGCAAGATTGTTCAGGCATTGAAATACCATTATTGCATCATTGATCTCTAGTCTATCTTTTACCTTGAGCATTCCCAGTGACTTAAGACCTTCACTGATGTGATCGAATTTTCTAAGTCCCAGAATAATTCTCGCAGCAAAATTTTGCACCAATTGGAGTTTGTGTATATTAGCCTTAGAGGTGTTTGCCCACACTGGTGTGCTATAAAAAAGCTCAGTAAACACAAAACTTTTTATGAGTAACAAGAGGCTACCCATAGCCTATACTTGCACCAGTAATGTACGTTACTCGCAGAAAGCACTTACATAACACAACAACAGGCAAACAAAACCAAAATTAGTTTCGCTTCTGCTTGCATGTGTGCGTATTCTTGTACCCAGATCTAATGCGATGCACAAATAAGAGACGAAAACAAAAAGAATAAAAAGAAAAATGGAGGGCAAACTTTACCTTGTTGCCGTATCCGTCACGAGCAAACAGCAACAAACAGTAAAACCCAAATTTGTTTCGCTTTTGCTAGCAAAACGACACCGATTACACCGAATCCCAAGTACCGTGGCCTCAAAATTTCTTGCAGTGCATGCGTGCATATTCTCATACCCAGATGTAACGGAATGCACAACAGTAGATACGAAAACACAGAGGAAAACAAGGAGAAAAACGGAGGGCAATCCTTAACTCGTTGCCGTACCGGCACGAGTAATAAAAGCGTTGGTCTATCTAAAAGGTGTTTAATTCTATTTATATGTACTAATTGATTAAAACAACTAGAAACTGTTTTAGTAATATGGGTATCATTTGAAAGTCGTTCATCTAGATATACTTCAAGGCTCCTATGAGCCAACTTGTAAATAACAAATGTCCAGACCCTCCCCTTTCCTAGATATTTTGCTTCACTGACCCCGCACCCCCTGCATTTAATTCCCAACCCTCTCCACCCTCCAATGCTATCTCCATGGGTAAGGCAGATGACCATTACATATTGCAGGCTCAGTGTGTACCGACTCTCCCTCCTAGCCATTTTGTTCCACCGACCCCCCCACCCCTTGCATCTAACTCCCCACCCTCCCCTCCCTCCAATGCCATAACCATGGGTAAGGCAGGTGACCATTACATATCACTGGCTCAGTGTTTACAGCAGATTGACTGATCAAGTGAAATTTTGTCTCAGTGCTTTGACTCTTTTAACGCTTTGCATATTCTCGGATTTACAAGGGGGTGGGGGGGGGGGGGGGGGGGGGGGGGGGAGTGGATGCCACCGCCCGTAACAGGGGAAATGGGTCAAAAACAGAATTTATCTTTAAGCATTTTTGTTATCAATTTGTGTTTTTGCAGGACCTCTTTCCAAAATGGTACCCATCCTTGTTTTGATTGCTTTTATTCTGACCTTCCTGTATGAACACTACACCCGTGGATCTATGCTTCGTTATTGGTATTGCCAGAGAGGCTGCCTTAAAGGAGGTCGCACTTTGTCATTTGTTTACACAACTTTTGATCGGCAGGTATATATACACTTTTGATTTTAACAGCTGTTAATTATTAAAATTGTCTTGCTGTTTATCACCAGCAACTTAAAGGGGCAGTAACACAGTTGTTCCATACAAAACTGATAACTGGCAGGTACACTTTTGACCTAAGCATCTGTATCTGCCATTTTTTGGGGCATTATATTTTTTTGAAACTTTAATAAAAGGAAGGGGAAAAAATGAAAATATACTTGTGGCCCACTGATGCCACTTTGTACTTTTTGCTTACATATCCCATAATGGACTTTCATCCTGTGTTGTGTTTGTGTGCTCTGTACGTGCTCGTGTATATGTGCTCTGTATGTGCGCGTGTATACATGCTCTGTACATGCTTGTGTATATGTGCTCTGTACATGCTTGTGTACACATGCTCTGTACATGCTTGTGGTATGAGGCAATAGTTCTGATCTGAAATGACAAAGAGAAAAAAAGCACAAACGCAAGGAAGAGACGGGTATCTCTGGAAGTGCATTATAAGAGATGTATAATGGTCTATGGTGCACAAAATGCAAAGTGGTCTATGATGTCAAATGGGCCTATGGTGCTCGTGGTACACAGGTGTATTTCAATTTTTTCTTTGATCTTTTGTTTTAAAAATAAATGATAAAAAAGGTGAAAAAAATATACAGTAATCTGTGTAAAGACGGACACCCCATTAAGACAATTTTACTTGTTCGTCTGTAACTAACCTCTGTATAAGGCGGACACCTCTCTAAGGCGGACAGCTAGAGTTGGTCTTAACCCTTCAACTCGACTCCCAAGAGTGCCAAAGATCAAAATTCAAGAAAGTTTTTCAACAATGAAATCCTATGGTGTGACCATTCAAATAAAACCTCTTCAGCAGTACTTTTGTATGGTACCATTTAATGGTACCATACAAAAGTACTGCTGAACAAGAGCTTTCATTTGAATGGTCACACCATAGGATTTCGTCCACAGACTCAAAAGTTAGAAAAACACTACTGCTCTTAACATGTTTCCATAACTGACTCTGGCAGTGAAAGGGTTAAAGGCTTAGAAAGAGTTCACTGTATCCCCCCCCCCCCCCCCCCCCCCCAAAAAAAAAAATAATAATAATAATAATAAAAATAAATAATAATAATAATAATAACAAAACTAAAAAGAAATGAAACCCAAATTGTAATATTTTTTTAGAAAAATGCCAAAAAATAAATAAATGAAAGGTCAAAAGTTACCAAGGTTACACATGATTGGACCACCATACATCAGCAATGATGTAATTTTTTTACCATTGATAATGATGATGAATAGCCTAAAAAATTGCTCACCTTTCTAATGTTTTCTGCATGTCCTTTATTTTTTTAAATTTTAGGTACCATCAGTAAATGGACTTGAATTCAGTTGGGAGAATTTAAGAAAGAAACTGAACCTGTCATTTGACCCCCTTTATGCGCCAGGTATTTCAAATGTTGCTAACAGATCACACTACATGTTTTCTGTGTTATCAGGGATGGAAATTCCCGGGGGGGGGGGGGTATACTTCCATATAAAAAATACAGGGATGTTCGTCAAAAGTTTTTGAAAAACATACTAAAAGGTACCAGAATCTCGTTTGATGGGCGCGGCTCAAATGGATTTTTACCCCTAAGAGGCACCAAATCTAAAAGTTCCTGTCGTATATGTTGTGGTTCAATTTTATCCTTGGTTCAAATTTTATTTTCCTTTGTTTAAAACTCATTATCATACATTACCATAGCCAAAAAACAAAGGAAAATAAAATTTGAACCAAGGATAAAATTGAACCACAACATATATATTCGGCTCAATACCCTGAAAGGTATCGCGATAACGGTGGTCATTTTACATTTTGGCACCCAACAGTGGTACCAGTGAACAAATTTTGACCCCTAAAAGGTACGATGAGCACCCCTGTCATTTTTATATGGGAGTCCCCCCCCCCCCCCCGGGTGTGGGTGGAAATTAGCAACCGTAACACCTATGCGAGCGCATATTGTTTAGAGGAATACAAATCGTACAGCACTCGCGCGATTTGGCGAGTATGATTTTCACATCTGATAACAACTCTAGACATGGAGATCATTTTCTGCAGATTAACGACTCGTGACATGAGTACATACCTACAAACATACATACATACATACTTTATTGACTTTTACAGTAAATTAGTAAATAACTAAAGCCAAAATTACATCTCGTTGTTGTTATATACAAGCACTGTACATGAAAGGACAAGAACTTGCCCGAGATCAGCGAAAATTTGTTTTCAGCGGTTAAGTTTGAAATAAAAATCCGCGAAAATTAATTTTGTTCCCGCAAAACGCAAAAAATCGGCAATCCGTGAAATTAAACACCCACGAAAATTTCTTGCCACACTATAGTTCTAATTGTAGCCATAACTCCTTTATTAAAAATAAAAAGCTTAAAAAACCTAAACTGAAATGTTCTAAAAGCCGTTGTTACTATAGATTTTCATTGATTATCAATATCAATCAATATTAATCACCTATTCATATTGATCATTATCGATTAATTTGATTGGTTTCTGATGATCGATTTTCATCGATTGGCTACGCAGGTACTGAGGTTACCTCAATGTTGGGTAAAAAAAGCCGGGTCTTTTGTGCATGCTCTCTGCTAGACCCCTCTCCTTTGGTTAAGGGACCCCGCTCTTACTTTTGGGTGGGATGATTTCGCAGTGTACTCGTGTGCAGATCACGAGTAATGATAGAATTGTAGTATGTTTTGTCGTGTTGCATTAATTAAAGAAAAAAAATAGCGACTTTGAATCCTGTTGAAGACTCAGATTTTTTCTTTGTCCCACGCTCATGACACGATGAACATTTCATCTTTCTCATTTCATTACCGAGCTTAACATCTACCATCTTTCTTTATTTATCACCTCACATGACGCTTTCGACATTGCTGATCCTAGCATGTCATATATGAACCTCGTAAATGGCCCAGTTCGCCACAAGTCTCTGGTAGCTCAGTTGTTAGAGCATCTGACCAGTGTACAGGAATCAAACTTATGACCTTCATATACATTGTATGAACCAAGTAAATGGCCTTGTTCGCCACGAGTCTCTCGTAGCTCAGTAGTTAGAGCATCTGATCAGTGTACAGGAATCAAACCTATGACCTTCATATACATTGTATGAACCAAGTAAATGGCCTAGTTCGCCACAAGTCTCTCGTAGCTCAGTCATTCGACCAGTGTACAGGAATCAAACTTATGACCTTCATATACATTGTATGAACCAAGTAAATGGCCTAGTTCGCCACAAGTCTCTCGTAGCTCAGTTGTTAGAGCATCTGACCAGTGTACAGGAATCAAACCTATGATTTTCATATACATTGTATAAACCAAGTAGATGGCCTAGATGGCCTAGTTCGCCACAAGTCCCTCGTAGCTCAGTTGTTAGAGCATCTGACCAGTGTACAGGAATCAAACCTATGACCTTCATATAAATTGTATGAACCAAGTAAATGGCCTTGTTCGCCACAAGTCTCTCGTAGCTCAGTTGTTAGAGCATCTGACCAGTGTACAGGAATCAAACCTATGACCTTCATATACATTGTATGAACCAAGTATATGGCTTAGTTCGCCACAAGTCTCTCGTAGCTCAGTGGTTAGAGCATCTGACCAGTGTACAGGAATCAAACCTATGACCTTCATATACATTGTATGAACCAAGTATATGGCCTAGTTCGCCACGAGTCTCTCGTAGCTCAGTTGTTAGAGCATCTGACCAGTGTACAGGAATCAAACCTATGACCTTCATATACATTGTATAAACCAAGTAGATGGCCTAGATGGCCTAGTTCGCCACAAGTCTCTCGTAGCTCAGTTGTTAGAGCATCTGACCAGTGTACAGGAATCAAACCTATGACCTTCATATAAATTGTATGAACCAAGTAAATGGCCTTGTTCGCCACAAGTCTCTCGTAGCTCAGTTGTTAGAGCATCTGACCAGTGTACAGGAATCAAACCTATGACCTTCATATACATTGTATGAACCAAGTATATGGCTTAGTTCGCCACAAGTCTCTCGTAGCTCAGTGGTTAGAGCATCTGACCAGTGTACAGGAATCAAACCTATGACCTTCATATACATTGTATGAACCAAGTATATGGCCTAGTTCGCCACGAGTCTCTCGTAGCTCAGTTGTTAGAGCATCTGACCAGTGTACAGGAATCAAACCTATGACCTTCATATAAATTGTATGAACCAAGTAAATGGCCTTGTTCGCCACAAGTCTCTCGTAGCTCAGTGGTTAGAGCATCTGACCAGTGTACATGATTCAAACCTATGACCTTCATATACATTGTATGAACCAAGTAAATGGCCCAGTTCGCCACGAGTCTCTCGTAGATCAGTGGTTAGAGCATCTGCCCAGTGTACAAGAATCAAACCTATGACCTTCATATACATTGTATGAACCAAGTAAATGGCCCAGTTCGCCACAAGTCTCTCGTAGCTCAGTGGTTAGAGCATCTGCCCAGTGTACAGGAATCAAACCTATGACCTTCATATACATTGTATGAACCAAGTAAATGGCCCAGTTCGCCACAAGTCTCTCGTAGCTCAGTGGTTAGAACATCCGACCGGTGTGTAAACCTAGTATATTATCTAGTTCGCCACGAGTTTCTCGTAGCTCAGTGGTCAGAGCATCCGACCGGTTTACAGAAGGAAGGTCACAGGTTTGATTCCTGTCGGGGACTCAGATTTTTTCTTTGTCCCCATTCCTGACATGACGAATATTACGTCTTTCTCATCAGTTTTATCGTTTCCGTATATTTTAGGGGTTCACTACTACATCAACACAGATCGCTATGCATACGGGGGTGTGATAGCTGTTCGCTCCGCGCTGGATAACACACCACAGGTGCGGGGTGCTGAGGTGTTTGCCGTGAACGCTGAGTGTACTCAAGTGTTCTACGAAGAAGATGGATTTTGGAAGCCCTACAGAAGTGCAAGAGACATCCGCTGCATGCAAAGAAATAGCTGGTTACTGAATCGGAAGCTGTAAGGAGAGGCATAAAGAATATCATTACAATCTTATATAAAACCATTACAATTGAAATGGGTCAAAAGTCCCACTAAGATCTTAGGTACTTATATCTCGTATGATGAAACGGGCAACGACAACTTTAATTTTAATCTGAAAGTTCAGAAGTTGCAATCAAACTTAGATATGTGGAAGTCTAGGGCGTTAACTTTATACGGTAAGATATTGATTATTAAGTCCTTGGGAATCTCGCAGCTAATACATTCTTTCTCTAACACTTGTATTCCGAAGAGTATCCTCCAAATTGTAAAGGATAAGCTTTTTAAATTTCTATGGAATAACAAAAAAGATAAAATTAAGCGTGAAGGAGTATATCAGAATTATGATAAAGGTGGTTTATGTATGGTGGATATTGTTTTAACTGCGAAGTCTTTAAGATTAGGATGGATATCCTTTTTAACAACAAGAACATATTAATTGGAGGAAAGCCTATCTTTTATCGAGAATGGTTTTCCAAAGGTATAATCTCTATTGGACACCTTTTAAATGAAAACGGTAAATTTATGTCTTTTTCCGACTTCCAGACAAAATATGATTGTAGAACAAACTTCCTCCAATTTTATCAAATTATTAGTGCAATTCCTAGTCACCTTTTGATCTTCGCACAACAACAAATAGTCTCTTTACCAATCAACTGTATTGAAAATTCAACAATGTTCTCTTTGGACTCCACGACTCAAGTTGATCTAGGTAAGCTGAAAACAAAAGACTACTATCAACTTCTAAATAACAAAACCCATACTGCCTATCAAACTGGAACACAGAAATGGAATAAAACTTTCCCCCTCAATGAGAATGATTGGTGCCAGCTTTTTAAATTTATACCGAAACTGTGTCAAGAACAAAAATTATGAGAATTTCAATTTAAATTTATTCATCGGATCGTCGTTACCAGAAAGAAACTTTTTAAATTTCGTATCAAACCAAATAGTGACTGTATTTATTGTGGTGAGGAAGATTCTATAGAACACACCTTTAAAGACTGCTCTTTCACTAAATCATTTATTGAAAAAACTCTTGAATGGTTTAATAATACAAATAAATGTAATTTCACCTCAAGTGAAAAGGATATATTATTTGGAATTTTTAACAATAACACCAAAACTGGAGAACTGGTGAGAAGACTGAATTACACCTTCCTGTTCATGCGGTATTATATATATAGTGCGAAACTCGAAGAGAAAGCTCTTTCTGTACAAGAATTCATGCGCAAAATTCTCCTAAAATATAAAATTGAAAAACTTTGTAGTTCAAATATTGTAAGTAATAAGTGATGTATAAACGTATTATTATTGTTGTTAGTCATTGTTAAATGTTACTCCTTTTTGATTGAAATGTAATTGTACGTATTGTATATAAGTAGAGTATTGTATTATAAGTAGTGTAAGCATTGTATTGTAAGTAGTGTGAGTATTGTATTGCACGTGTTTGTAAGTAGAGTATCGTTAAGTAATGTAAGCATTGTATTGTAAGTAGTGCAAATATTATATTGTAATTAAATGAGGAAATTAAAAAAAAAAAAAAAAAATCATTACAATCTTGATATAAAGTCCCGTTTGGCTTAAAATGTCATCATCTATAATTTGCGATCAAGAAACATCTATAAGCTTTATGACAAATAAAGAAATTTTATGGTTCTTGATCGCAAGGTGTTTCCGATAAGTTATAACCGCACTTTATAATTATATTAATTTTACTTTTTGGTTACCTGATTCTTCCTTAACGTCACAAATTAGGAATATAAGATGTGAAACCAGTTTTAAAATGTGTGATGGTACAGATGGTTTCCCATTCAAGCTAGATCTTCACGCAAAGAAACGCATCAAGAAGCGAAGCGATTTCGTTTGGCAGAGGGATGCAACAGTTGAAAAGGATAACCAGTGAATCGTGTAATGAATTGTGTCTTCTTTCAGGTGTCAGTTGCGTCAGATATATGGTGCCCCCCGGGGGGGGGGGGCACTCAACAAAGTTTTGTACGGGGTTGCTCCGCACCGAGATCCAAACCCTTACCCTTTCATTACCGTTTTTGACAGAAAAGGCAGCCCTTTCATATACCTGTACTTGCAGAAGAAACATTGTATCTCTTTACTTTCCCCTTGAAATAAACTTATGGAACGATATCCACGGAAAAACATTATCATCAGTTATCACTAGTACTACCATTTGCGTCTGTTTGAGATATTTTGAAAGACCCTTTTGTATATATACCTAAATGGCAGTTTTCCCTAAACTTTTCTATACTTCAACCCGTGAAATCCTAGCCCTGTTATATACCTCCAGCCTAAAAAAGGGTACCCCTTTCGGAGCATCCCCGTATAGCCCATTATAGGGAGTATCCCCGGGGGGGGGGGGGAGCTTTTACCACAAGAAAATGCATCGCGTCCTTGTGACCAACTTTCCCGATGTAAATTTACCGTAGTCAATAGAGTGGGGGGGGGGGGGGGGGGGGGGGGGCGGGGGGCAGAGGGGTCAGAACCTCTCGCTTCCCGCCCTTTCCTCTCCCGGTTCCCGTACTTCTCCCGCCCCCTATTCTCCCGGGCTCCCGCCACCTTTGCTTCATCTTCCTCCTTCATGGACACATCACAAAGAACAAAAGAAGAGCTTGTGATATTTACCGTGGTGAAATAAGGAGGTGTCTGGATACCCGACGTAATGAGTCAATGACGATGATCCGTTTGACGTCAAAAGGAAACCGCACAGTAAATTACAAAAGTCTTTACCTTGGTAAATAAAATTACTTGTTAACTGCAAAACCCAGGTATGTTTTACCGCAGTATTATATAGTACTATTGGAAGTGGCATTAAAGGGGCACTGTCCCGGCTGATATATCGTGTTTTGATGATTGTGGCCAGGAGCTTGCCTTAAAGCTTCTTTTATTGCCTTAAAATATGAACAAAAATCGCCAAAAGTAACGAAATATATAGAACAATAATTATTAACAGTGTGGAGACGAAAGTGAGAAAGCTAAGAAATATTAACGTAGAGAGAGAAAATAACAGCTGAAAAAGTCAAAATTCTACACGAATGAAAATTTTGATTTCTTAACCGCATGTCACGAATTGATCAAATTTGGTGAACTGTAATCCACTTCCATCCTTGTAATCCTGCACTTTATCTCCAAGCAACTGCTTTTGTTTTGCTGTATAGAATCTTTTTTTATCCAATTAAGTTGTAAATTTGCTGGCATTTGGCGATATAACATGAAAATAAGGTTAGCGAAATTTTGATTATTTCGCGCCCTTTACTCCCTTTGTGTGTGTGTAACCGCACCTATAATTAGTGTTCTGCGTGACAGTGGTTTGATAACCAGTTCTCAAACTCATTAATAGTCTAATTCATCTGGATTGGACAATGAAAATCATAAGCGTAAAAATAATATTAATAATAATAATAACTTTATTGAAGTACCGTATTTATTCCATTAAGCGCCCTGGGCGCTTATTAAATTTTTGGACCTTGAGAGTGGGCGCTTAATCGAGGCTGGGCGCTTATTAAATTTTCACCATTTTTAGCAAGTAGTAAGTTTATTTTGCAACAAAACAATAAATAATAACAAAACCAAAGCAGAATTTTAACCGGTTCATTGAAAGTTTCTTTAAAATACTTCGGAAAACTCGGTCTTTTTCTAAGTCTCTTAGTAGTACTTAGTCAATTTCAATCTCATTGTCACAAAGGTCAATTAGCGAACTCTCTGGTGCTGCCTGCTAGAGGGGTGGGGTGGGCGCTTATTCACTTTTCCTGCCTACAGGGTGGGCGCTTATTCGAGGTTGGGCGCTTAATCGAATAAATACGGTATCAATGTATTTAGCTATAAAAAAGAGCACTTGTCCAAACGATGTCTGTGATTCGCTAAGAAAAAAATAGATTTGTCCCGCTGGGATAGGGGCATTGTTCAAGTGATATATCAATTTTATCGTTCGCCAATCACAGACATCGTTTGGACAGCTACGGGGTCGCCCAAAAGAGCTAATTGGGGACATTATAACATAAATCACACAAATTCAAACAAATACATCTATCTAATGTATCTAGAATTTTTAATAGTAAAATGTAAAAGAAAACTACTATTATCGATATTTGAAAAACTATAAAATTATGTATATTTATCTTGTGTATCTAGAATTTATATCATTGTAAAGTAAAAGATTATAAGAATATAAGAAACTATCATCGATATATATTAATAAATGCATTGAGTCAATTTTTGCATAGAAAGCAGCAACTACTGTTATTGTACATGTGGCTTGCAAGATCTATTTTGCGTATCTGTTCCCCGAACGACTTGAGTCTAGCTAGGCAACGCTCTTATCTCACTATCTACTTTAGACCAAATGATTGAGTGTCTTCCATAATGCATAGTATTAAAACGAGGTATCTCAAAGTCGTTGTTTCCAAAACTATAACGAGAACGTTTCATCATCATCATCATCATCTTTATTTAAAAAATACACGATATCACATTCATTTAAAAATGCTCTTCCAGTGAGCCGTGGAACTACTACATACAATAATTATAGTTTGACTTTTAATAGTTCAGATATAGATGCTAGATGATTCTTAACTTTGTACATTAACTTCGCGATGTGCTGTAAACGTCTATTGTATAAATGTTGGCAGCTTGGCGCGGTTAAGGAGTTCCTCGTGTCTCAGTTTTTTATCTATATACTGCCCGCAACGCCGCTCTTGGACTCGCTCTTATATATGAATATTCACAGTATATTTCGATAAGTGAACCTTTTCGATATTCCCATACATTTCCTATAAATTTAAAAATACGAACGATCACACAGTTTGTGTGGGTTCCCTGTGCACGACAGTCGAAAAATTGAGCGAGTCAAACGTCTCTCTACTATACGCTCAGGTAAACGTCCGATGTAAAACTCTTCAAATCGCTTAAATTCGCCATTTTCAGCTACAAGAAGGACAACACGCAGCATTTCAGGTAAAAATACGTTTAGTTTGATCTTATATATGGATATTCATCACAGAATTTAAGGCTTAGGTCTGAAAATGGTAAGGGAAATCTCATATTCAGTTTTGGTCTTAAATTTCTAGCATATAACTAACGATTAAGTGGAAAATGTATTTAACAACAACTCGGATATAAGGAACATCGCAATTTTAGCTACAGGAGAGACAAACTTCTTACGTCTTGTACATGTACTGCTTCTGCTGAAGTGTGAGCCTGGGAGATCTGGGTACGTGACTAGATTTGGACCGGGGAGGGGGTGGGGGAGTCTAAGCATAATGCATCAGGAAGTCAACCAAGCTTCTGACCAACTAGAGCAACTGTACAAAAAAAAGATCCCGGACCGGTAATAACCCAGGGGGTATTGCCAAAAAAAATTTGACGGTGATCGTCAGAATTTTGAAAAGAAATCCTAAGAGGTTGCCACTTAAAATATATAGGTGAAACAAAACGACGTTTAAAAGAGTGGTTTAACGAACACCAACGTTCCCTTGGCAAACCTATCTAAACCCACTGCCTGTCTCTGAACATTTTTTTTGTAATGCTAAGCATTCTAACACTGACATGCAGCTTATTCCGCTAAGCATAATTCATTCCTCTCGTGACTAAATACGTAAAGCCTGGGAAGCTTATCTTGTTAAGGCGGGACTTAACCTAAACGCCACTTTTCCGCCACTTGACATGGCTTTAATGGAAATATCTCGTTCACGTTTCAAGCAATCCAAAAACTCTATGCTTAAAACATAAATCTATGTTATGGGGTGTTTTGTAAATTTTTGGGTGATTTTTGGGTATGTTTGGGAGGAAATAGTTTTTCTCAAAGGATTGGTAAAATTTAGAGAAATAAGAAATATTGAAGATTTAGTGAAGTTTTAAAATTAGAATTTGTAGTTAATAATTAATAGACGGATACCAAGTTAGTCCACTAGCAACCTGGGGTGCTCTTACGTGGGTATCGACTGTCTGTTGGTGTTCCAAAAATCATTCTCTTACTCCTATCCCTTCTTAAACCTCATCAAATTTCATTCAAATTTAGGTCCCGCCTTAAGACAAAACTCTTGAACAGGATGACCTTATTAACAAACGCGATGAAATGTAATCCACATGTGTGTTTCTATTGTTATTTTTCTGCAATATTGCTCAGTGTACGTTATTTTCCATCACTTTTATTTCCATTGTATATGGCGACATTCTGCATTTATATATACAATATGTAAGCTTTTTCAACACTTTAGTTCCATCTTTAACCTGTAGACAGGCCAGCCGAAATATTGTAAAAATAACAAATACAAAAACCTTTGAATGCAGAGGTCCACACGACGCAGAAATTAAACTTGCTGGTAGTTGCCGGATCTTCCTTGTGAAAGATCTCGTGCCAGGCGTCACTTGAATGTGAAAATACAAAACTGAATGCAAGGCTGGCACTACGGCAAAGGGCAGATTTATTAAGTACAGCCCTGGTCCTGAGGAAGACTAATACTATAAGTCGAAATATTGGCCATTTATAAATCTGCCCTTTGCCGTAGTGCCAGCCTTGCATTCAGTTTAATATAAAAACTGAGTTGACAAACGTCGTTTGGGTCCCGCACTTTTCAAGTGGACCGGAGCAACAGACCGGAACGCAATGATATTCCATTTTATTTTTAAAATAAGTTTCACACAATTTTCAAAACAGGCCAGTTAGTGCCTTACCTTTCAATTGCCACAGAAGAAACGGTAAATTTTCATTTTTTGTTAACGTCTTATTTGACAATTCAAAGGCAACTCACTTGAAAAAGCATTGCAATCAAAGGCGACCTTAAATGGATTGAACGTAAGCATAATTTTAATCAAAATTAACAACATTAACACCGAGAATCGACAGAAAATTATTGGAGTCAAAAGTTTTGCAGAAACAATACAAATATTTAGAACGAATGAGGAAAACGGGTATAAGTAATACTGAGGTAAAACGAAAGAATTCCTAGCATGAATAAAGATCCATTTATTTGTGAACAATTATTGCTTCTATCAATAATCATTAAAATAAATTTTTGATCTTGTCCCATGGGTCGGGCATTTGCACTCTTCCAGATGCCCCACTGTGGGGATTTGTACGTATAAGCTGACCCCACCGTGGGGCATTTGCAACATTATTAAAAAAAATGACAAATGCCCGACAAATGCCCGAGTGGGAGGGAGAGGGGGGGGGGGGGGAAGCGATGAGCGGGCTTGGAATTGACGGAGCCATAACGGTTATACGTTAAAGGCAGCCTAGTCCCTAGGCGTTCTCGGCTCGGTCAAACCTGGTTCCTACTTTGAGCCGTGACGTCACCGAGAGAGCCTCGCCGACCCCGTCCCAGACTTCGCGCGGACAACGGGGCAAGAGAGAACGCCTAGGGACTAGGCTGCGTTAAAGGATGCGAGAGACCTAAGGCTTGGTTCCCACTAGCGACATAATGATCATAATCTCAATCATAAGGGGCGTTATGTCGCCTATGTCGTAGTGGGAACGCCGAAAAACAATCATAAAGACGCTTAGGATCGACATAATCATAATCATAAGAAAATGATCGGGCATTTTCTCATGATTATGATTATGTCTGTGATTATGCTTATGTCGTAGTGGGAACGTAAAATCTAGCGCTCATAGTCGTAATCATAATGACATATGTTCATTTATTGTATTTTGGCCAATGAAAGTCCTAGTTCCAGTAATTTGCAGTTCATGCTATTCCAAGATGGCGTTCAACTTTGATGAGCGTCAAACTAAAGTCGACGGCTTGTACGTACGTGTCTCCACTAGATCATAACAACGTTGTGATTATGATTATGATTATGATCGTTATGTCGCTAGTGGGAACCAAGCCTAACCAACCAAAAAATGAACAGACATACCATAAACTGCAGGGCCGCTGATCTGACTACGTAAAAAATAGACTTTGCGAGACACCATCACGACAGAAACCGATAAAGTAGGATCGCAACCGTGGACACTGCTGTCCACGGTTGCGATCCTACCGTTTCTGTCATGATGGTGTCTCGCAAAGTCTATTTTTTTATGTAGTCGAATCAGCCTTACAGTTTATTGTATGTTTGGCTAATTTATCTTATCAGTTAATAAAGCGCCAAATTTTCATGTTTCACTTCCCGGCTCCACCAACGCAGCATCACAGGCGGTTCAGTTCCCCAGTTTAGAAACTAACCCCTTAACCTATAAATAATCATAAGTTTAAATCTGATTTCTAAGATCACTGAGAAGCGGCTTATCAGCTAAGATACAATAAGATATATCAGGAGAGAATATAGTAATAATAATTGTAGTTCCAGGGCAGGGAATATCGTGTACTTTGATGTTTGTTTACCGCGTTTGAAGGCCATTAGTGTAAGGGCGGAATATTTTCCTTTTTCGGAATCAGGACACTTTTGGTGGGCGGTATTTATTGTAGGTAATAGAGGTACGTGTTCCGTTGGAAGTGGAGATACTAGCCTTTTATTTGAATTGTTTATTGTACACTTTGAGTGACGTTTAGTACAAGCATCCCTTCAAGGAGATCCGGAAAGAAAGTTACCACGAAATTTATCGCACTGGTTGAGTGGTCCCGTCTGCATTTTTAAATTTGTAGCATGTGTCTAGTTATGATTCAGGGACATAATAGTGAGGATCGTATGAAATTATGTTGGCTTAACTGTGTTTTGCCTCTATAAATTGAACGTTTTAAAACCAGATGCTAAGAAATTTAGCTGACTGATTCAGATCCGCAAAATAGAAATTATGTGCTTTCGGTGTTTGCACCTGCAAGCTTCAATATCCGGGACCTAGAACTTTTAAGAGTTCTGAGCACGCGCAATATGTTTGCGTGCAAAAAGCACGAGTACACGGCAGCGAGGCTCCGTTTACTTGGCGTCCGATCAGATCTTCTCGAAACTCATGAGCAGCTAAGCAAAATTACTCCATAGCAAACTTCACGATGTTTAAGTCTGGCAGCAAAAGCAATCTAGACGGCGAGTTCCAGTGCAAGATCAGTCTATTAGATGATACGGAGTTGTCATGTGATTTCAAGGTATAAAGAATCTTGTTGTATTAAGCCGCATTCATCCTTTACAAATGCATGAGCTGGGTCGCTGGGAAATAATGTTGCATGATCTTTCGTGGTTCGTTCCAGACATGCATGTCCCCCTTATCTACGCG
Organism: Dendrophyllia cribrosa; assembly: GCA_024195265.1. Taxonomy (NCBI): domain Eukaryota; kingdom Metazoa; phylum Cnidaria; class Anthozoa; order Scleractinia; family Dendrophylliidae; genus Dendrophyllia; species Dendrophyllia cribrosa. The sequence goes on from JAJLRJ010000003.1 coordinate 10,022,120, forward strand.
TATACAAGCTGCTTTTCCGCTTTCTCGTGTCGTTTGTTTTTCCACCATGTTTTTTTTTTTCAGTCGATTCACTGTTGTTTGTGTTTGTGAAATCATATCGCTCATAACTCTTCTGCACTGTAGTCTGCCGAAGACCGGTAAGTATCAAAATTGTGAGCTCAACACGATCACAAACGCAGTCTTTGCAACGTTGCTAGTCATGGACATCTTGTTAACGAAGTTTCATGGACCCGTACTTCCATTTTAGCACATTGCACCTCGTTCGCTTCGACGATCGAACGCTCTAAGGCTTATCCAGGTTTAAAAAGGAAAATTTGCATCGGCTCGTTTATGAATGGAGACAGCCATAACTCTAAATTTCATTGCATCTCTTTTCTGTTCTGTTTCTTTACCCATGTCTAACGCTGAGAGATTAAAAACTTCCTCATTCTTATCTTCTTTATTCTCCTATTTCTACTTGTCGAAATTCAAACTTCTCAAGAGAGTATTGCTTCTTCGATTGCCTAGCTTTATGGCGGGGAAATCATTTTCCATCGAAGCACAGAAGTGATCAGCATATTAATAACGTAGGACATTACCCATTGTTTTATTCGTTCAATGCTACAAAAAGCTCTGTATTGAAAATTTACAAGTATAAATTCTGATGTGGTTGGTTTAAAGCCGGGTTACTACTGCACGGGAACTCAATCCGCAAATCGTTTGGAGCGTGACGAAGCGGCATGATATTCCATTTTTGTTTCTCGATTTCTTGACCATTCCAGTCCTGTTTTGGCTGTGTGAGGCCAGGATCTAACGAGTAAAAGCACGAACAAGTTTTTGCGAATATTTTTAGGTTGTTATCCGATATTTCATTTTTTTTCTAGGTGATCTTTGTATCCTTAATTTAATTGGCACGTGAATATGTCATGACAATGATAATAATTTATGTTGTCCACGTCCTCAATTCTGTAAATAAACTTAAGTTAAACAATGTTACACTCTGTATTTAGCTTTTCAGTGCTTCTGGAGTAATATCAGAAGCCGAATGCCGCTTTTTCGCAAACGTTTTTGAGACAATTGACCGTAATTCAATAACAGAAAATTGCTTGTATCATGATGATGTCTCGCAAACCGTTTGAACTTGGAGCAAAACTTCCGTAACTCAAGCTTGCTCTATTAAAAAAAAGTTAAACAAGTGTGTATTGCAATTAGTAAAAAAATTGTAAACAATAACCAGAAATTAATTGCATGTGAACAATTTTATATAATATAAAATACTGTTACATGTATGGGTGAAGGTTGTTTTTTTGAGGTTCACGGTTGAGCAAATAGGGCAACACCTCCCTTTTATTTGCTCGTGTGTTTAATTTCGTATCTTGATAAATCCACAGAGAGACGTAAAGGGGCAAAGCGTTTTTGACGAGGTTTGCAGAACACTAGATTTGCTGGAGAAAGATTATTTTGGACTTCGATTTGTTGACGATGCTAAACAAAGGGTAGGTTTTTGTATGGATAAGTTTTTATGTCATTTGCAATGGCAAGTGTGTTTTATGAACTTAGATTGTTTACTTTCTTGTGGTCTTTTTTGTGTAGAAATATTGTAGATTTATCATTTTTCAGCCAGGAATTTTTCAGTTTAGTCATCTTTCATTATTCTGCTTAATATGCAAATTGCATAAATTGCTAGTTGTTTAGACAATGCATTCCATGTTTGCCAAATTCAATTAATTTCATGCCTCCAGTTTCACACCTCACGGTCTTGAGCACCAAATTGATTTTTAAGTGATTTGTTCATAATTTAACACAATGGCTATTGTTCAAGAAAACTAACTTTAAAATAATTTACGTCATTTATTCCAATCTGTGGAAATAATTGGTTTCAGGGTTATAATTTCAGAGGTTAACTGCATACTGTAGACATAACACGGGCACTTTGCTGTGGAAAAACTCACCAACTGGACAAAATAATGTTAATCTGAGATTAGGCTGTGCTTTTATGTCTGTTTGTTAGATGTTATAATGAAAAGGTATTTGCTTTTGATAAGTTAAAAAGTTGAAAGCTTATTGTAAAACCTAATGTACTTGCAGACTTTGATTTCTTTGCAATTTAGATAGATAAAAATAGATAATGGTAAACAAAGTCATTCTTTTGGTATTGGAAAATAGGTTTAATGGCAAAGACTGGTGTCATGCATCCTTTAGCAGTCACTGTTGACATTGTTGTTGCTGTTAAGAACAAATTTGGAAAGGGGATTTTATTTATTTTATTTTAATCAATACTTATACAGGGACATCTATTTAGAGGATGGATAGTTTCTATTAATTTTCTACCTCTGACACATTTGATTATTTGGAAAGATTTCCGTATAACCCTGCACATTAATTATGCATGAATGCGCTATTGTTTTTCTTTAGGCATTCTATACGGAAATCTTTCCGATATATTCTTATCTGCCCAAGATACTTTGTAAACTCTCGCTGCAATGCCTGTACTGGTGATTGTAATTTTATTAACAGCAATCGTTGCCACAGTAACTTCAATTTCATAAGAAATACTTATAGGGAGGCTCACATATGAAATGCTCATTGGTGACTGACAAATTAGCTTGTTAAAGTACTTGTCTGAGTGTTGTTATTACAGTTGATTGCACATAACTTTTCCGTGTGGTGTTGTGAAGTTCATTGGGAAATTGGGTACTAGGCTACGAACTAGCCAATTATGTTGCAAAGTACAGAACATTATTGGCAACTTGGAAACAAAGTTCGCAACTTCATTCCCAACGAAGTACCCTGTGGGACCTCTCATGCGAAAACGATACTAACGGCTATCCGTTTGAGCCGTTCGCTTGCTGTTCATGAATGGTAGGAGTCCGTTCAAACACTGTGATTAGCCATTCCAAAAATATATTCAGCTGTTCGAACAGTTCGAACGGCTAGGGTTAACCCTTCGGAAAAAAATATTCAGCCGTTCAAACGGCTAAAGATTTTTTTGAATGGCTAGGAGCAGCTGTTCGAACAGCTGAATTTATTTTTGGAACGGCTAAGATAAAAGATATCCAGCCATTTGAACTGCTATCGAAAGAGCTCTAGTCTATTGGCCGATAACTTTACAGTTGATTTATTTTTGTTTTCGTTCGCTCGCCATACAATTTGTAATGTCAAAAGTAATTTAAAATCTTTTCAATGTAAACATCTTGCTGTTCACAGAATTATAAACATGCATTCAAAAAAGAAACACCTTCAGAGTAGTCATTCTATTGCAGGAACTATACTTGGAAATGAAAGCAGAGAGTTTGTAAAAGCTTAATCTTAATTTTGTCCAGCGAAACTATAAAGAAAACAGAGAATTTTTAGAAGCGGACAGTCTGGCTGTTAAAAAGTGTGTTGTGTTACCAACATTGTTTCGTATGCAAATTTAAGTAACAATTAAGTTAGAAGTCGAGAGTTTCATACAGAATTTTGATGAAAAATTAGATAGTACCTCTATTTGCATTATCAAAGACTTTCCCTGTGTAGTCAACATTTCCATCATCTTAATAATACAAGACAGTTATGTACTTTGGCGGGAATGAAAATGCGAACTTCGTTTCCAAGTTTCAAATTACATTACGTACTTCGCAATGTAATTGGTTAGTTTGTAGTCTTAAGTACCCAATTTCCCAACATCACGCAGAAACATCACACAGAAAAGTTATGTGAAATCAACTGTAAATTCCTTCTTTGCATTTCCTTCTTGTTTTAATGTTTCCTGTGTTAAAGTACACTGTTATTTGACCTGTCAGCCAGTGGAAGCAAGAAAAGGTTTGATGAAATGAGTCCCTTTCTAAACTTTTTTGTTTTGTTCACAGCATTGGTTGGATCTCAACAAGAGTGTTGTCCGACAAATGAAAAGTAAGAATGTTTTCTCAGCTTAGTGGTCATTTATTTGGTAGCATTTTCTACCATTTTAGTATCAAGGAAACCCAAGCATATTTTTCTTTTTCTACATCTTTTTTTTGTCCCTTCAAAATGATGGTAATTTATGATAATGGCTACAACACAAAGAAAAATCAAACCGAAAGTAAATCTTAAAGGGACACTGTCACGAGGGGACATGCGCCAGTTTCTCAGATCGAAAGTTGAAAGGTTCAGCCTAAATTTTTCAAGTTGAACTGTCAATTTCAGAATGGCAGTGGTCACAGTTGAAAACGAATAAACTCGCGACAGAAAAGGATATTTCGTTTTCCTGATAAAAGCGATGAAAGAGTGGTTGAAATCCCATAAACGTGTTTTTTTCAAAGATACAATTTCTAAGTCATGGCATGGAGCGAAATTCATTGCAGGCTATGACGCTTGTCATGATTCTATCTTCGCGGCGCAGTTGTTGTCGCTGGAAGATTGCTCACGACACAAGAACGCAAAAGATTTTAAATTATTAATGCTGTGTGAGCTTTTGAATGCTAAATAAAGCAAAATTTAGACATTTAATTCAATAAGGGGACACTATTAAACTCGCCTCTGTCGTTTTCTTTTGTCCTTTGGGGTTTTTCTAGCCGTTTCCAGTTTCTTTGAGTCAAGGAGTCAAGGCTAAATACTCGGCTTGAGACGGACTTCCACTCAGAGGCGATTTGCGTCCCAAAAATCCATCTGATCCGTGATTTTTTCAGCCACAGTTTATAAAGAACTATTTCCCATCCACCATAAAACATCTGGTTTTTTGAAAATCATCGCATATTATGCTGAAAATGAGCATTTTCTGCTGCCGATTCCAAGATCCCTAATGACGTCCAAATGTTTTCAAGTAGACCGGAAGTGAGCCTGATCCGCACAAAGATAAAAATTCATATAAAATCCCAAATTTCATTTTGTAAAATATTATAAAACAAATGGTACCATGCAAAAAATGCTGCAGAGGTTTCATTGGAACAGTTACACCATAGAATTTCGTCCACATGCAAACTCAAAAGTTAGAACTACACCACAGTGTACATGTCTCCATAATTTATTCTGGGTGTGAAAGGGTTAGCTACATTCTAAACTGTATTTTTCGTATTCATTCAGCTATAAACCAAGGCATTTTGACACAAATTCAAGCCATTAGTCTGGGTAAAATTAGAACCAGTGAAGGGGTTTTGGCTCATAGCTGAGATTTTTTGCTAAACAAAATGTTCTCCGTGCTTTAATTCAATTAATTCCATCAAGTAACAAACATCACATGAGCTAGCTAACATAGGGTACTTACCTTTTTTCAGAACTGGCTGGCTGGAATGGTCAGTTTGAAAACAGAATGTGCCTTCTTGAAGACCTGCTCTTACAAAGTGGTGCATACTTTGTATGACTGACCAGTTTGCGAATTATCTGGCCGGCCACTTCAGACAAATGTTAATCTTAACAAATGTTAATTGTGATTCGATAATTGCCACGTACTTGTAATTAGTAATCCACAAAAGCAATACTATCAGGATTGTCAATGGATTACCACCTCTTTTTAATCAACAACGTGTTGTTTATGAGTTAAAATGTGATTTGTGTGATGGTTACACCTGCCAACAGCTTTTTCAACGCATTGATGAACATAAGTATAGACCGAATGCAAATATGGCCGCCCAACAATTTTTTGTTTGGACAGGTTCTCAAGAAAGGAAAAGCAATTGAATAATGATAAAGATCAGGTCAAAAAAAGTCATTGTGTGCATTTTCAAGGCTATATTCTTATTTTAGGAGAAGTTATAGGCAATCAAATTTTGGGAAAAACATGAAAGCGAGGCTAGTCAGGATAGAATGTCTTTTCTCATACAAATGCTTAAAATTTCAGTGAGCCATAACTTTGCAACCGTTAAACCAAAAACACTCAAACTTTGCAAGATGATACACTTAGCAGCACTTGTTTATGTGATGTCATTAATTTCTGTGAAAACTTGGCCAAACAAAAAATTGCCTGGCGGCCATATTTGCATTCGGTGTATTGGTAAGCACATCAAGGTCATCAAGATGAGCAAAATCAGACGGATATGAAAAATCTACACTCCCAGTTTTAAATTCTAAAAAAAATGCCATGGAAAGCTGGATTGCTTGATCTACACTGTATGAGATGTTTTTCATCAGGAATGAGAAACCAAAACTGAACACTCAATTGGACTCAATTAAACCAAAACTATTTACCCGACAATTAACCCCCCCTACTTTTTAATCACATGCAACTAAATTTTCACACTATATGATACTATAAAATGAAATTGGATAATTAATCTCCTCTTAGAATTTGAAAATGATGGCATGAAGTAATCGGAATGTCGTCCTATGATATCGCTTATTCTTAATTATTATAGTCAACAAGCAATTTTTATATTTTGGAAACATCTAATGTATTTCATCTGTTTTGTTTGTGTATGTGCAGCTTTGAAGCCCCCTTATAAGTTGTTCTTCAGAGTGAAATTCTATGCTGTGGACCCCGGTGCTCTTCATGAGGAAATCACAAGGTGAGGTGGTTAGTGCAGGGTTTTCTCTCTATCTTTCAATCAGTAGCAGGAAAAAATGATTTCTGAGGAGGTAATAACAACTGTCGTGAGTGCAGTCTCTATCACTGATGTTCCAGAATGAATGTTGTTAGAGAGTTAAACCATTTACTGCTTGATAAGGAGAACCCTGTCATGTTTATGTATTTGTGTTTGTTTAACATGAACTTTACAAAAAGTTTTGAAATATTCAAACTATTAAAGGGAGGGTTTCACAGTTTGGCGCATGTGCAAGCTATGAGGTAACCCATTTTATTTCATTGTTTAGACCAATCGGAAGTGAGTAGATAAATCTGGCTGGAAATTTGCCTGTGAATATGTTGTGGTCAGTCAGCTGATTAAATGGATGATTATACATACCCATGTGCGCCATGAAAGCCACCAGAGCATAGAATAAATCCTTTGGGTCAAAGGTTTTATTCAGTGTTGACTTTGTCAGTGTAATCCGTTGAAATTGTCTGTGAATTTTCGTCATCCTTCGCTTTGTTTAGACTAATTATAGTATGAGATTATTGAAGTAAGTTTGAGTGTTTTTTTAAGTAATGCTCCACATAAGAACTATCAATGATAACTTCATTGTTCTGTAGCTTTGGCTCTTTCCCACATAAAAATATCTTTGGTTTCAAGAATAGAGGAGGAGCTGATGATTCATAATTATATTTCATTATAAAAATAAAGAAAATCCATTTGCATCAAATAAATTTTAGGAAATGTTTGTGCTTAACCAATCAGAATAGCAGAAGACAATAGCTAATAATTTTGTTCTTTGATGAAGTTCCCCAAATACAATATCTTTTAAAACTTGCATGTTGTGCAATTGGGTCTCAAATTACTTGAAACCTTAAAACAATTAGACAAAATGTACCTTGAATCTTAACTTTTGAGCAGTTTTTGAGTGTAGGCCAATGAGATCATTAGTTGTAACAATGAAAACAGTTGACATTCCATCGTGCATAGTCATTCAGCGCTATCCTTCTAATGTGGATCATTACTTAATCGATAAAATAGGAAAGATAGTGAATAAAGCATATTAATCTGTGCACATGCGACGAACCGTGAAACCATCCCTTTTATAATGATTTGGTTTTATCAAATGAGTTGCTGTCATAAAAGTATTCAAAAATCTGATCAACCCTTTAACAAATACAACAATTATTGTAGTTGTATTTGTTAGAGGTTGAGACCATTAATGTTCCAATTAAAGTGTTTTCTCAAACAGTGGTTTCTAATAATATTGAGAGAAGGTGATCACCTTTTTTTCTAAGTTATAAAATGTATCCACTAAATTGTCCAAATCCTGAAGTTAAAACAACCGATTGGTACCATTATGTATGGGAGTAATAATTCTTACCTAATTACATTTCTACAATACTCCACAGGAAACATGCATCCATCAAAAACTATATAATACTAGTAAGCTACTGAACAAAGTTTTTGTCTTTTCTCTTTAGGTATCAGTTCTTCCTTCAAGTCAAAAGGGATATTCTCCATGGCAGGTGAGTTTTCAGACAGTAAATCAATTACATCTAGCAATAGTATCAGTCAGTAGTCAGTCATTGACCATCACTTGTGATCAATGAGTAATCAATGTTTAATCAAAATGCAGCAAAATTTTCATTCATTGATTGCAATGATCTCTTGTTATTTTCAACGTGATATCTCACTCATTTGCAGCGCTCACTCGTGAGAGATTGAGTTCAACACTCAAAGAGAAATTTCATATCTCTGTGACCCCAAGTTGTAATAACAATATTACTAACAATAATAACAATACTTTATTTTCACATTTCCATGACATTTTTTGTTACAAGAAAATATATATCTAGCTAAACTAAAATTACTAAAACAATAGGATGAATAACTGAATATAAATACCGTTTGAGGAAATGCCCAGCGTCTAAGTAAACCATACAGTTTTCTAGTTAGACACTAGTCTTGTGTAGTATCAATTCACATGTAGACATCTATTACAAACACATAAACACACACACACTGCACACAAGTGAGGCCCAAGTGCAAGAAAAGTTGTATCTTTTCTCTATAAGAAAATTTCTTATGACAAAAGTTATTATAATTGAATAAATTATGTGCATTCCCTTTATTTCCTTCTCACCAGACTCCTTTGCACATTCAATGACTTGGTGGAATTGGGAGCTCACATTGTGCAAGGTATTTTTAAACTGTAAACTTGATAATGCAAGTGATTTAACCCATTGACACACTAGAAAGTTTTCAATTTTAGCCATTCCTGCAGTGGATGGAGGGGGGGGGGGGGGGGGGGGGGGGGGGGCAGCTGGGCTGGGCTGTTAATGCTCCTAGTCGTTTCTTGAGGCCCAAGTGCAAGTTTGACTTCTTGTACCCATACAAAAAATTACTGAGAGTTTTTGTGGGTAAAAAGTGCCTGTAAGATGCCCAAACTTTTTATCATATGTTTGTTACAAAAAACACTTGTTCCAGCCCTACTTCCAACCATAAAAAAGGAAATACATAAGTGGAAATAAAATGTAATTAAATTGTCTGGACATTTCTTTGTCTTCTGTAGCCGACATTGGAGATTATGAAGAGGAGGACCATGGAGAAAACTATGTTTCAGAATTCCGCATTGTTCCAAAGCAATCAGATAAGCTGGAGAAGAAGATTTCTGAAACTCACAAGACACTTACGTAAGTTTTGCCCACCTACGGTTGTGTTCTATTGACATCAGCCATTTTCAGTTTGTTGTGTTTGCTCGTATCGTCTTGTGGAAAACTGGTTTTGGTTGGTTTGGTTGATCAGTCTTTTCTACCAGCTTTGAACTTGGTTAAAACAGTTGACCGCACTGTTCAGTAATTATCATAACTGTTTGTTTCAATAAAAAATGGTTGGAAAAGTGTTCTGTTAGAAGACTTTAACCAAATCAACTGAAACTGGATAAGGTTGGAGATTTTGTTTTTAATAAAACAAAAACTAAGTCATGATTTGTTAAAAATAAATGATTATTGAACCTGGAAACAAGAGCCAAGGCCAGTCATATGAGTGTCCCGGAAACTGTTCGGTACATCTGAGCTCAACAGCCTGCTGTATTCCTGGTGACATCTTCACTATCTCAGAGGTGACCAGTTTGATGGGCGCAGCTCAAAGAAGTAAAGAAGCCTGAAAACCCTGCTGTGGGGGCAGAGCTGCTGCTGTTGAGAAGGACAGGGATAAGTGAAGGCAACTTGTTACCAGCCCTGCCTCCCCCCCCCCCCCTCCCCCCCCCCCCCCCCCAGGGGAAAAGGATATAATTAAATAAGTCAATGATGAGGAAGAAGTTAAAGACACCTTGCTTGGCAAGTGATGTGAACTGGAATTATAACAAGAAACAGTCTATAAGATTTGTGACTTCTGTTGCATGTAGCCATGGGAAGCTAGTTGTAGAATAAGGTGAGTGTATGGTTCTCCCTCCCTCGTCATTATGTGTTCATTCGACTGTTGGTCACTAGTTGTTGTAATTTATGGATTTAAAAAAAATCCCAACCAGTTGTAACGTTGATGGAAGTTACTGCCTTAACATGTTTCCTTGGAGTTTTTCCTGTTTCCTTGGGGTGTTTGTGAGAAGAAAAACATCTTATTGCCAACGAAGAAACAAATTTGTCTTTGATCTCCAATTCTGTCCTAACAGTGGCCAAGTACCATCTGTTGCTGAAAAGAACTTCCTGAGTGCTGTCAAAGGACTGGATATGTATGGGGTGGATCCACATCCATGCAAGGTGCAACTTACTTTAACTTTATATTCCTTCCAGTTGATTAATTATTCTAATACTTTAAAGTTGATATAACCCCTTAAAAATTGTTTTGCTTAAAAAAATCTTACTATTTTTCTGAACAAAATGCCGCAAAAATTTTTGGTTTTGCTTAAAACCTCGGCCTTTGCAAAATTCCCATCGCATTTTAAAAGGCTGGGACCGAGTGACGTCGGGGAGGTATGTTCCCTGTGGCATCGTCTGGTGTTATCTCAGTCAAGATACCCAGCAGTCTGAAATTTTTATCGAATTTACACGAAATATCTCATTTAATTCTTTTGAGAATAGTCGATCTTTGTTTAGAAATATTGAGCAATTTCAAATATTACCTCGGCTTCGAACTTAAAGGAATTGTCAAGCTTGGCCACACTATAAAATCTTGATGGTTTTGACACTTAGATAAAATTTGTGCTGACTCGCGGAGTCAACTCTCACGGGAATATCTCCACAAAAATTATCACTGAAACCTCGCAAGAGTATTCGATCTTTGTTTAGAAATGCCAAGTGATTCAAAATGATGTTTTCGTTTTGTAACGGACAGATTCCCCGAGCTTGGGCATACTATAGAATCTCTACTGACGGGCGTGGTTTTCAAAATACTAGACACGCGGCAGTCTGAAATTCTTACCGTTTTTCCACGAAAATTTTTATTCGAACCTGCTGAGAGTACTTGAATTTCTGTGTATAAATACCAAGCGCATTCTAAACATCGAATTGCCCCGGCATGGATATACATATTAATAAATAATACATACAACAGTATGCGGTGGCGGAAATCCGCCCTGGGTTGTCTTACATCTTTACTCGATAGCGTATAAATTAACTGAGAGGAATGTGTGTCGAAACTATCGGGATTTTATAGTAGGCCCAAGCTCAACAATTTCTTCAACTTCGAAGCCAAGATAATGTTTGTAATCACTTGAGATTTCTTAACAAAGATTTCAGACTGCCGGGTATCTAGTATTTTGAAAACAGTGCTGTCAGTCAAGATTCTATAGCTACGAGAATTCATCCTTTTCAAAACAAAAACAAATTTAGAATCGCTTGGAATTTCTTAACAAAGATCAAATACTCACGAGAGGTTTCAGTGATAATTTTTGTGGAGATATTTGCATGAGAGTTCAGTGACTCGGCGAATCAGCCTGAATTTTTTCTATGTGTCACAACCATTGAGATTTTATTGTGTGCCCAACCTCGACAATTTATTTTACTTCAAAGCCAAGATAATGTTTGAAATCGCTCTCAGAAGAATTAAACAAGATATTTCATGGAAATTGGATAAAAATTTCAGACTGCTGGGTATCTTGTATATTGAAAACACTTCCCGGCTGCCGGGTATCTAGACACTACGTTCACAAAATCGACCCATTTCTGGAGTCGCTTTTTGGCTTCAACATGGTCATCATTTAAGTAAGGTATTTTATGAAGCCCAATACCTGCCTTTGGGTTTGAAATATTTTTGCAGCCGTAGGCAACACAAGTTGTTGGCACTGCGCACAGCTATTTTTACAGCAAAAAGTCACTGGAAATTCTTGAGATGATAAAAATCCATTTCCATCCATCACGTCACTCGACCCAGGGTACCTCGTACTCGGTAATGGAACAAATTATCATCTGATGGCAATTTTTCATAACTTAATGGTGGGCCATAAAAAATCGGGGTTTTAAGTAGTAGATAAAATATGAGCGGGAGATCTGTATGGGCGTTTACAATGGCGAGCCGAGGGTGGGCCATTGTAAACGCCCATACAGATCGGACGCAAATATTTTATCATACTTATGAAATGAAACAATGAGTAGAGATCTGTATGAAAAGTTAATGCATACTAATTAGCTGAGCAGTTGTCTGTATCAAAAGTTAATGCTACTGTTTAATAATTCATCAACTCAGTTGATTTGTATTGGGGTTTACAAACCTTCATTAAATTTTCATTTCTTTTGTACTTTCCTTATGAATTATTAATGAATTTTATAAGCAAAATCAAAATTGTTTGCGGCATTTTGTTCAGAAAAATAGTAAGATTTTTTTTAAGCAAAAAAAGTTTTTTGGGGTTATATCCACTTTAACAAAGCTAGAAATATATATATTTTTAAAAGGATAAGTGTTCCTACAAACCTCCATTTTGACAGGACCTTTTTCAAAATCAACTCTGGCATCTGCCATTTTGGATTTTCCCTGAAACACAGTCTGTTAACATACATGAAATGCTATACCTTGTTTTGATTCTTCTCTGATGTAAACATAGTTTAAATGTGTGTTGTTTGTGTCTCTTACAGGACCAAGATAATATTCAACTTTATTTGGGATTGACTCCTGTTGGTATAGCCATTATCAGGGAGGGAAAGAAAGTGTCAGGATTTAATTGGTAAATTCTATTGTAACAAATACATGTATTGTTCACTTTTTTGGAATCTGAGGTGTCAAGGTTTGCTTGTGTGTTTGTAGGTCTTAAGACATCTTTTTGTTTCACAGGCCTGAAGTTTTGAAGTGTACCTATGAGGGAAAAGTGTTTTATGTTCAAGTTCAGCGAGATGAAGTAAGTTCTAGGGGTGGTTATTTTTGGCCTTTCCTCACATATCATTCCAGTTAAGGATTACTGTGAAACCTGTATTAAGCGGACACCATCAGGACTCCGCTAGCATCCACTTAATATGAGGTGCAGGGCTGTCAAAAGTAGCTACAACCAAAGACAAAATTAGTTGGGAAGGTTTGTAAGACGCTACAAAATGACATTACCTTTGGGTTTCAGCTCAATTCAAAGCACGTGCGACACTTTTTATAGTCCCCCTCTCCCGCAAATCCAATGTTGAAGACGTCTATACAAAAGCATTAACAGAAACTTTGAAGAGGGACGGCAGGGGTAATTTGCCGAACACTGAACGCAGGACGCCGGACACCGGACGACGAATGCCTGTCAGCGGTTAATCTTGTGAAACATGTGCTTCACCATGGCGGAGCCAATTGTAATTTCGAGCAGGCGTTAAGTCTTGTACTACCAATAAAACAACATTTAACCTGTAATTCTAGTAACCTCACATATATGATCGAATGTAAAAAAAAATGTAAAAAACAGTATATAGGGGAAACCAAACGCACAATTCGTGAACGCTTCACAGAACACAGACAAGAGATAAACAACCCACATCACGCCAACTCCACAGCAGCGGTCCCTACACATTTCAACTTACCAGGCCACTCTTCCGCGGACATGAGACATCCTGCCTGAACTGCAGCCTACCGTCAATGCTTCCCGTCGAAAAGCACACGAGGCCTTTTTTATTCATAGAGGGAACACTTTATCACCAGAAGGCATTAGGTACAAACGCTGAACTCAGTTTTGTATCATACACTTTATATTATTTTTATCTTATGTTTACAAGTGCGCTGTCTACACGTCATGTATTAGCCATGTATTTTTCAAATTTTAGGAGCCGTTTCAATGTTTTCTTTCAGTATAGCCCTGGCCCTGAGGAATACTAGTTCTATTAGTTCCTGGGGGTTGCATGCTACTCCATGACTGGCATCACAAAGTGTCCTGGGGGGTGGCACGCTACTCCATGAATGGCATCACAAAGTGTCCTGGGGGTGGCACGCTACTCCATGAATGGCATCACAAAGTGTCCTGGCGGGTGGCATGCTACTCCATGACTAGCATCACAAAGTGTCCTGGGGGTGGCACACTACTCCATGAATGGCATCACAAAGTGTCCTGGGGGTGGCATGCTACTCCATGACTAGCATCACAAAGTGTCCTGGGGGTGGCATGCTACTCCATGACTGGCATCACAAAGTGTCCTAGGGGTGGCATGCTACTCCATGAATGGCATCACAAAGTGTCCTGGGAGGGTGCATGGTACTCCATCACTGTCATCACAAAGTGTCCTGGGGGTGGCACGCTACTCCATGAATGGCATCACAAAGCGTGCTTGGGGGGTGGTACGCTACTCCATGACTGGCATCACAAAGTGTCCTGGGGGTGGCATGCTACTCCATGACTGGCATCACAAAGTGTCCTGGGGGTGGCATGTTACTCCATGACTGGCATCACAAAGTGTCCTGGGGGTGGCATGCTACTCCATGACTGGCATCACAAAGTGTCCTGGGAGGGTGCACGGTACTCCATGACTGTCATCACAAAGTGTACTGGGGGTGGCACGGTACTCCATGAATGGCATCACAAGGTGTCCTGGGGGTGGTACGCTACTCCATGAATGGCATCACAAAGTGTCCTGGGGGGTGGCACACTACTGCATGACTGGCATCACAAAGTGTCCTGGGGGTGGCATGCTACTCCATGACTGGCATCACAAAGTGTCCTGGGGGGGGTGGCACGCTACTCCATGAATGGCATCACAAAGTGTCCTGGGGGGGGTGGTACGTTACTCCATGACTGGCATCACAAAGTGTCTTGGGGGTTGCACACTACCCCATGAATGGCATCACAAAGTGTCCTGGGGGTGGTACGCTACTCCATGAATGGCATCACAAAGTGTCCTGGGGGGTGGCACGCTACTGCATGACTGGCATCACAAAGTGTCCTGGGGGTGGCATGCTACTCCATGACTGGCATCACAAAGTGTCCTGGGGGGGTGGCACGCTACTCCATGAATGGCATCACAAAGTGTCCTTTGGGGTGGCACGCTACTCCATGAGTGGCATCATAAAGTGTCCTAGGGGTTGCATGCTACTCCATGACTGGCATCACAAAGTGTCATCGCCAAGAATACAGCGACATATCCGGGACCTTCTTACGGTCCAGAACGCTAAATTTGAAAGGCTTCCCTCTGACAAAAGAACCAAATTACAAAGAAAATGGGGAAAATGACGAAACAAGGTGTATGTTTTACTCCATAACAAAAAACTGAGTACATTGTAACAGCTCCTAAAATTTTAGAAATACATGGTTATAAATGATTGGCTAATACATGACATGTAGACAGCGCACTTGTAAACATAAGATAAAAATAATATATAGTGTGTGAGTTCAGCGTTCGTTCCTTCGGTTAATGCCTTCTGGTGATAAAGTGTTCCCTCTATGAATTAAAAAGGCCTCATGTGCTTTTCGACGGGAAGCATTGATGGTAGGCTGCAGTTCAGGCGGGACGAGTCTCATGTCTGTGGAAGAGCGACCTGGTAAGTTGAAATGTGTAGGGACCGCTGCTGTGGAGTTGGCATGATGTGGGTTGTTTGTCCCTTGTCTGTGATCTGTGTTCGTGAAGCATTCACGAATCGTGCATTTGGTTTCCCCTATGTACTGTTTTTTTACATTTTTTACCAGTTCGATCATATATGTAAGGTTACTAGAATTACAGGTAAAATGTTGTTTTATTGGTAGTACAAGACTTTATATACCTGTTTCACAAGATTAACCGCTGACAGACATTCGGCGTTCGGCAAATTACCCCTGCCGGAAGAGTGAGGAGGGGTGAGGAAAACAACGAATTTTCCCAACACTTTTGTCTTTGGTTGTAGCTGTTGGCGAAAATCACTACCTACTTTTTCTTATCAGCTGTTGTGTCACAAAAATGATAACATGTTCACCAAACATTGGGCATTCGTTTGATATCATGATTGTAGCATCAACTGATAAAGAGTGGTTTTAATGACCCATCAAAATCTGTCTTGGAAAGTGCTGGAAACTGTTGGGAGCCACCTTAACAGTTTTGAACCTAGGAAGCTGAAATTTTACAACAATATAGAAGTTATCATTCGCAAAAATCGTTTGTTTTTTAAATTTAATAAGTATTTTGGAGGGAAAATTACGTCACAAAGATGGCTCCAAAATTTGAAATTAGTATATATATCTTATTGACCAAGCGCGAGGGCCGTACTGGAAGAATATCGGTCCGAGGTCTTGACAGTACGGACCGAGCGCAGCGAGGTCCGTACAGAAAAGACCGAGGGCCGATATTCTCCCAGTACGGTCCTGAGCAAGCTTGGTTAATAAGAGATTTATTACACGACTCCTGCTGGCGGGAGGATCGCGTGGGATCATGCGGGACAATGCGCGGTCCAATACTTAGAGAATATTGGACCGGCAATCGAGCATTCTGATTGGTTGATTTTAGTTATTGGCCCTCTGACTGTCTTAGTCGTGTAATAATATGGGATATCTGATGACAGCTTCTGAAAGTACACGCCATAATAATTTCAAAGGTCCCCCACCCCCACTATGGTTATATTCCCTTTTTCGATTTTCAATATGAAAAAATTATTTTCAATTGCCAGCCCTCCCACTTTTCACCTTGCTCCGCGGTCCCTGGGTAAAGGGTTAAAATACAGATGTTTGAAAATGCAAATATGTAAAAAAAGAAATAAGAAATATCTTAGTTTTGGTGAGACAGCCAAGTGCAATGATTTCCACCAATATGTCTCAAAAGTCATCCTATTTTTTTTTTTCAATTCTTTCTGTTCTGTTCACCCTGTTATTGGAAGCAAAATCAATGTCATGCAGAAAACTGGAGCAATTAAACATTTCCATTGTTTAAAAAAATCGGCCTGTCTTGTCCTTTTAGCGAAAAGCCAACTATGGTTTCCGACTGCCTGATCCCCTGGCTTGCAAGCATTTATGGAAATGTGCTGTGGAGCATCATGCATTTTACAGGTAAATTCTCATTAGTGGTTACCAGTACCTTCATTCTTTGAATGGTAATATTGAGAATTTAAACAAAAGGTAAAGTGGCACACGAGCCACAGGTGACCCACACTGCCGGAGCTTAACCCAGTTTCTGTAGCATGAAGCAACTAGGAATATTGCTACTCCCCCCTGGATGGGATGCTAGTCCATTGCAGGGTTACCCCAAGCATTTTGTCGACGGTTTCCATTAATACACCTGTGTGGAAGGAAACTACACGACGGCAGAAACCAGGCTCGAACCACCGACCTTCAGGTTGAAAGTCCGACGCACCAACTACTAGACCACTGCACCTCCATGACAACTGGTACATGTAATGTTTACTACATGAGCAGGAGTGTTGTATCGGCCTATACAATGATGAGCTGAAGGCGAGTGAATGTATAGTGCCGATACAACACTGACGCGAATGTAGGAAACAACTTGTGAACTTCACATTCACATGTAAATTAGATACAACCACTGTGATTTGTATCTGGAATGCAAATTAAATACAAGCACTAGTGAGTTGTATCAAGATTGTATCGGCCTATACAGGTTAATCATGTGATTGGAATGGCTCATTTCTATTTGTTAGTACCCTTATGAATTATTAATGAATTTTACAAAGGCCTTTATCGCGCGGCGGCCATGTGGACTCCCGGGAGAATAAAATGCTTTGTTTTTTCCCACCTAACTTCGTTTCCAACTTTTTCACTGCAACTTAGGCTTAGCGGCGTAAATCTTTTGTTTTTATACAAAATGGCAGGGCGTGATAAAGGCCTATTGTGAGCTACCAAAATAATATTGTAAACTTGGTAGCACATAATGTGCCAGGCCCCAATTGTTCAAAAGGTGGATAACGCTATCCATCGGATAAATCACTATCCAGTACATAACACAATTGGTTTTGTTAATGCGTATCCACTGGATAGTGATTTATCCAGGGGATAGCGCTATCCACCTTTTGAACAACCAGGGCCAGTTGTTTAAAAGGTGTATAGTGCTATAGCCACTAGATAAATCTCTATCCAGTGCTATGCAATGGATTATGTAATATTGGTTTTGTCCACTGATAGCATTATTTACTCTTCAAACTATCAGACCAGGTTAATATAGCCTGTACAACAGTCGCATGTGCTGAACACGAGACACTTCTCTTTTCTTCTCTAACTCTTGTTCCTTCACGCTCCATGCTCGTGCAGCACAAAAAAACAGTTGTGCAGGCCCTGTTGCTGTAGTTAAGCACTTGCTTTTCTTTCTATTGTAAAAAAAAAAATGTAGCAATGCCAAGAAGGAGGGTCACATAAGATTGCATAGAAAAGAAGTGCTTCTTTGAGTCCCTCAACATTTTTTTGTAATTTACCTTTTGTTTTTCCTCGTAGTCACAAAGAAAATGTGGCAAAGCCAAAAAGAAAGGCCATATCACCACAGAGACTGTTCAGGAGGTCAAAGCATAAATACATGTGAGTTTGTTTTTTGAAGACCAAAATAAATGCATTAGCCCATTTCCGAGTTGCTCTTAGCCTCCTTTTCAAATTGAGGCCAAGTGCAAAACCATTCACATGAAAATTGGTTTTCTTTCACATGCAAATAAAACTTATATCCATATGAATGGTTTTGCACTTGACCTCGGTTTAAAAAAGCAGGCTAAGAGCAACTCGGAAATGGGCTATTTGTTTACCCACATTGCACCAGAGAGCTCTCAGGAACTCGTTCTAACACTGTGTGCATTCAGATCGAATTGGAATTTAGACTGTTGGTTTTTTTGGAGGGTAGAAACTAGCAAGCCTTAGTACATGAAGAAAACTCCTTGAAGCATGGACGGGAACCAACAACAAACTCTACTGACTTACGAATGGGATTTGGACCCAGTCCATTCTGGTTTGCGTCAAGTGCTCTCACAGCTGCACCATGATATACATGTACAATATTATAAAATAATATATATTAAAAAAATTCCGAAAGTCACATTATTTTTGAGACTTTGCTTGCAATCCTCAGAAGTAACGACCCACTCGAAAGGAGCAGACTTGATGATGGTAGAAATACTTTCCAAATTCTACGGTTATAAGGCTGACCAGTTGGCTAATCGACCGAATATCATTACAAATCCAAATGTCATTATCAAAACAAAATCTATTGGTCAGAGGTATTGATGTTTTTCACAATTTCACCCACAAAACACACACGAAAAAAGCAAGTCGCTTCTGTACTTTTCTGTCACACCAAATTAGGTAATTTTGAGGTTTACTGATATAAACAGCAGACGTGACATACAGAGGAATAAAACCGCTTTTGACTACATGATTTTATTATTCCATATGCCTGTGTCAATGTGCAGATGGCTTAAATCTCAGTGGGCTGCCAAACTTCGCAATCGCAATTCAAATGCAAGCTACGGAAAAGAACTTGCTTGTGGTACTGTGTATTTTGTTGTATGGGGAGATGTTTCTAACTTTTGAGTCAGTGGATGAAAACTCATGGTGTGACCATTCAAATGAATGCTACTGAGCAGTACTTTCCTATGGTACAAGGTGGTTCTAACTTTTAAGTCTATGAATGAAATCATACCGCTTGGCTATTCAAATGGAACTACAGAGCAATACCTTCTTGAAAAACGGAATTTGCAACTTTAATTTTCAATTTTGAACATAGCCAATAATGCAAGGAATCAAAGGTTTAATTGTGTTGTGATAACAAATCGTTTTTCTGATGTGTCCATCTGTCGCGTTGTGTCGGTTGTGATTTGTTATACGTTATATCGGTGGGCGAGGCCTAGGATTCATTTGTGTATAATTTTCACCGCCTTTCTTTTGTTTCGCGAGAATTCATTTGTGTATAATTTTCGCCGTCTTTCTTTTGTTTGGCGAGGATTCATTTGCGAGTGATCTTCTGAGTCTTCACCGTCTTTCTCTTGTTTTCAGCGGTCCCACTCAAGACCAACTTATCGCCGAAAGCGAGAAGATCAGCCGCCCAGAGCCGATGATTAAAAGGTACGTAAGCAACAACAACAACATTCTTTATTTATGCGCGATATAGGTTAAAGCAAAAGTCTTGCTTGTGGGGTCGTGTTTCTAGCTACAAATCAAAAACATTTCTAGCATTCGTGAAATTCGCAACACTTGTTGCTCGTCTCTCAGTTTGCTTCCTTGGCGTGAGAATTATAAATAAAGGATATGGATAATTTCTGCTATAGATACTTGATCACTTTTTCTTGCTATTTGAGAAGTCGAAAACGCTTTCCATTTTCCTATCAAGTTGAAAAATCGCGACTGGAAGTTTGCCGGAGATATTAGAAAAGCCGAAACACGAACCTGGTTCGGCTTCTCCCAAACTTTAGTCTTCATATAATTAATTTTGGATATAAAGAGACCCGATATAACGATAAAACTTTTTGAAAACCAAACAGTTCTCCAGCGAAAACCGTTTCATTGAACTTTCCTCTGCAAATGAAACCCAAATTTGAGATGAAACGAAACCAGATGTGATCTACGGCCTTCTTTCCTCTGAGGACGTTGGAAACTTTTTTTTATACCAAAGCTAATTTTCGATATACACACCCCGATATAACGATCAAACATTTTAGGTCTGCCTTTTCTAAGAACATTTACGTTACAAAATCAAGGATATAACGACTAGAACCGACCATTCCTACAGCAAAGTTAATTTGTGATAACGAATGTGATTGCGAAGTAAGTTTAAGCGCCGAACACGTCAAGCTTTGTCACGAAGTGCTGTTAAAGAGCTTAGCGTTTGGTTTGAAACTTTACTTTGTTTCACAAGTTCTTGTTTCGAGCATTTTTCCGCTTTATTTGATGCGTAAATCCTTTCTTTCCCAGAGTCATATGAAGTTACAACCACTCGTTTGTGTTTAAACTTTTTTAAAACTCTATGAACGAAAACCCAAACTGTGGCCACTCAAATGAAAGCTCTTGAGCGGTCCTTTCATGTGGGTTCGTTTGTTATCTTTTGAGAGAATAAGTTTTAATTTCTGTCTCCTAAACACCTGCTTGCATTTGGCTCTGTTTTTTTTTTCTGCTGCGCTTTTCACAAACCAGCAACTACAATTTTACATTCGTCCGGCAAAGGCTACATTTCTGTGTAGTGATTCAGTTTTTTCTAGTTTTAAGGAAGGGGGCAAAATGGCGAAAATAATTGACAGAAAATTTCATGCAGTGTTTGAAACTGTTAATGGTTTTAGTGATTCGCCGCTACTTGTTTCCTTAGCTGAATGAGTTTTTTTTTCTGTTAGTTTGCAAATCGTCACACAGGAAATGTTTTGATTTGGGGTATAAAATGGGGGAAAACGTAGGCGAAAAAGGGAACGCGTTGCATTCAGTTTTCTTTTTTTGGTATTTTCATTATTTTATATCCAGTTATAGCGTTAAATTAACATGTCGGCATAATCCATTCTTATTTTTTTGGGCGGTATACGCCACAAGTCGCTAGTTTTGATTCTCTAAGACAATGCATTTGCCGCTTTTTTTACGAGCTCAAATCCTGAGTCCTGATGCCGAAAAATGGCCAATCAATTGGCATCTAGCCATCTTGATTAAAATTTGTATATCTCTCTCGCTCGCTCTCGTCATGTCGCCACTGTCGAAGGTAACCGCTTTGGTGTTGCGTTTCTTTAGCTGTATAATTTGTTAAGAAGGCGTGCAGCGTGCAGCGTGCAGCGTGCAGCGTGTAAGTTCATCCAGAAGAGCAGACATGGGCTGCGTTTTTTTTGGGAGAATCCGAAATTGGATTTGTGATCTCGGATCATATGGATTTTTCATGACCAAAAAAACGAAAAATCCTAAAACGGATCATTTAACGTAAAAAAAACCGTTGGTATGCAAATGAAGCTATTTTGACTCGCTTGTGTTTATCAGCCTGCTCGACAAATAGTTTTCAAAATATAAGCAATAAAATCTTACCTGAATTGCTCATGATATGAAATCGTGAAAGAAACAAAACAGCGAATGGAACGAGTAAATTTGCACGAAAGACCGCTTGTCAGATGTACTTTTTTCGAATCCATTCCCAAAAAAACGCTCAGATCACGAATCTAAAAATCCGGATTTGGATTTGATCCGAAGAATCCACCCTGAGTGTGGAGTTTATGGATTCATGATCCGTTTTTGGATTTGCCCAAAAAAACGCAAAATCCGTTTTTGGATTCAGAAATCCGGATTTGGATTTTCCCAAAAAAACGCACCCATGTTTTTTTTAGAACTAACCAGGTGCAAATCCATACGGCCAAATCGTCACTCGGTCTCCGTGTGTTGTTATTCTTGGTTCATTAGTTTGCTTGTGTGTTTTGAAGCTGGATTTATAAAATCCACATAAAAATTCAACATCGTTCCCAGGGTCTCTTTTCTTCCCGTCCAAGATGTAAGAAAAATGAGGAGTCCCACTCTGTCAACTACTTCCGAACGAGCATAGAACGGTTTTCGATTGAGTGCAGTAAAAATCAAACCTCGGTTATAACCTTAGCCAGTCACAACATACGTAGGCAATCCAATGAACAATCGGTTCTCGAATACATGAAGACGGCGTCAAGCAAGGGAAAAAACGCGTGCGAGCAAGTTACGATTGGTGCGAGTGGCGCGAGTTTTCAAAACCAAAGCAAACGCGAATAACTTTTGACACCCAGTTACATTGTAGAGCGGTCGAAAGCAATTTGCGATTGCTTCGGTTTTGTTTTGCTTCGCCTTGTGATTGGTTAAAAAAATCTCGCGCCACTTTCTCAACCAATCAAAAGTAAAACCAAAACCTGTCGTGACATGCTCGCACGTATTTTCCCGCGCTTGGCGCAGGCTACATGTCTCGCTTTGAATTCTGATTGGTTCATTGATTTTCAGCGTCCCTTGTGCTTTATAAACACTTGTCTCTGTTTGACTGAGTGATGTTTTCTTGTTTGTTAGGGCTCCTAGTGTAAGGATTTCCAGGCGAATTAAAGTTTCCTCGGATAGCATTTCTGAGAGTACTGGAGTCCTGAACTTGTCTCCCCCTGGCGGGCACAGTGGCGATAAAACACCGATTTCAGACGCTGCAGAATTAAAGAAGTTTGAAACCTCTGTGTTTCCACCTAGTCCTCCCCCGGACGAAAGTTTAACGTCAGTTTCTACCGCTGACATGGTCGACGCTGGCTCGCCGTCAATCGTAAATCACGTGGGTAATGACACCCGTCCTGCTAAAGAGGTGAGAATTTTGTGTGCACAATTTACAAGTTTTTATTATTCAATTGAAAGCGTACTTCTCGCCAACTTTTATTTAAATCATCCACGTCCTCAAAATCAGAACTACCTTTAACAGCATTATAAACAGAATCACGTACTGTTCCATATTGTCCCACCTTATTTAGCGTTTTAGATATGTAATACGCGCGGGTAGAAAAATGCGACCCAACTATGTGCCAAAACACAAAATAAGGGATTTACTATTCCACTGCTTTTTTGGCTGTTGTACCAGCATCTATTTCTTCAGCTGGAGTCAAACCGGGATTTACATTGTATTACGCTCGCATATTTTGCGTGTTCTCTTCATGCCCTTACACGGTGAAATGGCGCAGCAGTGGAATAATAAGGAAATTACTACTCTATAGCTTTCAATTGAATGGTTATACCTTTAGTTTAGGATTTCATTCACATACTCAAAAGTTAGAACTACCTTGTACAGCATTATAAACAGTACCACAGGAAAGTCACACTTGGATAGAACGGCCACACTTTAGACTTAATTCACGGTTTCAAAAGGCCGTAACGCCTTTTACACCGTGACTGATCGTTCTCCTAACTGCGTGACACTTTTTGTCTGCAGGTTGTCACGAAGGCGACTCCGAAACACGTAGAAGTGGAAAACTACGGCTTCAAGATGTTTATTTTTATCATGTTCATACTAGCCTTGATAATGATTCCTATCGCCATCGTCTGGGAAACTAGAAAAAGCTACATTAAGTCTACGGACGCTTACAAGGGTCTCGCTAAATTCGTGTTCAGATCATTCGGCTACAAAATCTGATGGGTCACGCGACACCGGGGAATTTTTAAATCAATCGTACGAGTACATTTAGCGATTCATTGTCAAAATTGACTTTGAAAATAGTCTTAGTAATTCGTGAACTAAATATATTTTCTTGCCGCTTTTTTTTTATTCATTTCACTTCCAATAGATGTATTTTTCTCGTTTCAACTCCAAACTCTGAAGCTCATATGTGCAAAGGAAAGATGAAAGAGCGTTCTCTCTGCTTGTTAATTTCAACCCTAAGTCACTTGATTCGAAATTAGAGATTGATATATGCATTGAAAAGTTCTAGATGACTCTTTTTCTAAATTCACAGATTTGTAATGGTTAAGATTGACTTTCGAATCATCGACTTAAACTTTTTCGATCACTGTTTTTTTTTTTTAATTTCAGTGTTTGCGTTTAGCCAATTTCGTCATGAATCAAACTGATGACGTAGTTAGAACACTCTGTGTTTTGAACCAATCATAACTTGAATTTCATTACTGAAATCCGACCGCGCAAAAATGCGTCGTCTTTTTTTTTTTGTCACAAACTTGTCTATCCTTTTCACGTACGCACAAGTACGCCGCCAGGCTGTATGTATTTCTGAGTAGTGAAAGAAATAGAATCTTTTAGAATCTCTTTGTCCAGTTAGAGAACTTCTCATGAAAAATCCACTCAGAACTGATGATGTCAGCTTTCCGTAACAGGGCATGTCGAAAAATGGTATCAAAGTGGATTTGTTTAAATTAATTTTCTAAATGCATTCTCTTAAAGTCTCATTGGTTGTAGGGATTGCATCTTTAGTAGAGATATTGTTGTCTAGATTGGTGTGGAAATTTCGTGTTTCGAGTACTTTCTAGTAAAACTAAGTTAGGTGAAACGTTTAATGTAAATTAAATGAAACGTAGGTATTTAATTGTATGTAGGAAACACGCATCAGTTTTCCAATTTTTGTTTCAATATTTGCAATTTGTTAAATTGAGTTTCTCAGTCGAGTTTCCACCACGTTAAGCAGCCGAGGGTAGGAGCATCCTTTTCTGAAAAACCTCTTGGTTCCAAATCGGAAAATTCCGTGAACACTCGGTTGCTAGGTTACACTCGAGAGCTGCCACTTCTTCGTTCCCAGTTTCTCTGTCCAAAAAGACTGGGAAAGAGGCTGGTTGTGTCTACTACGTCATGTTGCTCAGCAACTTGTAAGTTGAGTGCGACCGGAAAAAATGCCTTTTCCCTCACCATAAACACTGCTAATCGTGTTCTCTTTTATCCATCCGGTAATAACAGTCTTATTTCATGGTGTTATGTATTCTTTTGTATGCCATTTAAGCGGTGCGACATATGCGTCTCAAGAAAATGTAGTGTTTTTATTGAACTATGGCGCATGCAAATTATGTTAACCTCATGCGCTTTCCAACTCGTAGTGTTTTAACCCACTGCTGTTAGATAAACCAATTGTAAGAAATACATCTTTGGAAAATCTTTTCTTAAAACTTTCCCGAACAGCTTAAAGCGCGTTTTGTGAATAGTTAGTATATACTGAAACAGTGGATAGCATTGTTGGCGCGCTCTGATTGGCTACTGAAACTCGGAATAGCAAGTGCTTTTCACCTCCCAGCAATTTGCGCGCGAAAATTGTAATCGTTGACAGGAATAAATGAGTTAAAAAGCATCATTTTCGTTATATTATCTCACTGTTTCAGTATATACTAAAACAACTATTCACCTCAGTGTAGGTGGGTAGTGGTGGATATTTCGCGGCTCGGTAAATATCCACCACTACCCACCTACACTTCGGTGAATAGTTGTTAATTATATTCAATACCCAACAGGACATTCCGACTTAATATGGTAATGTAGGGTTCATAGTAAATGGCCTACTTTTAATCTGTAAAGGCATGTGGTTGACATTAAAATACCAATTATGGATTATATTTAAGTTTGTGTGCCATTCTCCACATTTTTTATCCCTTTCTGTCCTTGGGGGGTCCTCAAATAAAGGTATTTTTTAGGGTTTTGGTTCTCAGTGCTAAGGTAGTCTGAAGTGTCAGCCGCTTCTTGGCCTACCGGGCGCCGCGAAACACCGCCTGTTTTCTCATGCTAAAGACTACTAAAACCACTTTAAATGTGAAAAGCAACTTAACCAACCTTGGTCCTATTAGGGCTTGACGAGGTTACCTCCGGGGGACCCTATAGTAAAAACCCCGTATCACCAGAATCCCCGGGAGGAAACTTAAAGTGAAAGTTCCTATATCATCGCAGAAAATTTTGGAAGACATACTTGACACTACAGCCAGAAGTGGTCAAGTGGACGGTCTATAAATACTTTGCGTGGTGTGGTACTAACGGGACCAACATCTGCCTCTCACGAAAGAACAAATTCATTGAAATGACCGCATAACTGGGGCACGTAGCACAGAAAAATTAAGAACAAAACAAGCTGTAATAAACATTGGACGAAAAACCCTTCCATAACCAGAATTAACTCGGAAAGAGGTCCTCGTCTCGGCTATTCAAAGGCTTGCTAAAACAAAAATTAAGAAGAAGAAGAAACAGTATTTACCACCCGCAAACTAGCTATTCAGTGTTCAATACTAACAAACAAAACAGAAGCTTTGTATTGAAAATACTGTTGCCCATTTGAAAGCACAGTCAAGCATGAATTTGAGAGCACCTCATATATTGATAAGCCTACCTGAAAAAAGGCCTCAAACGTGCTGTAACTTTGGTCGAGTAAAGGCGGCTTTTGCGGCCGCACAAAGACGGCAACAGCATTTTGCACAGTTTTTTTTTTTTCAGCTGAATTCTCTATAACAATTTCGTTTAAAGCGGACTTCTATTCCAATTTGATCGTTCATTTTCCAAGACGTATACAAAAATTGTCAGTGCACCCCCAAAAAACATATTCATGATATCCGGACGGGAGGTCTGAATTTATTTTTATAGAAACACGCATATAACGAGGCTGAAAACATTAACGTCAAATGGCTAGACACCAATTATCAAATTTGGAAAGTTGGTTACCATCATGACTTCATGCAGAAACCGTGATCACTGACTTTCCCTGAGCAAGGCTTGAGAATGCCGAAAACGTCTGGTTTCTTACAGGAATTCAGATTTTAATCAGTGTAACGCTTTTAATTTTTTTTTATGAGCCCACAAGGTTACAGATCCATTTTTAGAATCATACCTTTCTTAAAATATCGCAAGATAGCAATCATGTACAATATCCAGGATCACCTAACAAATCGTTTCCTGAATATCCGTTCGGAAAACCTAAAAAAAATACGTGATTTTATTAATTACGAATTTTTTAGGTTACTAAGTTTTTAATTGGATGAAAAACTAGAGTTTTCTTTAGTAAAATGTCGTCTCAAACTTTCGTAACATCAGAAAATTTAACCACTTTTGTTTTCGGAAGGGATAAAAAGTGTTCGGAAAATGTTCGGAAGATGTTCGGAAGCTGTTCGGCTTTCTTTAGTAAAATGTCGTCTCAAAGTTTCGTAACATCGGAAAATCTAACCCCTTTTGTTTTCATAGGGATAAAAGTGTGGATTTCAGTGCGAAATAAGGACGCAGCTAGGATTTTCGGAAAGGTAAAAGCAACTGGTAAATTCGGAGGATAAGCAGCTGATTTATTTCCCTCAAATTTTTTGAAATATTCAGCTGAAAGAACCGGAAAGATCAATCTCTATTAGCATCCACATAGTTTTCTTAAAGGGACACTGTCACCTATTTTTAGTATCACTTTGAAAAGCCAAAAAAACATATTTGTTTCAATGGAAACCTACAAATAATGGTCCAGTTTTGTTATCTACCAGTGCACAGAAACTAGTATTCGTTATCTTTGGCTGCGGATGGCCAGGATGGAAATGGATTGTAACTTGAAAGAATGGCAGTTTCTTGGTGTTGCGATCACCAAATGACGTAAAACAAAAGATTCAAAAGAAACTAAACAATACCCACACCACAACACAAAAGCTAACCAACAATAGTTTCCGCAACACCAAGAAACACCCGAAAGAATTGGCCAATTTTTTCAAGTTCCTCCCAAGTGTCGAAGAAAAATCACAGAAAAACTGGTTATGGTTTGTTCTTCCTTGAAGAAATCACTTAAAGTGTAATATTTCAGCTGGCCAGACCAGCCTTCTTCAGGTACAAGATGTTACTAAATAAACAATATGGGCTTATGGTACTTTGCGAAACGAAACGAAACGAAATGGTACTTTGCGAAACGAAACGAAACGAAAAGGTACTTTGCTTCACTTTAGCCGGTCGGATGGCCACGGAAAGTTCTGCGGACCATGTCGTATTTGCACCCGACTTGGATTTTGGTGCCTCGGAAATTTCTGCGGGCTTTTTTTGTATTCAGTTTAGGTTTTACAAAGCATTGACTTACTTCATAAAACAGTTAATTTCACCTATAATTTGACATGCGTGAATTTTACTTTTAAAAAAGTGACCATATTACTGTAATCTTTTACATTTGTTTTATGTAGGAACGATGTTTGGCAATTTTTAGCCATAAAATGCGGATTTCTTCCAAAAAGTACAACTTTAGCATTTCTCGTTGTGGTGCCCCTGAATATCGACAATCGCGTTTGCGCATGGTCAGTTCAACAGGCATAAGCAGCTCCTTGGTCGGATGAGCTGAGTGTAGTACCACCTCCTTAAATATTTATCGTGAATTATAATGGGTTTTGACTTTGCAGACTCTCAGACTATAACACATTTTTTTAAATGAATTTTCCACGTTGATCTCGTCCGCTCTTGTTTATATCTGATAACCTTCGAGAGGCCAAAAGAGATTCACTCTGATGAAGGGCTCGAAACGTTTTTCAATTAATAACAAATTTTAATGTTTTCCTTCCTGACCGAGGCAGCATGCAGCACAATTTCTTAGGAGGGAATTATCTCATATCCCCAAAACTTTAAGGGCGCTTATCCCGTGCACATTCATTCACAACACTTCAAGAAGCCCACGATATCCTGGTATTTCTGATCATTAGACACACATGGCTCAAAATATGCGCTAAAAATATTCCGATTTAGCGTCGGGAATGCGTTCCGCCGAGGATCGCAAACACTCTTTTTGCGTCGACGAAGGAGACGCTTCCTAATCTTGTCGGCTAGGCGGAACGAATCGAGAAAAGTGTCGGTACCAAATCTGCGCCATCTTGAAACGTCACAATAGTATCCAGCATGCTTAGCGCGTCGTCTAGACGGAACAAATCGAGAAAAGTGTCGGTACCAAATCTGCGCCATCTTGAAACGTCACAATAGTATCCAGCATTCCCAGGCGGCGTGGAAATCAGGCATCATCCTGGGGAGCTGGGGTTCCGAAATGTCACATGTGAATAATCTATTTGTCTTGATTTAGTTTCGGATATTTTCCCAATTTTGGAATCGTACGGCTCAATATTTCAATGCCTAGTAAAAGTACGCAGTGGAAAAATTGGACGAAGGTTCTTCTCCGGACCAAGTAATTGGGAATTAAGCAAGAAGTTACAGATTTTCCTCGCTACCGTTCTGGTATGTTTTAAATGTTCTATCTTGATTTTGCTGTGGTTCTCTGCCTGATTTGGGAAGCTTTCACCTAAATACCGACGTCGTTCTTCGCGATGTTCTACGGTACGGTGCAATAGACCTTATTCGCTTGGGCGTAATGTTTACCTCTTGGGAATTAAATTCTTTGTCTGATCCACATCCATGTATCTTCTCAAGCGTTAACGGAAAAGAAAGAAATAATACCCAGGGGAATGACACGTGGTCTCTAATGGGTAAACAAATACACCCAAGCGAATAAGGTCTATTCGCTTGTCTTTTTACAGTGCTCGAAATTGCGCCTGTATCGGGTGCATTTGCGACTAAAGATTTCGCAGTTTTGTGACTAAAATTTGTCTAGCTAATAAAGGAATTATATTCAACAGTCTTGTGTCTTATTTGCAACTGGTAGTTGTAATTTTATCCGAAAAATCCTGCGAAATTCACGTTGAAAGTTGCGTGACTTAATCGTCGATTTCATGCTCCATTAACGCCGTGTCCAAGAAGTTTATCAAGGGAGCACTTTTTCAGGCTTTCTCAGAAATTTCTCATTTCCGGTTCCGGTATGAGTACAGTGTACATGTACTGAGGAGTATGATTTCAGAATCGGAGAAAGAACCGAAATGAAATCAAGAGAAATATACTATTTATATGTCGGAAAAATCTGAGACTTTTCGGAGTACACAGCACGGCAGGATTTTTCCCGACCCACGGCGATAGCGTAAATTTGTTTGATGTCGGCCCGGCATTTTTGCCTGCGTGACATATCCCGCGACATAGCCCTTTTAAACAGTGGCTGAATTAATTCATGAAACTGAGGTACTAGGTCAAGACGAGGTGCCACGGGATAAGGAGACGCACCATAATCTATGATTACTACTAGTTTTAAAAAAAAATTATATTGGAACGTCATATATCATCAAGGCTGAGCCGGGTTTAACGTTCTTATGTTTTGGTGATTTGAGCCCAAAAACGTTCTTAACGTGGTTCTTGACATAAGTGGCATTTCATTTAATCACAGTTCTGACTGTAAAAGGGGGGTAAAGGTTCAACACTAGAGCCCCATTTACACGCGCAAAAAAAATCGGCACGGCACCCCCAAATTTCGGTACCGTGCCCAAACTATTTAAGCACGGCACTCCCAGTTTACACGAACAAAATAGTGGAATTTCTCTCAAATGGGCACGGTACCTACTTCTGTATTGGCACCCCTAACATTCGCCTGTATTTCCCCGGGAAATGGCGGGAAATGATATTATTGTCACTGTTTAACGGTTATTGATTAGAAATCGGCGCCTAGAACAACAAGAAGGACATCAACGTTACGAAAGACATCTGAAAGGAATGTATCGTCTGTATTGTGACGTTTCTTATAATATACTCTGCAAAATATACAGTTTCTGATCAGTTGGCCAATGACGAATGCATAATTATTGTAGAGTGCAAATCTAGGTTGTAAAGTACAATAAGAAAGCTGCAAACCTGTTGCACTTACTTTAAAAGTTTGGAACTTCAAGCTTAAATATTTCTTTAAATGATGTGATCAATTTTTAGATTTCAGGCATGGTTTACCTGTCAAAAGATTGTTATTGATTGGTTAAAAATAATGGAAACCATTGCAGCGTTTCATTTCAAAATTTCAAAACATCACTCGTGCCCATAAATCATGAAATGCACAAGTAGTTCATACGATTTCCTATATGTATCGTATCGGTCTGTCTGTATCGTCCGCCATTTTGAAATTACAATGGTTGCTACGCATGCGTGACGGCTTAAAATTCGTTCAAAATTATTAGAAATCGAACATTTTTTGGCACGGTGCCTTCTTTTACCCGTGCCGAGACTACCTCCTGGAGGTAGTCTCGGCACCCCTAAAATTTTGGGCACCAGTGCCACATTGTGTTTGGGTCCGACACGTTTACACGTAGATAACTGAGAGTGCCGTGCCCAAAAATCATTGGTACCGTGCCGAATATTTAGGGTGCCGTGCCGAATTTTTAGCCCGTGTTAATGGGGTTTTAGTGGGTACATAAAAGAACCGTGGTGTACTCGTTCTTTTATGTATTATCGCCATTGTGGCATGAATTGAACTGTCCATTTACACAGACTCGCCAATTGTTTTATTTCATTCTTATTTTATTTAGCCATTATAAAATAAATAAGTGGATAAAGATAATTCTTAACTAAATCTCAGCCTAGGCATGTTCTTAGCACGTTCTTCAAATTGTGACAATTCTTATTTAAAAAGCCTGAGTTCTTATAAGAAAAAAGAGTGCAGATGTTGTCAGCTTCAGTGGTGCGATTTGACCGATGTCGGGGAGAGGGAGGGGTTCCATAACCGCCTGGATCCTAGAACTTCCGGTATTTTCCTTTCGACCTAAAAAAGGGAGGTCCAGTTTCTGATCTGAAAATATTTTTCACTCCGGATCCCTTCTTACTCCTTCGAGGGTCTTTCGATTCTGCCCTAAAACAAACCTGGATCCGACGAACTTCAGGTAACTCGCTTGGTCGTTGCCAATTGTAGTTTGCGTGGCAGGCGCTAGAAAGGTAGGGCCGTGGAGATTTTGCAGGGCGCGCGCTCGAATCATGTAAACCAATTCAGTTGTCAATTGTATAAATTGATTGAAATGCCCGTTATAAATGTATGTAATCGCGTGCATGCAGAGAGCCCGAATCCCCGAATCCCCCATTCCCCTATGCTTTTTAGCGCCTGACACGCAGACTTTACCTCCACCTTGCCTCAAGCTATGTAAATATGTAGCGACTAGCCACCAAAAATTGCAGCTTAATACTTGCTTCAATATTTAAGGACATACTTCTATGTCAGAACGCATAGCATAGCACTGGTTTTACTCTTCGTATATAAAACCTGAAATAAGTTTAATTTGCTGAGCAGTTGCCGGGTTCAAGATTTTTATGTAACTATGGAGAGCTGATCCCGCGATTTTATTCAAGAATACCTCATTGTCTTTGATGATGTTTTGAGTGTCACCAAGTGACTCCCCAAAATATGCTAATCACTTCGAGGGATACTGAAGATAGGGATAGGGATAAGGGTTATTAATTCGCAAAATAATTTAAGGGATAAGTAGAGATAAACTATTATCAGTTGTATTATCAGTTGTATTATCAAAGCCAGGATTCAAACGAGGACTCGAGCAGGACTCTAACCCTAATCTGTCTCAAGTCCTAGCTTCAGTCTTAGGACGGCTAAGCTATGGTCCTAAACTCGGGTCCTGGCTCGAGTCCTAGCTTCAGTCCAAACCTCCAGTCCTAAGCTCCGGTCCTAAACTCGATCGAGTCCTAGCTCGTAGAATCCTGACCCCAGCCCTAACCTGAGTATCAGTGAGTATCAGTCCTTCTTCTGCACCCCCCCCCCCCCCCCCCCCCCCCCCCCCTCCCCACGGAAAGCCTGATACTCATGTTACGCGAGACCTTAGCCTACGTGTAGCCGTACCATCCCTCCCGTTTTTTCTTAGGCTAACGAGACCTGACCTGTTCCAGGCGTTCATATAGTGGAGATTTGATTGATTTCTTGGGTACAGGATAACGTATCCAATCAGTCATAGAGGCAGTATAATAAAACAGTAGGGAACATTACAATCTTGGCGATTTACACAGTTTGCAGTATCAGCACCTTAAACCGGATTAGAGCCCAATCTCCGCTACTGAGGGTTTCAGAGAAGGACAAGAGAGATCTCCTTGCATTCGCTTCTTTCTCAGCCGCTCTCCACCATTTGAACGCCTGAAATAGGCTGATAAATAGTTCACCATATATCTAACAGAAGTAAATTGCCCACTGACTAGAGAAGTGATACGGTAAAATAGTATTTTCACTGTAATTCTTGTCCAAACAGTGGATTTGTCGACGTTCAATTCGTGTCAGGACCCCATGACCTTATTGATCGAATTAATTTAGTTGTCTCGCTGGTTATCACAGGGCGCAGAGAAATCGAATTTGACTGTAATTAATTCCTTCTGTTTTGACTACGCGAATCGAACACTGTGGACAGGGTGGACATGAACGTGACCGAACAAAGCATCGTGTTTCCGGAATCGTCGCACCTTTGGTCACGTGTTCATCGGTTCCCATGCATTTATTTGCGTGGTGAATCAATATAAAAGGAATTACAGTCAAATTTGACTGCTTCGTGCCCTGTGTCGCTATCTTCATATCATATTTCCTTTTAATCCTTCTTTTGTTTGGGAAATCTTTATTTCAAGGCTCACATCGTAAATCCCAGCGCGTAAAAAAAAGTGCAATTATAATATTGCAGCCACGCTGCCGAGATCCCCGCCGTGAGTCCTGGGGTCGAACTGTTTTCGAAAGCGAAGGGAACAGTAGGGCCTTATCCTCGTGTTGCGGAAGGTTTCATTTCTCACTTTATAATCCTTCCGTAGTTACAGCTTTTTACAACGTGAAAACTTCATCTTAAGAGCAACACGAGAAGCCCTTTCGTTTAGCGAGGCGCTAAAAGTTCACTTGTGAACAAATTCCTATTCATATCGTCCAATCGTTTCCTAAACTTGTTAATATAGCTACGATCAGCTGGATTCAAGTACCATTGGTCAAATGTTGTGAAGTCAGAGTTATCCTTGTCGATCCTTTGCTCTGTTCGACGTTTTCCAGGTAAGCTTTGGCATTAAAGCTTGTGTATTTTACATGTCTAAAGTAGTTTTTTGTGTAGAACTACGTTAAGCTTAATGAGTTTTGCGAAGCCGACGTGAAGTTGTAAGGTTTCTGTAAGCTAGCCTACCAAGCTGCCGAAAACTGCCAATTTACATCTGTAATATGAAGTCTGAAGCTAAAGTAAATTACTTCAGAGACGTACCGCTGATTGGGTTTGGTTTGAGTTCATTTAGGGTCGTAATGATCTTGATAACTAAACAACGACTTTATTTTATCAGCAATACGAGATGTCTTGTCCCAGACTGTAAGCTTATTGCGGTTAAATAATTTGTACTCAAAACTGTCATATTGCACTCTCGATGTCTGTCGCGATTCGAAATCGCGGACTTTTCATTAGTGTCTCCGTGCCCATATTCGACTTTCTAGCATATTTTCGCAGCATCACGACGAAGATTGTTTTGAAACGTTTTAAATTGATAAATTGTGGGTTTTAATTTGTTGTTTAATTCGTCAGAACATAAGCTTAACTTAATGGTTTTAATAAAGTAAGTTCATTAAATATGAATGGAATGGGCTAGAAACACACCAAGCTCATTTATCACTTTTCGCTCATTTAATATTAAAGCTAAGCTTTAATTTCCTGCTATAACTGATGAATTGAACATATAGATAGTAATTACTTTGCAGTTGCAAATTTCTGTCTTCAGTTCAAGGAAGCTATATATTTTAATCCCGTGGTCTCACAGTGTTTCTTATTCTTTCTTAAATCTTGTGGTTTGGCAAAGTTGTGTGTGTCAGTAAATAACAGTCTTTTGAGTTTGCTTTCTTTGTTAATCAGGTAAACATGGGGCAAATTTTTGGCCTTTTTTGCCATTATCAATTACTGTCATGGATTTTAATGTAAAGGTTTTTTGCCTGGTGAGCTAGAATAATATGATACAAAGGCAGGTGTGAATATTCAGCACTTTATTTAAATCGCATCTCCACCTGGACATCAAGAGCATATCAATGAGAAAGCAGCATAAAAATTAATTTATTTTGGAAGTAATTTTCCACATGTCTTGAATAATTTAACAACATGTCACAAGGGCCAGTGCCTATGTAGTCGTGAGTAAAATATTCTGGTCTCCCCTTCAAGTACATTTTTCATGAAAAACTTCCATATTTCTGGATTTTGACCAGTTGCGAGGGAGGTTTGTTGCCTGGTGACCTAAAATAAAGCAGAAAGACAAAGACAGCTGTGTTCAAATTTAATAATACTTCTAAACCCCATCTCCACCTGTACATAATGAGGATATAAATGAAAAAGAAACAGCACACTTAATAATATTGATTGGCAACAAGTCACAATAGTGTGTCACCACGATGGAAAAATAATCTATGCATAATAACCTTAGTGAGTGGTTTCTTAGAAAATTGTTGATATTTGTGGATTATATTCTGTGGCAGGTAAGATACCTTATTTATGTACATGATTTTTTGCAACATCAAATTTTAATTTTATTTCAATTTTTTTTTTAATTATGAAAATTTAATGTTAAAAAAAAATCACTAATCAGGGGAAATGTTCCATATTCTCCTAATTTGCCAAAAATTTAGTATGGCAAAATATCGCCAAAATTGCAAAATTGAGCTGTCACAAAAATCTCCTGTAATAAGGTATTGTCAGCAAAATTTTGTATTGCAGCTGTGATAACTAAAGCTCTCTAGGGCCCCTCCTTGTTGGCATACATAAAGGCTGGAATTTTGGGGGCCTTTGCATTTGCTTTAAGTCCAGAGGTGGTAGATTAAAAAGTTTGTTGACATTTCAGAGTGTAAAGTTTTTCTCAGATATAATTGGGAATATCACAAAAACACAACACAATTTGATAGCCTGTGGTGTTAGCCTGTCATTTTCTGTTTGTTTCACAGTAGGATGCAATAACACAGAGATAAGTACTTGAGCTAAGTGGCTAAGGCTGCCTTTTAATCCAATTTCAATAATAATTGCTTTCTCGCCAAATGCCTTAAATCCCAAATTATGCCTTAAATCCCAAATTAGTCTTCCGCAAGACTAAATTTTCAACTATAAATAATCAGCAAAATATTAGTTACATCAACAACGCCTTGAAAAGCAACATCTAGGTCAGTTTTAATTGAATTGAAAAGAGAGGTAGAAGGCCATGTGAAGTCTGTAAGCCCTAATGGTAATCAGCATCAAAGTTCTCCTTGTAATATCAATGCTTAATCAATCAAAGAGGGCATGAGAATTAAGGATATGATCACCCAAGATGAATTCTCTTGATATTTTTACAACTTCTCCCCACCTCTGTTATAAGAAATGTATGGAAACAGGAAAGGAGAATGTATTTTAAAATTGCATCACAATGATCATGACACACAGCTAGTAACCAAGCTGCAGGAACATGGCATTTCAATGGCGGTAAAAAATTATAGACGATTTGATTGCAAAAACTCATTTTCCTTTATTGTGTTATGAAAATACACTTTGGATATGCGATACTTTAGGAAGTTAGAACTGATCCACCAAAATTGAAAGGTATTCAAGATGATTTTCCAGCAGCAGACTGTCAAGTTCCTGTTTTTAACTATTATTTTCTATTTTTGTGAAGCTTTCCTATTTTTTTCTATTGTTTTCTCATAATGTGCCTTTAGGCGAACAATTTTCTTTGACTAGTGTTCATTAATCAGAAGTTAAAGGATGTCTGGCTAGAGTACATGTAAATAAAAAAATCTGTACAGTACAGGTCAATTGTATTATAAAGAAAAGTATGGAGACTTTTTAATTCGTGACTGAGGGGAGTGACAAATATGCAAGCCTGCAGGCCTGCGACATGTGAACCTATTTTGCAAACTATAAACTTTGTTTCTTATTTTTGCTTTTGTTTTTCTTTATAACAACATTTCAAAGTCTTCCTTTACATGAAAATATGCACACTTTTTGCATAGTATGTTTTAATTTATTTTTCCAAAGTTAGAAAATGGGGAATGGATATGATAAATAACAGTTGATGCCAAAGGCTAGTGCTTAATAACTGCATAATGTACATGAAAAAAAATGGAAATAAATTGAATAAATAGACAGAGAAAATTAAAGCAAATAATCGCCATTTTTTGGATTTGTGGCAGGAAAATACAGAGGGCTTGCAAAAAAGGCTTTGAACTTGCAGAAATATTCTCCAAGTAGCAGACTCACTGATTAGCTAATTTCCCTCAGATGAGAATTGAGAGTCAAAGTAGCTACGTGTTGTTTATGGGACAAGGTGTTAAAATTTTAGAATGAAAATTTAAAAGGAAGTGTAAAGAAAACAGTAGGAAACATCTGTCAGATGCTGTTAGGTAAAATTAAACTCATCAACAAAAGATGAGCTTGGGGAAGGTGCCTGGAAAGATGGTGGAGCCTCGAGCACGAGAGCCGAGCGCGTAGGGTAACCATGACAACCCTGTGAGCGGCAACCACCAGGCACCGTCACACTGAAAAACAGTGGAACCATAATACTTACCACATACTTACCAGACAGGGAGGGAGGGCAGGGAGCGAAGTCGCCAAGCACCGTTGAAATGGCAAAAGTGCACGTGAAAATGAGTTGACCTCAAAGGCCAAGCTGTAAAACCACGCGACCCCCTGCAGATCCCCCAACCACTGCGCATGTCTACCACAAGGGAGACCACAGACCAGCATTGTTTCGCGTTTAACTTAGCTTAAATTACATTTAACCACATTTAAACTCATCAACAAAAGATGAGCTTGGGGAAGGTGCCTGGAAAGATGGTGGAGCCTCGAGCACGAGAGCCGAGTGCGTAGGGTAACCATGACAACCCTGTGAGCGGCAACCACCAGACCTCGCCCTCCAAGCGGGGTGCTTGGGGAGCGACGGGCCCGCGAGCAGGGTGGGAGAGGGACCGATACCCCCCAAAACTTTCCAAGCACCAACCCAAGGCCTGAAGCCGACAAGAAAAACAAAAGGAGCATACATACCCAACGATGACGAGCAAACCTGCAACCAGCTACAACAGACAGTCCTGCCGTCCCACTGTAAAAAAAAGGCTGGACTCCATGACCGGAACCCCGTTATGAGTGCAGAGCCACTACTTGCCACCCAACGCTTATTGTCCGCAGCATAACGAAATAGCGCGGAGAATCCAAAATAACATCTGACAAACTGCGCTAGACACACACCAGCATAGGTAGGGATACACCGGCTCCCTAGGCAGTCCCCAGAAGAATGAATGAAAGTAAGGTCTGATGGTTTCAATGATGATCAAGAGGTAACACCTGCAGTCAATTGTTGAGAGAGTTTCGATAACGTCTCCGCGGGAGTCCTAATATAAGACAAATAGGCGGTGCTGGTCCACCGCCCCAATGCCTGAATTTGATGGTCTGGGATGCCGTTACGAGCTGCGACCATAGCTGCGCCAATGCGAAAACTGTGGCTAGAGAAGTTGCCTTGGATGCCAGCCGAAGACAAAATGCGACGCAACCAGGCCGTCAAAAAAGAACGAGATAACGGGCGACCGTCCTGAAACAAAAATAAGGGGCCTGGTCTGTCGCCCCTGAATGTCAAATATGACAACAGCGACTGGACTGCGCACAGCGGATACGAGCCTCGGCCATGTGCAGGAAACACCCCTTTCGGAAAGGGTCTGTTTTAGATGCCTTAATCCTAATGCGAAGGCACGAGGGCGATGAATTAGCGTCCACAGCGATATCAGCCACACCAAGATGGATGGAAGGGGAGTAACTGGCCAAATTGGGGACGGTGAATTCAGCAGATCGAAGAAAGCCAAAGTACGCTAGGCAACAGGCTGCCCAAAACATGCAATGATCCGCCATAGTGACGTCCAGTGCTTTAAAGATAACCGCCATGACCTTGTCGGTGATTGGAAGCCGCTGAGAAGAAGCATCGCCCTGAGTTCGCTTAACTCCTCGAAGCACCCGCTGCAACCTTAAACAATTGACGAGAGGATCCGGAAAGCCCTGATCGATGTGCAAGGAGCGCACAGCAGAAAGATACACCTTGATGGTGGAGTATTGCACGGTATTGGCCAAGAACGTTGCAAAACGGCATAGCGTCCATTCCTCAACCGGGCAAGGGGAACCGGACAGATGAATCTTACCAAGCTGAATACAAAAGTCATAAAACTTTTTCTGACCTGAAGCGTACGAGTTGCGTGTAGAGGATGCCAGCCCATGCACCAGGAGAGTGTGGCACCGTGCCTCTAAGGAGGAGATATCAAAAGATCCCAGAGCTGATGAGGAATTGGGGCTGGGTGTGGTAACGCCTCGGGCGCCAGACGCCGGAACTCCTGCCAACGAAAACGGGAAAGAGCATCAGCAATCGAGTTATGAATGCCAGGCAGATGTATAGCTGTAAAGGTAAAATTATGTCGAGCTGCAGCTGAAAGTAAATGGCGTAGCAGCTGCATAATGCACGGGACCTTCGATGTCCTGGACGTGAGAATGTGCACCACCGCCTCGTTGTCCGAGCAGAACAAGACATGGCATCGGTGCCATTGCGGACCCCAGACGTGTGACGCAACCACAACAGGGAATAGTTCTTTGTAAGCGATTGATTGATCAGACTGAGAGGGGGCCCACGCTCCGCTGAACCACTCATTTTTGAAGTATGCGCCAAAACCCAAGGAACCAGCAGCATCTGACGTTACCTCCACATCTGAGGATGCGGACATACCCGGGAAGAGCCAAAAGCTCACCCCGTGCTAAGACGTGAGAAAATCAGACCACCATTGGATATCCTTGTGAAATTCCACGCTCAACCGAATAGGATGATCGTGCGAGCGAAAGCAACAGAGGAGGTCAATCATGCGGCGTAGAAAAGTATGACCAGGCCACACGACTTTCGCTGCGTGGTGAAGGTGGCCGATCAGCGACTCGAGTTGGTGTCTGGTACACCACCGCCTGTTCCGCCACAACTGAATCAACTCCTGAAGGGCGGCCAACTTGTCAGCTGGAAGCCGAGCCGATTGCTGCACTGAGTCTAGTTCAATTCCCAACACAGTCAAACAAGTTAACGGGCCAACACACTTGCCGGGGTGAAGGGGAAGGCCAAGTGACCGACAAACTGCCAGAGATGTTTGCAAATTATTAGCGCACTGGTTCGAACAGGCCGGGCCTGCTGTGATGAAATCATCGAGGTAGTGCATAAGGTCTGCCACATTGTACCTATTAATAATGATCCATTCCACCATGTCTGCTATCGAGTTAAAAATATAAGGAGCAGAGCGAAGCCCAAAGGGAAGGGCTAAGTCAACGAAGAATTGGCCCCGCCACTTCATCCCTAAAAGGTACCGATCCTCGGGATGCACCGCAACGTTGCGATAAGCGGCCTCGACATCGAACTTTGCCATCATGGCCCCGGGCCCGTGCTTGGCCACCATGCAGATAATCTGGTCAAGTCTGATGTAATGCATAGAGAATGCGTCAGCACTAATACCGTCATTTACGCTGTACCCACCAGGGGAGGATAAGTCAACAATAAGCCGCCATTTGCCAGGTTGGCTTTTTTTAGGGATTCCCCCGAAACTGCTTATTTGTAAATTCTGAATGGGAATTGAAGGAAAGGGGCCTGCCACCCTGCATCGGGAAACCTCGTGGGCCAAATAATCATCAATAACTTTCGGGTTCTGGAACGCCGACGGTTTGTTCCGTTTGGCTGTTTTAAGTCTACGAGTAGATTGGAATCCCAGGCGAAACCCGTGCTGGAATCCCAGGCGAAACCCGTGCTGGAGGCCTTGCAAAAAACAAAGGCGACTGCTCGCTGATCTGGGTGCCCTGCCAGGTCCAACGCGAATTGTGCCACATTCAGGGGAGAGACCACCGACACTGGATGGAAAATGGGACCCCCTAAAGATAAAATTGCAAAGAAAAGAAACACTTGCAAAACGATGGAAAACCAACCATTGCATTTTATTATTAAAGTATCTGTGACTGGTACAAAGGCTAAAAAACGAGCCTAGCAGCAAGACGAGTGGGCTAAAAGCTCGATACCACGACCCCTGCTGAACGGGGTATAGGAACAACATAGCTGCAAGCGAACAGTCAAGTCAAAATAGCCCCAATAGAAACCAAATTACGATAACTAATCAACTGAGGCGAAGTGCCGAATGAACAAAAACGATAAACAACAAAGTCATGAATGTTCAAGTGGAAATGAGCGAAGCCACAACACGAGGCGACAACGCTAAAACGTCAAACAACTGCCGATCGTACGCACTAGCGAGTTGCTGCTACAAACGGCAACTAAAGAATCCCTTAAGTACGGCGAGCTTTAGCACCGGTGGAAGATCCTGGAGAACTAGCGCGACGTTTGCGCTCTTCACGGTTGTCCCGGCTGGGGCGATTGGAGCACGTCGTCGCACGATGGGAGCCTGAACAGAAGTTGCAGCGATGGGCATAGCGACACGACGCGAAAGGAGCTGTACAGCGCCCCTTATTCCACGATATGCACACGACGGCAGAAGACGGAGATCCTGGCGGCTCAGGGTACTCATTGGATTGAGCCAGAGTCGATTCACGGACGGACGAACCCGCAGCATGAAAATTAAACAATTGGACGTTCATTGACGACCAATCCGTCAGACGAATGGCGGCAGCATGCTCGCGGAATACTTGGTCGTACGCGAGCCAAACTTTTCCCGAGAAATGATGAAATGTGCGTAGGATGAGTAGCTGGTATTGCAGTAAGTCCTTCCATCGGTGCGGGAAGTGAGTCACCAAAATCATGGCGAAGATGGAAAAGGCCTCCATCCAGGACGCGATGTCCTCGATCTTACGGCGCTGTTTTTTGGGTTGGGATGTAAGAACAAGGCGCCCGTCGAACAGCAGTTGAGGCTCAGTTTCCTTCTGAAGCAAGTTCACTGCCAATAACTTGCTTAAGTCTACGTACTTGCCAGCCACGATTTGTGCAACAAGCTTCGCAGG
The DNA here is from genome assembly GCA_024195265.1 of Dendrophyllia cribrosa. NCBI lineage: Eukaryota > Metazoa > Cnidaria > Anthozoa > Scleractinia > Dendrophylliidae > Dendrophyllia > Dendrophyllia cribrosa. The sequence continues at coordinate 10,064,075 of JAJLRJ010000003.1, forward strand.
CACAGGCGAGAAACCGGGACCAACGACGAAAGGCTGGTCCAAAAACGATGCCGGTTGACCGACAGAACGGGCGGCGAAATCGCGAATCGCCCCGCTCTGTGAAGCGCAAACGTTCGTGGCGCTAGAAGCGAAAGACGACATGGACGGAAGCGAGAACGTAGACACAAAGGACGGCACAACAAATGATTGGCTTGGCCTACCTTGTACGTGATGTCTGCCAAATCCTGTCCCCGCGGCCAACAAGCTTGAGGCAGAATCAGCGAGCGACGGCAAAGAAGCGGGAACGCCCCCCGAACATGGCGGCGTAGTAGAAGTGGAACTCGCTGCGGACAGACTCGGCTGGGACGTAGTCGAAGCAGCTCTCGAAGTTTCCCGATCGGAGGCAAGAACAGCTTGAACAGTCTGCATGATAAACGCCACCATTTCTGGCGAAACTCCAGCGATCGCCGGCCCGGCCGGTTGAAGAGACGCTTGAGAAACTTGAGAAGTGGGAGGCAAAACGTTTTCACCAGCCAACGAAAACACGGGTTGCAACGAAGCCTCTTCTCCGGATGGAACAGGAGGGAACACCGGAGCGGTTTGCAAGCTGTTATTGGTGCCACGAGAACCCATCATCAGAAGGCAAGCAAAGAATAAACACAGCGAAGAAGCGAAGTCGCCAAGCACCGTTGAAATGGCAAAAGTGCATGTGAAAATGAGTTGACCTCAAAGGCCAAGCTGTAAAACCACGCGACCCCCTGCAGATCCCCCAACCACTGCGCATGTCTACCACAAGGGAGACCACAGACCAGCATTGTTTTGCGTTTAACTTAGCTTAAATTACATTTAACCACATATAAAACACTTATGAGCAATGAGACATGATATGTTAAATTGGCATCTGAAAGTCAGAGAAAGGAAAACATCACTCCAGATGTTTATGTGCGGATACGAATCAAAGGCTCCTACGAGCCAACTCGTGAAAACGAAACAACTTTTGGACCCTTCCCCCTCCTCGCATTTTTCTTCTCATTAACATCATCAGTAAGATAGTGTGTGACATTCTTGTTTTACTATCTCAGTGATTAACGTAATACAGCTTTTTTACTTCATGGCGGCCTTCAATACTTGACAGTTTAAATACATGTAAAAGACCTTTGATCATTTTGGGGTTAACCAGCTTCTAGAACTTCCTTAAAAACATAATCTGCAAAGTTACACTTTTGTTTAAAATTTATTTTATTAAATGAGCTCTGTGTTGTAATATTAATACTATTTGTCATGGTTTTAGGCTAGCTAGTGCACATACAAATTTGCTGGCGTAAACTCAAGATGATTGTTGTCCTTTAGTCATTTTTAAACTTTCAGTTACTGCTCATCTTCACCTCAGTTGCCAGCCAAAATAGCCGGCTACTGCTAATACGACAGCTCTGGGAAACACTCAAGGTGGCTGAACACGGTTTCGCGGGCGATCAGCCGCAATTCGTGTGACCGCACGGGTTTTAAGAAAAAATGTGAGACAGCTCTGTTTGGAAACAATGTACATGTTGTGGTTTAAATTTTTTATTGGTTTGAAAAGTTTCAAACCAGTTTAATTTTTATTTTCCTTTGTCTGAGATTCATTATCATAATCTGAGACAAAGAAAATCAAAATCAAACTGGTTTGAAAATTTTCAAACCAAAGAAAAATTTGAACCACAACATACACAAACGACAATTTCTCAAAATCCGTGCTCATTAAAATTTCATGAAATTTGTCAATTGTTATTTTTATTGCATTTCAAATAATGAGAACTTTAAAACAGAAGTCTAATAAAGGAATTCTGTGACACAATCAATATTGACTGGGGCAGCTATGTTCTTGAATATTTAAAAAACCGTAAACAATAAATTATTGGTTGAGTTAATTTTAAACAATAAGAATTACTTATTGTAAGCTGTGTGCAAGTTCATGAGAAAATCTAATGACTGGATTTTACTTAAACCTTATAAAAGCGGAATTTTAGGGTTGTTTTCGATCATCCAGGTTGCCATGAAAACAGTACAAAGCGCACATTTTCGCCGTTAATTAAAATTTTCCATCACTATATTTTCCTTTTATAAGTTTCAGCTTCTTAGCTGCAACCTTTCTCACATAATGCCCTAACGAATGACATATACTCACAACCTATCAAAACTGTGTTCGGCCACCTTAATTTTAGATTTCATTCACTGACTCAAAGTTACATGACTTAGGGAAGTGGTCATAACAAGTATACTCGACGAGGACCCACCTTGTGTAGGGGTAGGGGGGTTATGCAAGATACCACCTACCTGATGAGTGTAATGGACTAAATTTTGTGGCTTAAAAATTGGAGATGAGATTTTAATATTCTGTGTGCATGAAGCTTGCATTGCTAGTAAAACGGCACAGGAAGATTTAAATCTTTCTCTCAGTTTCTACTCCTGATAGAACGGGGGCTATGCCAACAAGACACCATCTTTTTAGGTGGAGGAGAGGGGGTACATAAAGAGACCACCAGTCTTTTTGTAAAATGGTGGGTCCTGTCCGAGTACAATAGTTTTGACCATTTCCCTTATGATTTTCCAGTTCTATTTTGTAGTACCTTTTACAGAAAAAAATGAGATAAAAAGAAATTTAAAAAATTCACAATGTCTTGTAATTATCCATGAAGGTGGCATTGGCATCTTACATGAACTTTTTCTTTAAAGGTTGGATGAGGTTTACATAATCCTCCATTTATCATCATGGTTGTTGTACTGGTTACAGGCGTCTGTGGCAGTGGGAAGTAAGTAAACTGTTGTCTGTAAAATCAAATTAAATTATTCAACTGTAGCTAAACCTAGTATTAGATCGATTAGCAAGGATATTGGTAGGCATGGAGCAACATTAGCCCATGTCCCCTTGCCTAGTTGCTAATAACAAGCGATCCCAATATGAAGTTGGCTGGCTGCTTATAAAGAATATTTTTAGAGGGCTGTGATAAAGAGAGCATAAAACTGAAAAAAATAACTATTGTCTTAAAAAAAGGATTTCTGTATTAATAGGGTTAACTTCTTGGCATAAAAATTGATAAATTCAATGATGTTACCAGCTCAGTTGTTGAAAATTTCAAAATGAAGACAAATTTCTGTTGGAATTAAAAGTATGGTATGTGGACTAATCACACACACAGACACAACTGTCATTCATCACTTCACTACAATGATTATTTTTTCAATCAACTAACAAGTTTATATTTTTTTGCCCTGTAGAACAACAGTGGCACGGGCCTTGGCAAAAAAGGTAAGTAACTCCCAGTTTATTTTTTCCATTTCTATGCACTCATCATTGGAGGGGGGCTTTTGATAGGAATTGTAGTGCATAAAATAATTATGATGCACTCTTTAACCCTTGAATTCCCAAGACTGCCAAACATTAAAATTCAAGCAAAATCCCAAATTTCATTTTGTAAAATATTGAAAGACAAACAGTACCATGCAAAAGTACTGCTGAAGAGGTTTCATTTGAATAGTCATGCCATAGGATTTCATCCACAGACTTAAAAGTTAGAACTCAACTACATGTCTCTATAAAATTGACTCTGGGAGTGAAAGGGTTAAGAGGGCTGAGTACAAAAAGGGCCTAATTTACAGTATATGTATTTTTAGGTCAATTTCGAAGCCTTAACTTTTCGGAAGAAAAATCGAACAACACATCTACTTTTGATGTTGTTGATATGAGTCTGTTGAGCACTTTTACAGCACTATGTGGATTTTTCTTCCAAAAAGTTACGACTTAAAAATTGACCTCAAAATGCACATAGGCCCTTTATGCACTCAGCCCTTAAAATTAATATGATAACCACTTAGGTCATATTTTTGTGGTTAATGCATTTACTCTTGGATACAGCTGACTATTTCTCACTGTCCTCCTTCTCTTTTACAGCTATCATGCCCTTGTGTGGATGCAGATCAGTTTCATTCAGAGGGGAATATTACAAAAATGAAACAGGGAACCCCTTTGACTGATGAGGTAAGAGACCATTAAAACAGGTTTGATCAGGAGCACCCAACAATTCATTTCGCCAAATGGTGGAGAATCTGTTTGGAAGTCCTTAGTCATCTTAAGATATAAAGTGACGGGGGTGACTGTCGTGTACCTTTGGTTTAACCCTTTCACTGCCAAGTTTCCTCAAACTTTTTGACTAATTAAATGTAAGACCAAAACTTCTGACTTTTAAAATTCAAGAAGACCTTGCAGATTGTCAGGATTGATGTCCTGTCACTGACAACTTGCAAATGGTTAGGCCACAAGGTGGCTTTGCAGAAAAATGGACTGTCTGAGATAAAGAGAATTGCTCAAAACAACAAGACTACGTGTGTAAGACCTGCAAAATTCAACATCACCTCTTTATAGTGCAACCTACAGTAGTTAAATAAGCTATGATGACCATCTGATCAAAATCAGATGAAATATAAGTTGACTTTGAAGTATAGATAGCTAATAAAGTTATGTAATACTTATTTAGCAATTACTAAACAATATTTATTTACTGTTTTGTGACATAAAATATCTGTTATTTATAATTTTATAGGACAGACAACCCTGGCTTCTTGCCTTAAACAAAGTCATTGAAAGGTAATATTTTTTATTTAATTCATTTTTTGGAGGTGCCACTGGGCGGGCCTTAAACGCATGCTATAGATTATGTGTTGCGGTAGTGAGCTTGTGATTGATAAGGGAGACAGGCATGCATAAATAACGGTATTTTCGTTCAGGTCGTTGGCGTGGGTCAGGAGTATTGCCAGGGGTTTCAATAACAATAAGTAGTAGGCGGCTGACCAAGGTATAATAGGCGGCTGTGACAGATAAGGGGCCGTAAGGCCCCCTGCCACAAGGGGGGTCCCCAGAAAATTTTGAAATCTAGAGGCTCGGAAATGCAATTTCCAGTATTCTGAGCATGAAATTGAGTGAAACGTAAGACAGTTGTTTGTTGTTTGTTGTCAGTAACCTACGTTGAGAGGCGAAGTAGGCGGCGATACACCGCCGGTAGCCGGCTTCTAATGAAACCCCTGCATTGCGGCAGCATATTCTTACAGCCAATCTGCTTTGTAATAATGCCAAAATTACACTCTGAATGTACAGTCAAAGCACTAAAGGGACAGAACTCTGCTTTTTTCAGGTGAAATTAGTCAAATTCCTCAGGGTTAGTGCAAATTTGACAAGGGTTTGTGATAAAATTATTATTCGTTGTACAATAAAATGAGGCAAATCTGAAAGAGAAAGGCCTAAAATGCATAGGTCGGTTATGCTCTCAGCCCTTCAATTTTATTTCATTTTATTTCATTTTTTTCATTATATATTAAAATCAAGGGTATAAGTATTAAATGCAACCAAAATGCAGTTTTTGCCCACTATTGAAACTATCGATAGTCAGGCCAAACTATCGCGATTGTTATCGATAGTTGATTTTACTATCGATAACTCACTATTGCTGCACCAACTATCACGATACATTGATAGTTTGATGTATCACTACACCCCTAATTTTCTTTCAAATTTAAATGTGCCCAAACATTTAGGGTTTTAATAAATCTGCCATTGATACTTAGGTGGAGCAAGCGATCTGAATCAGGAGTCCTTGCCTGTTCAGCTCTCAAGGAACAATATAGACAAACAATTCTACTTGGAGCAGAAGCGATCTCCGAAAATAAACATTACTGTTCAAATGGTGACAAGAGACAAAAGCTCTCAAGACCACTACCTTTTTACTGTCTTGTTGTCCTTCTTCATGGCTCAAAGGACTTGATAAAGGAAAGAATGGAAGAGCGACAAGAACATTTCATGCCTTCAAATTTACTAGACTCACAGTTTGAAACTCTTGAGGAGCCTGACAACTGTGAAATGTACTCTGCGGTCAAGGTCTCAGTTGATCAAACTATTGAGGAAATCACAAATGAAATTTTACGAACCTTGAAAGCAAAATGTGGCGTGAGGGTATCAATACACAGTACTGTCTAAAGCATATTTTGGAGTTTTAATTTGAACTTAAAGGATTTGCAAGGCTCAAGGAAAGCCATTGCAGTAGTGAGTCAGTGAATTTGGATTTTACAGAACTTTGCTACAAGCAATTGCAAAAAGAGTTGAGACATTGTGTACTGTAGTTCATATTTCGAGGATAACATGGTTTTCAACAGGTCCGCACCCCTCCCCCCTTATCAATGTTGTACCAGATCAAAAATGCCATTCAAACTAACAGTCATCAACATTGGAAGGGGGAGGGGGGTCAGTAGCACATTGCATTGATTTGATTTGTGTTACGCGGTCGCCTTTATACGGAATGAACACTATTTTTCGAAAGTGTCTCAACCTTTTTGCAACTGCTTGTAGCTTTTTGCATTTTCTGGTACACCCATGTTATTGTTGTTTGAAAGCACTGCATTTAATGCTTGATTGCAGTACAAGCGGGCTTTGTACTAGTGCTGGAAATACTGGAATTTTGTTCTGGCATTTTTGCAGGGCAGAAAAGTTCAGGAAAACAGACTGATTAATACCATACGTTATAGGTTCTTGAAATCAGTTAACTCATGTGCGGTAATACAGTTCTGAAACAATGCACATGCATATGAGAGAGAGCTCAGTATTTTGCAAGAGAATCAAACCCATATAATGCATGCTTGTTAGTCGTGAAAAAAGTGCTGGAAATTGTTTCAATATATACATGTGGATTCCTAAGGTAAACATTGCATTAACTGTGACTCTATAGCTAGAGTCTGGACATCCTGTGAACAACCATTGTTTTCGAAGAAATTGCTGAAAAATGCATCAGCTGAATGCTTTTGCAATTTTGTGAAAGGTATGCCCTCTGGATAGACTCTCTAGATTTCTGGTAAAAGAATAAACCTTCAATCTCAAAAGGGGGTAGATAGGCATGTGTCCTCCTATTGGTGTCATGGCTTTTGGGCTTTTCAAGGCTGAAAAAGGGTATGTGGTAGACATTTACCTATTATATATGAAATTGGGATGCACTCTTAATTTCTGGCTATAAGGGGTTAGGGGATACTCTCCTATGTTCCAAAATGGTGTCATGGGTTTTGTGTTGTACTTTTGTAGTACATTTGTGAATGTACATCATTAATTTCATCTTCTTGATGTTTCTCAATATGTACAGCTTTATTTTTGGCTGCTTGACTTTTATTTCTCCTTAATACATTCATACTGCATCAGTTGGCACTTGTAAACTTATATGCTTATCCTAGTCTAGACACAGTGTATGTAGAATCAGTGTCTTATGCTCCACCCGGGGCAACAAGGTCTAAGGAGGGTAGAATCACAATAAGAAAGTGGCCAGCTTTGCTCAGTGAAGTGGCTGTCACTTTTTGTTTGCTGTTGGTGCATATTGACAGGGCTGCAGCTCTAGTAAATACTTTAAAATAATAATTATAAATAAATTGCCAGAGGGTTTTTTTAAGGGGATTGGGGTCAACATTTGTTTCCATGTCTCAAACTGACTTTTCTCTTTCACTTCAAATTATATTAAGTAAAACTTGGAACCCAAGTCGTACACTTCTCAATTAACTAATGTCCATATCCACTACACTAATGAGTGATCACTGCCAGGAGTAGGCTCAGTCTCCAGCCGTGGGTGTCCCGATGAGGTGGGAAGAATCACGGGCGCATGGAGACTGAACCTATGCCAGGAGCTGTTTAAAAGTAATGTTTTACAATAAATAAAAGCTACCATTTTCAAATCGGTTCTTAACCCTAAACACTGTAAATCAGTGCCAAACCCCAACACACTATTCTTTGCTAAACTGGAGCTCTATTCTCTCAGTTCTCTGCCTTATAAATGGGGTTTATACATGTACAGTGCAATCCTGATTTTACAAACCTCCAAGGGACACGAGTTTTGGTTTGAATAATCGGGAGTTTCGAAAAATCGGGATTCCACTGTACATCAGTAATATAACGACTAGGAATACAACATTGTGTAAACCTCGTAAGTTGTCCAAAATCAGTTTGAGAGATGGAAAGGAGTGTTAACCTAGGATTGGAGGTTCAGTAACAATGAACCAATCAGTGCACAGGAATTCAGTTATTATAAAAAAAAGACAAAATGTCGAATATATTATTTAGTGGATGACTCTATTATAAGTAATTAAGTTTTCTGAATGGCATATTCAAAATTAAACTTAATAAAATTGTTTAATAATATTTTCTAGAAAGATGTAAAATTAATGATTATGGGAGTGTTGAAACAGTCAAACCTACTGCATGTGTTAACCCTTTAAGCTCCAGTAGTGATCAGCATCAAATTGCTCCTTGTAATAATTATTATAATTAAAATTTATTGTGCGCAAATTCCATGTAAATATTATCAAATGCACAGTATAAGGGTATGTATTAATACTTTGTTTAAAAGGTTTAAAATAACAAGTTTACCAAACTAATGTTAGGGAATTAAGGAGATGATTACACAAGATGAATGCTCTTGTTTTTTTTTCTTGATTATTTTATTCTCACTTCTGCTATAAGAAATGCATAGGGACAAGAAAGGAGAATTTCTCTTAAAGGCTTAACAAGTGGACACCTGTGCTTTGTTCAAGTGTCGGCTAATGTGGAGTGAAGAATGTACATAGTGTATCACAGTGGGCATGTGACAGCCAAAACAGTAATGAAAGTTAATTCAACTTCTTGCATTTTAATGTAATTAACCTGGAATTTTCTGCCATTTTTGTCACATATGCCCACCATTTATGTGGCCGTTGGGATCATAACAGAGTGCCAGCTTACAAGAGGTGTCTGCTTATGAGTTATGAGCACCTAACCCCAAAATTGTTTTTTCGCTTAATCAACGCTATGTACGTTGAAAAGATTAAATATTTCTTGTTTTTAACGTCACATTAGTGAATTATAGAGGTTTGAATTTACAAAATGTTAATAAGATGACGTCAAATCAAGAATCGTTTATTATACAACTACTTGTTTCCAACTCCAAGTGATAGTTTTTTTACAAATCAATTGACTATTATTAGTATTTCTTAAATTGATTATCCTTAAGCTGTGAACTGCGCATTGTAAATTGAAGTAGAAATAATGGTAAAGTCTTGATTTGACGTCGTCTAATTAGCATTTTGTAAATTCAAATCTCCATAACTCACTAACACGACGTTAAAAACATGAAATATTTCACTATTTGAGTTGATTAAAAGAAAAAAACTTGGGGTTTAGGTGCACTTTAAGAATAGGTTTGAATGTATTAGCATGAATTTTTTTGCATTTGTTAGTTTTGTGTTTCTTTTGAAGCACACAACCGGTTCATTATAGTGACTATTATCATAATTTTCCGTTTATTGTTGATATATATTATTAAAGGACATAACTTTATTTTTGGAAAGAAAATGAATTTTTTATATTTTAAAAACTACCTGTACAATTAAATGTTAAAGCAACATGATGGTATAAGTAAGGCTTTTTGTATAAATACTGGTAAATTGATCACTAAATTTGATAAATAATTATTTACTTGATCTTGTTTGTGTGTACTTTCTGTAGTTGCCTTAGTTACAAAAATGGGTAACAAAATGGAAAACAAGAAACAACTTTTACCTCTGAAAGCTAATGTTTTATTTATTTTATCATTAAAAAAAACACTCACTTTACTTGTGTGTGCACGTGTTACATTGTCATACTTGATTAAGATAATTACAACTGACTGACTTGGTGGATTCATAAGTATACACCAGAAACCATTTTGACCTTGATGCAAGTCAGTTACAAGGATGACAGACTATTAACTGGTGACCAGGCCAAATTTAACAGTGCTCTTATCTACTCTTTGGCCTGATTGCATGTACAATGTAAATAAATTTTATGTACCAGTCATGTTACTGCTTTTTTTCAATAGCGCAAGAACCCAACCAATCATAATATATTATTATTTTAATAGTGGATGTCATTAATAGGAAAAGGTAGATGAGGCCTTTTTATATGTCGCACTGTCTGCCACACCATAAGGACTGACTGATTGAAATAAGTCTTCTTAACTCAACTGGGTCAAAGGTCATATTTGTTGGTTTGATCCACTCTGTCAGTTTACGTTTTCCGGGGTGGATTATTGTTATTGACAGCTCGCATGTTATTGACAAAGGCAGTAACTTTAGTGGTGGTACTGTAGCCATACCTTATAAAAACGGATGGACATAACATTTTCATTATATACCAGCAAATAATTTTGGTTCTCTACAACGAAGTAAATAACAAGGTTATGAGATTTATGAGATAAATGAGATGCATGCAATCTGGTGAAGCCATTTTGAAAACTTATTTCATAAAAGGAAGAGAAAACTTTCTTTCCTTGAACTGTTCCTTTTCCTAATTTCTTTGTTGATGTGCATTTATTTATAAATACATTTTTCCTCACCTAGAAATTCTGAGGGATAAAAAGGGCAGCTACTTGCAGACTAATTGTTTCCATTAGGTTACAGTGACCTCACTGCAGTCACCCTTTACTTGTCCCACATTACAAGCAAGTGTCCCACAATGTGCAACATAAACTACTGATGTTGCCTATTTTCTTGTGTGGTATTGGTCTCTTTAGACGTTATCAACTTTAAGACCAAAATATGATTACTAATTCTACAATATGTACTCTGCAATGTCTAGCTGTATGCAGCTGAATGATAAGTAAACAAGATTTCATCCACCATTGAAGTTTTCAGTCCTTAAAGAAAGCTGTGTTAATTCCAAACTCTTTGTAGTTGAACACCTCCACAGTATGCTTGGTTCGTTCTTCATGGGATCCTTTTAGCACATACTTGATGGTTATGGTCAGTGCAAGTGGATTCTGGGAATAAAACAATTCAAGATAAATTAAGAAAACTGAATGCAATTGATAATATAATTTTAGAGCAACCAGTGGCAGGACCTCATGGAGGTGCAGTGGTGAGGGGTAAGCATGTCGCACTGCAGATCTGTAAGTTGGTGGTTCAAGGCATACATGTAGTCTCGGCCACGGCAACAAAATGCTGGGGTTAACCCCGTGATCAACTAGCATCCCATCCCAATTAAAACAAACTACAGTGGAACCTTGATTTAACAAACCTCTATAATTTATAACAAAGTCCTCGGTATAACGAACAATATTCTTCAGCCCGGCAAAATAACAAGTAAAATGTAAAATCTACCCCAATCCCAGGCAGCCCAAACATAGTGTGTGAGCCACATCAAATTACAGATTTGAAGCTGGTACACAGCAATAAAATAATTATAGGTAATAATATGATTTGTAACTGATCGAGAAGCGATAGAAAAATATTACACAATCGCCTCTCGATCCATTACAAATCATATTATTACCTAGTACCGGCTTCGAATCTGTAATTTGATGTGGCTCACACACTACGTTTGGGCTACCTGTGCCTCAATATAACAAATAAATGTCAACGTGCGACAAAAGATAACAAATAACAGACCAACAGCATGTGCAAAAGGGCAAAGGTATAACCTGTACAGTTTTCCAGTGTTGTAGTTATATTAAATACAGTGTACTGTAGCTTCATACAGGCATTAAAGTGCAAAATGTAATAATGAACATTTTGGTTGTTTTTCCACACATTTTTGATATAACGAACCAATTTCCCCAGTCCCTTGGCACTTCGTTAAATCAAGGTTCCACTGAAAATAACTTTGATAGTCAGTTTAGTGTAAAGTACTGTTTTAATAGTAAAAATTACCTTGAGTCTCTGAATGTTGTAGATGTCACTGATCTTTTCCACGGGACTGTGAGAAGGACTGTCCTGCTCCATCCGCAGGCAGCGTGCGACAACTCCATTTTGAGCCTCAGGATTCTTCTGTTGAATTCAAGGTAACAAAAATCACCAAGTTTAACAGTTTATTTTTAGGATTACCCTCATCCTGACAATCACACTAGAAAAACAACAGACCAACAGTTGAATTGCTCATAAGTAACAGCCTTCAGTGGTGCAGGTATTCAGAAGAAACTTGGAAGTGGGGGGTTTGAAGGTGCTTTAAGCAGAAAATAGGAAAGTTTCCAATACTGCAGAATATTCAGCTTCTATTGAAATAGCGCAAGGGGTGGGAACTAGGTTTCCTGTTCCCATAGGGATTGCAGGAACTGGGAGTAAAGAGTACATGATGTGGAAAGTTCTAGATCCCGTTTCATCTATTCCCCCTTCCAAGATCATTGGAAATTCTGAGGAGAAGAAGGGGCCCAGCGGGGGGACTCCCCTATAAAAATGACAGTGGTGCTTGTCGGAAAATTTTGAAAAACAACTTTAAAGGTACCAGAATCTTATTTAATAGGCATAAGGCTCAAACATATTTTTACTCCTAAGAGGTAACAATTTCATACAACACAAAACATATTCTGTCATTTTTTCAGCTCAATACCATTTTAGATTTCAGCACCCTAAGCGGTACCAATCTACAAATTTTGACCCCTAAAAGGTACGACCAGCACCCCTATCTCCGGGGAGAAGGGGATCTTCTGGAACAACACGATGAGGAAATGTTGGTGCTTTAGAGAGAATGTTTACAAATTGTTTTGCAAGAACTGATTAAAACAGGATTTTATTGAGAAGGTTTTAGGTTTCTTACAGAATGGATGCTGAGACCACCCATTACACAAGATAAACAAAAAGCACTGTGACTTAGTCTGCCACATCATAGCTAGATGGCTAGTTGGTGCATAGCTGATTAATGTAAGAACCTTACCTGCACAACCTGTCTCAGTATATTGGTTGTAGCTGGATGGAAGTGGATAGTTTGAACATCCTAAACAATAATTTAAAATCAATGCAGTCATTCACCAAGTGCTACTTAAAAAAGTATAATAATAAATAGCATCCTTGTCAAACTGATGATGTCATGTACATTTCAGTTTGTCAACATTTTTGAAACTAAAATATGGCAAAGGGGTGAGTGCAGAAATCCTCACTGCTGCCCTGCTGACCCTGAGTGGGTCAGGAAAAAAATAGGGGATGGGGTGGTTGGGAAGCAGGATTTCCATAATGAAGGGAAGGCCCAGGGAGCTCTGGCAACTAAAATGAATAAAACATGAATAAATGTTGGGCTGCAGGTATAACCAGTCCTTATGTCAAATGTTGGGATTTTTCACTTGCAAAACTGTAATTTCTTGCTAATGACTGATTAGAAATACTGGTCAGAGATATCCAATCGATCCTGTATTTTCACTAGAAAAAGAGAACATAATACATAATATTTTTTTGGCTTATATACATCCTAGTGTATGACTCTCAAGCCAAATATATGTTTTTTGATCTGATTGGCTTATTACTTTATTTTGAACATTCAAATCACCAAATATTTTAGCAACAGAATGCCTTTTTTCAGCCATCGTGAATCACAAAAATTTGTTCCCATCAACTGAGAAGAATTGTCAATTCCAATCAATATTCAATGGAAGAGTGATAAATGAACACTTACCGAAGGCAGGGTTTCTAACATTAAGCTGGCCTCACAGAATGTTGCATCTCCCAGATCAGTGACTCTCAAACACAACACAATCGCATTTGACAGCCAGTTAAGGTGTTCAAAACTGATCTCTAATTTAATGCCTGAATCAACTTTGATGTTTCGCTTCTGTGGCAACTCTGCAGTCAATAAGCATAACTGAACATTAGTAACTGAAGCAATTAAGTCTTTGACAGCAGGGCCGTAGCTTGCATGAGGCGAACCGAGGCACTTGCCTCGGTAAAAATACAATTTTTAATACTAGTACAACCATTGGATCTCTCTTGTAAGAGGATATGCATAAAAAAATGAAAGAAGTTTTCTTTTTTGCTGATATTGCCTCGGTTAGAATTTTCGTCTGGCTACACCCCGGTGAGTGATGATGATGATAACTTTATTGAAGTGTCAAAATTGAGAATGTATTTAGCTATAAAAAGAGCTAATTGGGGACACTATAACATAAATCTTTCAAAGTAAAACAAATATATCTAAGTATGTAAATCACTGCCCTATTTTTTGACAAAATTGTCACTTTAGCCCTCCAATTAAAACAATTTCATAGACTGAACTAATTTTTATGCCAACTGGCATGGCTTACTGTGTATATCAAGCCACAGGTTTTTTCTTGCAGCAGATTGTTTATCTGGGATAACAGGATCGCGCAAGCTGTAACTCCTGGTCGTGGTGGTGTGATACTGTGGTCGTTGCCTCTCGACCCACTCGTTTGTTCTTACCTCTGCTTCAACATCTAAAAAAACAGTTTGAATATGAACATCATTACATAGTCAGTGATTTTTCATATTATATGAGTAGCTAAAACTAGAGACTTCAGCTATAGTGATGTGGATATGCCTGGATAGTAAGAGGAGTCCATTAGTTTGAGTTGAGGTTACATTTAAGTCCAAGTGTGCAAGTAAGCAGTATCCCTACACCTAAACATAATATGAAAACTACGAAAGAGTTGTAAAAAGTTTTAATCAAAAGAGTCCATCTGGATGGAGAACAGTTGATGAAAATGATTGATTACAATATTGATGAAAATTGATGCAAATAAAAGTTACAAATTTTTCCCTCACTGACTGGGCATCAACACATCCATGCAATTATCATTATTGATTATAACTGACATAGATTACATGTATTATCAAATTGATATAAACTGTCATTGATCGGTTTCATCGACTGTTCAGGCATGCCAGGTTTTGACCAGGGTCGGTGACCATGAATTTTTTCTAATAATGACATCACCAAATTTGATTTCCAGGGGTAAATTCAATAAAACTTTTACAAGACAGACGGAGTGTAATTTACAAGTGTTAAGCTATTGTTTTCAACCTCTGAAACAATGGCTACACTTGCAAATTACACTAAGTAAAAGTTTTATTGAATTGATCCCAGGATAAACAAGCTTTTACAGGGGTGGGTTAGCATGCAGCCCTCTTAACTTAAACCTCCAACCTGGAGAGCTGGTTGGTCTTCTGCTGGGGTTTTCCATTTCCTAGATATTTGTCTTATTATGCTTCTGCTACAGTTTGAGAAAGTCTTCTGTCCTCAAGCTACATCAGCATTAGACATCTGTTCTCTCAGACTAAAGAATATTTTTACAAAAGCCTCCTACCTCCTGCCACTTGATGTAAGACATCCTCGACCTTGACGTCATTCATTACATGTTTCAGCAGGTGTTTCATGTACATTCCATTGGGGTCTTGGCGTCGTTCATAAGCCTCAGACTGAGGACATCTGTGGACACATTAGGAAACAATTGTTATAACAATCATATTTGAAGACGTCGGAGCATGTCCAACCTATGTCGAATTTGAGACCTTTTTTTTTTTTTTCGCGCTCATTTTGCCTCATTTTTGGCATGTGAGCTACAAATTAATTGCAAAACGTTGTTCAGAATTTTTTTATGCTGTAGTTTCCGTCGTTTTAGAGAAATAACGTATGCAAAAAACAAAAATTAACTGAACTCCCTGTCTTTCCGTTGAATCCCGCTCGAGAAAATGAATCCCAAAGTTTACACGAATTTCTCGATTTTATGCCGAGGTTTTTTCACTTCAGATGGCCAAGTTTGGGCCCGTGCCGCTAAATCCCGCTCAAGAAAAATTTATGCCAAAGTTCATTCCCTCAAAATCGCTTCATTTTTATCACCGATGGTCAGCAAAGGTGTCGCAAAGCATGTCGGGATATCAATGGCGACATCGAGCACGTAATGCCCACCGAAACAAAATACGGAAAATATTATAAGTCTCGAAGCACTTCAAATATCGGGCATTTCGACTACGGCACGGGATGGCAAATGGGCCACAACTCACAACACTGCCCCTTTTCTGATCCGAAGTGATTCCAGACTTTCCCGCCGGCTCCGTCTTGCCAACCAACGTCTATTTTCACCTCGAGCGCGAAATGGCGATTTAGACACAAGGTGGGACAAGAAACACGACTCGTTTCTTTGAGAGGTGCTAGAGACTTACGGATTTCAGGACTTAATGATGTCCTTCCATCACTGGACGGGCCTCAAACATACACACGCTACGGACGATGTGTTAACCGAGCCAGGCGCGCATACAGTGTAAATAGCGGTATTTTTGTTCAGGTTGTTGGCACTGGTCAAGAGCATTGCGGTCGCATAGTCTCACGGCCAATCTGCTTTTAATGGTGTCGTTTTGGAGCGAACTACGCTCGGATGTACGGTCAAATTACTAGAGGGCCAAAACTCATCTTTCTTCAGGTAGTTTAGTTCAGTTAATTTCACTTTTTATATACGTTTTTTTCTCTAAAATGACGGGAAAACCAGCATACAAATTTCTGAATGTTTTGAAGTTAATTTGTAGGTCACATGCCACAAATGAGGCAAAATAAGCGCGAAAAGACAAAAACAGGTCTGAAATTCGACATAGGTTGGTAATGCTCCGGACGCTTCATTTATTATTTATTATTTAAATAGTTACAAGACTGCTATTAATAAATATATTTGTGTTAGTTGAATTCATTTCATTTTTGTCTGAAGTGATGCAGCACTCCTGGGGTGATGGGTGAGGCTTCTTTAAAAGATCATCTGCTAGGACGTACATAAAATAGCACAGTCATGCATATCTGCAAGCATGCAGTACTCCTCAGTCTAGAATGGCATGTTGCTGGTGTACGGTTACAGCTTGTAGTGCCATTGCTTTGCTGGCCTTAAGTGTGTGGCCGCTTTAGCACATTGTTGGTGTTACATGTGTGGCGCCTTATGTGCGTTGCTGCTTCGGCACATGGTTGACGTTACATGTGTGGCCGCTTCAGCACATTGTTGGCATTAGATGTGTGGCCGCTTCAATACATTGTTGGCACGGCTCTCAGGAAGAGCATTATATGTATGAAGGAGAAACTGTGGATAAATAACGATGATGTATGTATGTAGCTGTGTGGCTGCTTCAGTACAAGCTTGAATGCATGGATACAATAATATTGTGCACATCAAGCAAAATACACCAAGGCAGAGCTATTAAGCATGATTCCTCCAGGGCCCCATTAAGTCAGAACAGGGCTTTAAACAAATATTTTTCATGGTTAACTAATACTCACGTGGCAAATCCCATGACTGCTTGAGCGTTATACGGGAACTCATAGCTCTTGAAAGTGAAGCTTGTCTGTACATTTGACCTGATAAAAAATTCATATTAAAAAACATTATTTTGCTTGTAATATTACCAAAGTTAAGGGGGTAGGAAGATGTAGGGTGTGGTAGTTGGGATCTACAAGTCTCACAAATAAGGATATTTATAAAGTAGATTCTAGTTTTACCCTGCTCTCAGTCACCTTCCCTTCCTGGCCTTGAACATACTGGTATAAATGTTTATGCCGACATGTATACAATGTACATATGTATTTACACACACTGTAGTGCTGTTGTTTACATAATTTTTAAGTGCCAAGGGACTGGGGAAATGTGTTCGTTATAATGGAAGTTCCATCTATTTAAAGGGTTCTTTTCCATACATTTAACTATAACCGGGCTGAAGAATATAGTTCATTATACCGGGGTCTTCGTTATATCGGACTTCCACTGTATTTATTTTAGCCCTGCCTGTTTCCTTCAGTTGATAGATTTTTTTAACAGCTGTAATTAGTACATGTTGACCAAAAATATATTTTTTTGTATCAACCAAAGACAATTGCCTGTTGCCTGTGGCTATTGGGTACTGCTAGAACACAGCCCTGCAATGGTTTGATACAAATCATAGAGAAAGTACTGAATTATGAGTGGCCAAACAGTTGAATCTTTCTGATCAAATCACCCCCTCATCGCGACTGTTTAAACTCAGAGAAGTACAACTTCATAAATTAATACTATTTGTACAATGGAAAAAGACAAAGCAAATGCACCCACCTCTTGCGACAAATGTCCAACAGAAACACAATCAACTCTGTGCGGTATCTGTTCATGTCGTCCAAAATTTTCTGAGCGCAAACCGCCTCCTCTGGAACCCAGGCTCCAAACGTGTCAACAGGAACCAAGTAATTCTGCCCTCCCTCTTCAAAGCCATGGCCAGCAAAATACAACAAGCCATATACACCTTCACCAAGGAGGCTGTAAAACATACCAAGTGCTTGATACATCTCGTCTTTTGTGAGATTCATAAGGGAGATAACTTCAAAACCCATTTCAGGTTTGCGTAAAATTGATGCAAGCATCTTTGCATCACTGCATGTGTGAACCAGAGGACTTTCATCAATTGGCAAGTGCACATAGTCACGGTTGCCAATGATGAGGGCTATTTTGTCTGTGGCTGAGGACAGATCAAAAGAACATTAAGGAAATCAATCAATCAGTCAATCAGTCAGTCAGTCAATATCACTGTAGCTCAAATTCACAGTAACTGTCAATGCATGGTTACTATTGGTGTCACTTAAAATAACTTATTTATTTTAATTATTTATTTTATTTGCAAAATAACATTTATTTTATTTCACAATACAAAGCTTACACTACTTACAAAACAATACATATACTTCTTACAGTACAATACTTACGCAATGATACTTAGACTTAGATATTTTTAACATACTTAAACCCTTATAACTTGTATACCAAAAGAAAGTTATAGCTATTGTTTCAAAAGAGGGAGGAGAGAGTTATTACTAAATAAATATAAACACTTTCCTTTTCCATTCAAGCCTTGAGTGGCTACTGTGCAGGTGGCTACGTATACTGTGGCTTTTGAAAGCTGTCTTAAGGTGACTCGATTGGGTTAATTAAAGACTATTAATACCTCTCAACTTTCATCCGCTATCACACTGCCACAAACAATTTCACAGTAAAGCGACTGTTATGTACAGCTCTGAAGTAAGTTTTATATTTCCAAAATCAATGTTAAAACTAACTGTCATGGAATTTTTCAATAAACGCGAATATAAAAATAAATAAATATAAAAGCCCCTGAGTAAATATAAAAAAAAATCATCAATCGGTTTTCGAATTGTGACCATTCTGACCAGTAAATACAGAAAATAGTATCATTCAGATTTTCATGCAAGGTAAGCAAATAGCATAGTAATAAATTAAGCTTGACATGCAATTCCAATGCGCCCTAAAGCATAGATTTTGACAATCTGTTTAAATTGTTGTGTTTTGCCATATTTTTGGCACCAAAAAACTTCACCTTTGAATTTCTTTAAACTTCGCCAATCATAAGGCAAGCATATCTACTAGAAGCTCCGAAGAGTGATTTCCCCAAAGTTACCTCCATGTCAAGAAACTTGGCCTCAAGTAAAATGGATGATGACATCACCACATTGCTATGGTAACTCCAATGTCAATAAAACTTACCTGACATCTCAAACTTTCATCTTTCTCTAGCACAGCTACTGTAACAGTCACTTTACTGTGAGATTGTTTGCAGCAGTGTGATAGTGGTTTTAAAGTTGAGAGGTATATACCGGTATTCCTTAAATAAACCAATCAAGTCACCTTAAACAGTACTTTTATGTAGTACTGTTTATTACACGTACAGTGACTGTACAATTAGAGTGATTACAGTTAACCCGTGAAATAGTTAGTAGAATAGTATGCACTATGAGACAATAATTCCATCGTTTTCTTTCGCACACTTTTTTTGTTAGATAGTGTTTCACGGGTTAACTGTAATCACTCTAAGACAGACTGGTACCCAGTGGCCACTTATTGATTTTATTCGCAAAGTAATATGGGAAGGAAAATTGATGTGCGCAAAGGCGCTTGGGAAGGAGGGAGAAAAATGGATGTTGCTTCGCATTTTTCTTCCGTCCTTCCCTTGATGCACTGCGAACTCAGGCGCGAATACAGAGAAGCGACTGGGTACGAGTCTGCAATTAAGATGGTTCTGACTTTTGAGTCCATTTATGAAATCCTAAAGTGGGGTGTTTCTTTGTGTTGTGGTGGTTGATATTGTTCAGTGTCTTTTAAAACTTTTGTTTTACGTCATTTGGTGATCACACTATCCGCAACACGAATTAACTACCCTGAAGTGCGACCATTTAAATGAAAGCTGTTGGGCAGTACTTTCCTGTAGTACTGTTTATTATGCTGCATAAGTTGGTAATTAATACTGTCACGTTGCATCTTTAGTTTTACGGATGAAACTATGACCATTCAAATGAAAGCTATTGTCATTGAGCAAAACTTCCCTGTGGTGTTGGGATATTCTTCAATCGATAATTTATTGAATTAAATTTGTGACTTTTTCAGTTTTGACCTTAGTCTCTTTTGGAAGCAATAACATGTTTATATCCACTTTTTTAAATTTGTTAGAGGGAACAGCCAGACATCTGCAAGCCTATGCATGCCTTCATTAAGGGTGCGGTTTTCATCAAGAATTTTAGTCTTACTATTAAGGAATTAAATACATTTTTCAATAAATATTATAATTTGATGTTTGTAAAAGGTAAAAGCTAAAAACAAAAATAATAATAAAAATATTTTCAGCTATCTTTGCCCACAACAATAACATCTTAATGAGCAGCACCTTATAATCTACATTTTTGAATTGTTAAATTAACATCAAGCAACCATTTTGAAGAAAAAAAAGATGCATTTTAATCAATTCTCACCTCTCTGTGTTAGCCGAGATGGTCTGCCACGTACTGTTAAGTGAAGGAAAATGTATACAACAACAATAAGTGTTTTAAAAAAAATTATCATTGACAAATTAAAGAAATAAATTAAGGTAATAGTGAAATAAAAAAATTCTTGCATGTTTTGAAAACAGATTACTACATTTTTTATTAAAAACAAGACATGATTGAATAATAATGGCGGTTCAGGCTTGCATAAATTAAGGGTAAATGCCCAAAAATTGTTCAAAATTTCTAGCAACTGCTATGAGGGCCAAAACATTTTTCACCCATTCAGGCCTTGCAAATTCTTGCCAACAAGGAAAAGGTTCCCATACCCTTGCTTTAGATCTGCCACTTATTAAACAGGGAGTTATGATTTAGGAGTTGAAAATCCTACCTGACTGGTCTACAAGAGGACCATGTCCATCAGGAGCCACAGCTAATAATTACAAGAAAAGAACAAAATGTCACTTAAAATGAACTGTGAGTGGACTAAGCTTTTAATCAATTTTTTTGCGATCTAGCCAGTGGAATGTCCATGCCTATAACGAGAGGTGCAAAGTGGTAAGGGCATGAATTCTCAAGCACAGTACAAAATTACAAATTTAATTACTGCAAGTTACTAATAAATTAGCATTTTGATATGCATCCATTCTATACTCCAATATTCCCAATAAAATGCCTGCACTGCTGCTCCCTTTATGCCCAATTCTAAAAGGACCGCAAAGTGATACATGCATGTCCAACTCCTTTCAATGAGCACTCACCCCCCACCAACGTGGCCTGGATTTGAATTCTGGAGTTGAAGATGCCACAATGACAAGTGAGTTGAGTTTGTGGCAGTTGGTTCTTGTCTTTGCCAAGAGAGGTTTTCTCTGGAGTCTCCAGTTTTCTTCCCTCCACAAGAACCAACAATTCTAAACTCCAGTTTTTTCTGGGATCTAAGGGCCACAGGTTTGTTAGTTGTACAACAACTATTCGACTTATTAGCAACATGAGTGGATAATAAGCAAGGAAAAGTGAGCAAAATGAAAATGTAACCATGGTAACATCACCATGAGATGACCCACATTGGCACCTGTCACATTGATCTCTCAGTGGACAAAGAAAAAGGAAATGAGACTTACCTGAAGGTTCCAAATATCACTTACTACCATTATGTTGTGCGAAGGCATGCAGGCAAAACTTGACAGCAAGCAAAGCGCCACAAACTTAATTTTAAGTTGAACCCCATAAATTTCAACCAGTTTAAGTAACCCACCACAGTCGGAGCCGGCTCCCCTGTGGTCACCTGCATTTTGCACCACTGACCATTCAGCCCATTTCAGGGCTGTCAAGCAGGCTTTTAGCCAGAAATTGAAAAGTGGGCATCCTAAAGATATTTCCCATCATAAATTTTTAAAGGATTAGGTGCAATTTTCATAAATTTCATCAAAAAGTAGGCATCCACAGGATGCCTGGACACCCTGCTGGCTAAAAGCTTGCTGTCAAGCAACCCTTGTTAGACACTTTGCTACATGCTACAGAAAACTGACCTTAGTGTCAGCTTCAAAGAGTTCAGGATTGTTTAGCAGTGCCGACTACTCTGGGCCATTGACCAATTGACCAAAAAAGTTTGCCATCCTTTCTTCCAAGTGACCCAGTTTAAGTAGTTGCACTACAAACCATTGGATTTGAAATTGTCAGCAGAGTTAGTCTTTTACTCCCAAGAGTGGCAAAAATCAAAATCCAAGAAAAATAATGATTGGGAGAAATAAATTTCAGGGATCCACATTTGCAATATTGTCTGGTCATCTGAATGACAGTTTGATTTCTTGACTATGTGCCTGTCATGAAATAAATGTTCATGAACTATAATCCAGTTCCATCCTTGTAATCACCCAAATTACTAAATAAATGGTACTTCTGTTTTGCTCTGTAGAATCTTTGTACATATGCATCTAATTCATTTTGAGCTTATTTGGGGCCACTCGGCGATATAACATGGAAATTAGGTAAGCAAAATTTTGTTATTTTGAAAGGACACTCACTGTTCTTTTGGTTCTGGCAGTAAAAGGGTGAAAATGACTGTAATCAGTACTATGGTCACTTTACCTTTGACCAAAGTGACTAATATCTATTTCAATATACAGTCAAACCTCTCTGTAAGGACACCTCCATAATATGGACACCTCTCTAGTACGGACAGTTCACTTGGTCCCAAAGATACCAAAATTCATACATTCCCTACCTCTATAGTACGAAATATATATATATATATATATATATATATATATATATATATATATATATATATATAACTTAGCACAAGCATGTAAAAAAGTTCCACGATTGGAAATTTCTCGGTAAATTATACTCTAACACAAGAGAAAACACTTTTTTCTTAAAACACCTATATTTCGGCAGCGTACAGCTGCCTTCATCAGGGTGAATGGCTGACAAGGCGTTACACGCGATAAAAACCGTTACAACCGTTATATGTGCGCGCTAATCAAAAAGATTTTTAAACTGCGCGCGCTACAACAGCTAAATACAAATGCTGGTAAAACTGCTATTTTTGCGCGCGAAGTCCCCGATTTTGGCTATAAAAAAAATCGCTCTCATTCAGACCGTGGGGTCTGAGTGTCTTCAGTTTGTAAGCCCATTGACCCTCCTTATCCATCAGATTTTCCGTTCTGTCCACTCTGTCTATTAACTGAACTGACATATCCTCCAGACCCCCATGACCCGCACTAAAAAAATGCCTGTACAAGATCTCATCGTCTAGCCTCTCTTCGGGCGTCATTCTACCATGCAAATTCAGTCGACTACGGTGGTTGTTAAATCTGAGTCGAAATTTGGTCGAAGTCGAACCCACATATTGCTTGCCACATGTTTTACAAGTAAGCAGATAAACCACATTCGTGCTATTACAGTTCAAACTATAAAATTCACGTGGAACTACTCTAGAGAGCAAGTTGACTTCTTAGATGTTACAGTCTTGAATAGAAATGGGAAGCTAGAAACCGACTTATACATTAAACCCACTGACAAACACCAGTATCTGGACTCAAGATCTTGTCACCCGAGAGGATGTAAAGAGGGGATTCCGTATGCCCAAGCATTGAGACTACGTCGTATTTGTTCTTTAGAAGAATTTTTTGACGACAGAGCCAAGAGATTGACCGAGTTTTTAGTGGCTAGAGGATATGAGAAATCGTTTGTTATGAGACAGATAAACAGAGCGAAAAGAATAACAAGGGACGAGGCTTTAACGCCAAGAGAAACAAGCAGAAAAAATGAAAGGATTCCGTTCGTCGTAACGTATCATCCCGGTCTTCCAAACATTGGAAAAATCCTGAGAGATCTGCACCCCGTGCTACATGCGTCAGAGAGATGCAAGAAAGCAATCAAGGAACAGCCGATGGTGGCTTTTCGTCGGCCCAAGAGTCTTAAAGACTATTTAGTGCACGCTAAAGTTAAACAAGAAATTACAATCAGGGATAGCGGGAACAAGCAATGTGCCTCGAAGAACTGCAGGATATGTAGGAAGGACAAGCTTCTCAAGATGGGGGACACTTTCGAGAGTACGAACACGGGCAAGTCATACACCATAAATTACAGTTTGAACTGTAATAGCACGAATGTGGTTTATCTGCTTACTTGTAAAACATGTGGCAAGCAATATGTGGGTTCGACTTCGACCAAATTTCGACTCAGATTTAACAACCACCGTAGTCGACTGAATTTGCATGGTAGAATGACGCCCGAAGAGAGGCTAGACGATGAGATCTTGTACAGGCATTTTTTTAGTGCGGGTCATGGGGGTCTGGAGGATATGTCAGTTCAGTTAATAGACAGAGTGGACAGAACGGAAAATCTGACGGATAAGGAGGGTCAATGGGCTTACAAACTGAAGACACTCAGACCCCACGGTCTGAATGAGAGCGATTTTTTTTATAGCCAAAATCGGGGACTTCGCGCGCAAAAATAGCAGTTTTACCAGCATTTGTATTTAGCTGTTGTAGCGCGCGCAGTTTAAAAATCTTTTTGATTAGCGCGCACATATATCGGTTGTAACGGTTTTTATCGCGTGTAACGCCTTGTCAGCCATTCACCCTGATGAAGGCAGCTGTACGCTGCCGAAATATAGGTGTTTTAAGAAAAAAGTGTTTTCTCTTGTGTTAGAGTATATATATATATATATATATATATATATATATATATATATATATATATATATATATACATACATATATTATAATAATATGGACACCTCTATAATGCTGACACTTGGGCCTGTCCCTTTGGTGTCCGTATTAGGGAGGTTCGACTGTATATACCTGCCGCACGGAAGGTATGTTGGTTTAACCTCCCCAGCCCTCAACCCCTCTGGAAATTTCAGTTGGGCTTCATAATTTCCTTTATTAAAAAAAACTAATTTGGCTTTTGAAACCTCACTTCCCTTTGGAATTTCCAATGACCTTCCATGCATGGGGTTAGTATGGATATTTCCTTAAACTGCACATTCCCAAGAATTATAAACCTACCAAGAGCTCCTTGTAATGTTGCAACATTACTAAGAGCATCTCCAGCACTGTTTGCAACTCTGCAGCAATAATTGCCTTCATTTCTATAATGAAATGGCTGGAAATTCAACACTGGTCTCGTCTCTCCCACCAGCACAAAGCCATCTTTATACCACTGGTATGCAACAGGCGACTCCAGGACTTCAATTGCAATGCTGAATGGGTGACCATCAGGCACTATGTAGGACTGGGGGTGGCGTATAATCACAGGTGGATTTTTAGCTAAAAAAGAAAGGTGATAATAGAAGTTTTGGCAATTTATTGGTGCTGCAGATACTGCGATGACCAAATGACGCAAAAAAAAAAAGATTCAAAAGATGCTAAACAAGACTCACACCACACAACAAAAGCTAACTAACAACAGTTTTTACAACACATAGAAAAACCCAAAGTTTTCAAAACATTAATTATTATGAAACTTTTAAACAGCAAAATCAACATGGAAATTTAGCTCCTCACTGGTCCTTGCAGTGTAACAAAATAATGTCCCTAGTCTCAATTTCAGGAACAAGGAATCAGAGAATTAACTCTGTGTGTAAATTATAGTGCTGAAGTCAACCCATAAATTTCCCTGTACTGAGCGTTAGCCCTAGTAAGGAAATGAGGGACCACACGAGGGAAAGAAAAAAGGTCGTGGATTCGAATCCCACCGAGGTCAAAGATTTTTTTCTTTCCCTGAGCTGTGTGGTATCTGATAAAAATCCCATGCTGAATTTTCAAACCTTAAAAACACCCAGAAGGGATAAAATGATATAGCAAGTTTGGTTGTTCTACATTCATAGCACTATGTGGGCACTACGCACGGCAACCAATTCTTTACCACGAATCTTTGTATTGTTTTAAATACCCAAAAATCCCTACTTCACTTAGGCCACCCCAAATACTTGGAATCAAAAATTTCAAACCCAAAAAAATCCTTCATACATCCCAGTCACTTTAAATCCAGAGTGCCCCCCCGCCCCCCCCCCCCCCCCCCCCCCCCCCCCCCGCCGCCCGGGTTTCCTGTCATACACTATTTTGTTAAATACATACCTTGTGGAGGTTTTGATTGATGGCTAGTATCACCATTTGGTACTAGAGACAAGTGAGAGACATGACATGAAATTACTATAAATTATTGAAAACTAAATAGTTTTCAAAGGATACTATAATTTAAGTTTATTGATACTGAAGAGAAATAGAAAGTTATTGTGAGCTTTATGTTGTTGACTTGAGATTATTTTTCATGTCATTCAATGGACGTATAATTCCAAAAAAAGTACTTTTAGGAACTAGCAGTAATCACAGATTATGGAGACGCGTTCGGAGGAATTTCTGGCAGAAATGAGCACCTGAAAAAAAACAATAGGGGAGGCCATTTATTTATTATTATTATTATTTGGAAGACCGTCTACCAAAAAATCTCAAATTTTACTGGACATAAACCACAGGACTACCAACACAAAATTAGGATTGCGTTCTTCGCACGCGATTACTAGTTAGGTATCAGAATTAACAAGTACAATCATGTACTGTTGCCAGGGTTAATTAAGGCATTACTTTTTTGAGGGCCAAATAATTTTTAGAAATCTGTGGTAGTGGAAATTATTGGAGGTACAATTACATTTAAATTTGACAATCGGCCTTAAACATCTACACATTCAAGGTTGTTAATTACATGTATTGATTGCTTTTTGTGGGTGGTTTAAAAATTTGTACCAAAATGTATGAATAAATAAACTTAAGGTAACTTCAACTCACCTGGTGATGGTAGGACTTGTAATTCCACTGTGTTGCTTTTTTCTGCATTCAATCGATTGGACACAATACATACATATTTGCCACTGTCATTCATTGTTACTGAATCAAAGGTAAGTTCTTCATCTATACCATCTGGAAGCTCTGCCCCATCCTTGACCCACTGATACTGTGGAGCTGGGTATCCTGTGGCCTTGCACCTCAGGGTAACAGTTGCACCAGCACGAACAGGCTGTGACTTGGGTTGTTCAATGATTTCCACATCCTCTGTATTGTTCGTATATTTAATACAGATAATTACAAGTTAAGAGCATGATACATGTAATATTAAGTAACGTTTTTACTCATAAGTTGAAAAAAAAAATATATTATTGTAAATGAATTGTGATGAACAAGTCCATGAGCGAGTACATTGTATGTCAGGCTCTTAACCAATAGTAACCAGCATCAAATTTCTCCTTGTAATAGCAATCATGGCTGATGAATCAGAGAGGTCAGGAGAATTAAGGATATGAAATCATCCAAGATGAATTCTCTCGATATTTTAACGACTTCTCCCCACTCTTTTCATAAGAAACTTAAGGGAACAAGAAAGGAAAACTTGTATTTTAATATTGGGAATTAAATTTGTAAGGATTATAATATAAGGGGTGAGAATAGACATCAGCATGCAAAGGCCTGAATGGTAGCAACTATGGGACTATTATTTTTATTAATATGATCTCTCCCACACTCTCACAGTCCATGAATGTGAACTCAACTTGAATTGGACAGACCACAACAGCAATGACTATATGTTCATTATAATTTTAGTATGAAATATTGGAGACAAGGCCAATTATGTGATCATCTTGTGAACTGAGACAAGGTGCAGAACACAGCCACTCTGATCTTACCAGTTATATTTAAAGACCATCAGGTTGGTGGTGTGGCTGGAATTTAAACCCGCAACCTCCCGCACTGCAGACTGGTACTCATACAAACTGAGATTACCATGCATATAGACATAAAATATGAGGCATTTTATGTAATGTTTACTACATGGGCGGGAGTGTTGTATCAGCCTATACAATCACAAGCCGAAGGCGAGTGAATGTATAGTGCCGATACAACACGGACGCAAATGCATGTAGTAAACAACCTGTGAAATTCACATTCACATGTAAATTAGATACAACCACTACAACCACTTGTGAGTTGTATCTGGAATGCAAATTAGATACAACCACTAGTGAGTTGTATCAAGATGGTATCAGCCTATACAGGGTAATCATGTGATTGGAATGGCTCATTTCTATTTGTTAGTACCCTTATGAATTATTAATGAATTTTACAAAGACAGGGCCTCTGATATTACGCGATGGTGCGATTTCGCATAATCGGCCTCAAATCGCATCCGATTGCATAATTCGTAAAAAATCACACAAAATCGCATAATGTGAACAAACCACATGATACACTATCGCTTTAGCTAAGAAACTTATTAAGCTAAAATTTGTTTTTTTCTATTGAATTATCCTGTATCAAATAAACAAACCGCCACTTTCGAATGAAACTGCGTTCGTTCTTGGCCACAAGCTTGGTAACCGCGTAAATTTCTTGAGCACGTTTTATTTAGCCTGGTTACTAAGTTTAACCAAGATGGCCGCTCGTTTAGACTCTTTTCTTGGATTCTGTCGTTCGTTTTGGATGTTCCTTCATAGCTAAAAGCTTCAAAATGTCCCACAAAGATAGCGAGCACCGTTTTAAAACAGGTATTTTCGTTTTCTTCCTCTGAAATCTAGTAAAACATGCATAAAAAAAGTTCCAGAAAAAATCGCATAATTTGCATATTAATTTTCCACATAATAGTCCTTGCTTATCGCATAATTTGCCACGTAAAAATCGCATAATTTCCATTTTTTTATCGCGTAATATCAGAAGCCCTGCAAAGAGGATAGTAATATTAACTTGCTCATCAACCATTGTTGAGTAGTTAAATTTAAATCATTGAATTATGTGGATAATAATTTGCAAGTGCTCACCTGCACTCTAAGCACACCCAGTTTTCTCTCATGATTTTTTTGAATTCTAAAATTCCTGCACGAGTTATAAAACTCAAGGGTGAACTTCATCATGTTTACTATTCCCTTATAAGAAAGAACTGCAATGCAGATATTTAATGTTAAACTAATGATATTTAATTTAATTACCATTATATTCCAAGATGTCTAAGGCTGTATCATTTCCAATTTTTTTCAGCCAGACCACAAACTGTTTAACAGTCTTACACCTTTGGCCCAAATCTGTTATTAAAGCCATGGACGGACTGCCCCCCATTCTCATTGTTTGCATCTCAAATGCCGACACCTGAAAGTTATAAGTGGTAGATCAAAATTGAAGATGTAAAATTGAGCTAACCATTCTATGTCAAATTTTGATGTTTTTTAATAAGCTGAATTTTTGCATGTGGTCTCCGCTTCGAGTAAAAACGCATGCAAAAAAACTCAGCGGAACTTTTGTTGAATGAGAAACAAAAGAAACCTTTTGTTTTCCTGAACAATGAAATCAGCAATGCCTCGCATAGCTGCTAGTTATTCGTTCCGATTGTATATGTTTTTACTCGAAGCGGAAAAAATACAGGGCTGTGGTCTTTTTATTAAACTGGAGACCACATGTAAAAATTCCGCTCGTTTGGACGAAAAGAAAAAACAGAACAAAATTCAACATAGAATGGTTATGTTCTGACGTCTTCAACTGAAAGTTACTGGTATCATGCATGTATGCTTGAATTCTTTGCTGTTTTATATGTTCTTTATTGAGAGTTCCCCCCATTAAAGTGCCTATCACCCCTAGAAAGTTATTTTCAGAATCAACTCTATGTACATTGAATAGTTGAATAGTTACTAAAATATTTCTTGTTTTGAACATCATGTAATTAGTGAGTTATAGAGATTTGAGTTTACAAAATGCTAATTAGATGACGTCAACCTGGGAATCATTTATTATACAACTACTTGTTTTCACCTCCAAGTAATATTTTTTAAGAATCAATTGACTATCCACAGTTTATTTTTAGTATTTATCAAATTAATTGTCCTCAAGCTGTAAACTGCTTTTTGTAAATTGGCATAGAAATGATGGCAAAGTCCCGGGTTGACGTCATATAATTAGCATTTTGTAAATTCAAATCTCAAAACAAGAAATATTTTAGTAACCATTCAACTATTCAATGTACATAGAGTTGATTCTGAAAATAACTTTCTAGGGGTGATAGGCACTTACCAGTAAAGGGTTTTTCAACTTACAGTTATTAATAAAAAAAATGTAAACTAGACATAGTTGTGATTACGTGTTGCATGATCATGTACATTGTTTTCCTAATTTTTAATTTATTAGTTGCAAGCTTTTAACATCAAAATAGAAATTGTAATTAATTTCAGGGGGGTGTCTCAAAAACTAAGACCTAAGACCTACATTGTAAGACCCCCAAACTTTAGGTCTGAATAAATGTAACAAACTATTGAGATATTAATTTGTTGCATTACTATAGCAACTTCTTGGCAAAGTTTTTACAAGTTAATGTCACAATTCCTTTCTAGCTATATTTAACTAAGGTTCTGATAAAAAAAAGAACACAAAGAATTGGCATAAAGGGAAGATACAGTCTGCTCTGTGATTGGCATGACATATAACTATTAAAAGCCCCTCCTATCTCCCCAGTGTAGTGCCAAGACCCACACCAGATCAGTGCAGTTAGTCCATAAACCCTAACTCTCCATGGCACTATGAGCTAAGGCTACAAAATGGAATGAGTGTAGGCAGTTATATTGCTCAAGCTATTATATATTTCCAGAAATAAACAAATGGCATTCGTGCCACTTTTGTGCCCATGAAAGCTATATGGAGCCACCATAAGTACTATGGAGTGCTTGAAGCGGACTGTGGAATGTAAATGTGAATGTGAACAGTGGAAAGTGGACTCAGTATCCACATATTAATACCTAGTAAAAAATAATAATTTAAAAGCTACTAGGAGCAGCCGGGTAGGTACTTGGACCAAACAAGCCAGTCGGGAAGCCCAACAGGCTACTTTTTTTTTAAAGGCATGGCTTTTTTTCAACTGGACAATGAAAAAGGATGATCTGTGTAAGGATCGGAGGAGCGGTCAGAACTGTCAGCAAGCCATGGAACTCAACAAGTCTGTCTTTGGCCACCATTAATTTTTGTACTATATGACTGGAAATGAAAGGCAGGTGTAAAATCGACCTTTTTTACCTGTTCAGGTGAATACAATTTACTTGGCATGGCACTGATGAGAGCTTTCCAGTCACGTGGACCAATCATATCAAGCTGATCTGCTAATTTCTTCTGGATGCCGTATGGCAGCTTTCTTATCTGCTTCTCCATGTATGCCATGGTCAATCAGTTTAACTGCATGTAAGATATATATTAATAAATATTAAATAATAATAATTATTATGAATGTTAGGCGAAGCATGATAAAGTCTAGTTGTACTAATCTTGTAAATTGGGTTGCAATTGGTGGGAATACTACTGACTCAACAGTCACTACAAGAATTAGCAGTCCCTCATTTTTCTCATGGGTTAGTTGAGTGGGCGAGCATGTGCAAGCACGTGCAAAAATCACCTCGCAAGAGGAGACATGATGTGCGGCAGACAAGAAAAAATCTGTAAGTTGTTTTATACAGGTTTTACTGTCCTAGAAGAAATTCAAGGAGAGATTAGACTTTGATGTGGAGGATGTGACCCGCTACAAGACAAATTGACCACAAAGCATTCTATACCTCTCTTTGTGATATAGATAAGAAAGCCCCATGTCACTTAAGGAGTTGTTCGGTCTTTTCTTTCAAAGCATCATTGATTTCAAAGCACCCGATGATTGCAGATCATGCGAAAGCAGCGACATAAAATGACCTTAACAAACCGAATCACGAGTTGAGCCAATTTGCTCTGATCTGTGGCAAACAAACTGAACCGAGCAAATGTGCTCGGTTCAGTGGCCCGAGCGAATGTGCTCGGTGGCCAGTGTGTCAAATGACCCATTGTGGTCAAAGAAAAACAAACTGAGTGAATGCGCTTGGTGGCCAATGTGCCAAACGACCCATTGTGGTCACAAACAAACCAAACTGAGTGAATGCACTCGGTGGCCAATATGCCAAACAAACATATACATTAAAATACATTTATTCACGCTTAGCTTTGTTCTCATTGTTCTTCTTCTTGTACACGTTAATAATGATTTTGTTAATAAAAAAAATAGGAGGTTTGCCTTAACAAATACGAAAAAACAGGAAGATCTTAGAAAAAAAAAGAACTTGACACCCTTAAATAATAGTGAGATGTCCGGAAGGCGAGAGTTAGTAAGACTTTATTTATTACGAGTGTCAAGTATTTAGTATAAGTTAGACCTACAATTAGTTGTGGACACTATACTAACTACATTGATTGTAGGAAGTTCCAATGTACACGAATGCTTTCACTCCAGGTATTAATTTGCTTGGGTGTCCATACATAATAGATGTATTAAAATCTTCATCTGCCTTAAAATTGCGTATTTTTTCACTACGTCTAGTTTTCATTTAATTTAAGCTTAACTTATTAAACAACACATTTCACGTCATCTGCTACGCTCACGCCAGGCAACAGTAGATCACAAGATGTCTCGAGTAATTTTCAGGACAAAATTCTCAAACGATGAGATATTTTAAATTAGAATTTAGGTAAGATACTAAATCGAGTTTATTATAAGCCTTAAGCTTTATAATACATGTACCGCTGACTAACTTCTGTCAAAGTTAGATGTAACGAAACTGCGTTATTCGCTCATTTTTGTACAAACAGACTGGATATAAGCTGAAAAACTCACCTTTAAGCAGTCTTTTCTGTCACCTTCAAGCTATAAGAGTTATAAGCGCTTTTTGGGGAGCTGAGTCGAAAGCTCGATGTCAAAAGCGGGAAATTTGTACACAGGAAGATGTAAGCGAGTGGCTTATTTTTGATGAATGAAATGTCAATTGCAAATTGAATTCCCTCCCACGTTCAAAGGGCGCGTTTCTTGTGAATAAAAACCTTACATATGTAGACTTTGAATGTATATATTACTTTCAAAAGAAAACAATCTCCAACAGAGTCATTCAGTAAAAAATAGAACGTTGGAAAAGCCCCTCGTTTCGTCTTCCTGGAAACACCGGAAGTTGTTAAGGAGAGTGAACAGCCCCAGTCTACCCTACTAGAAATAGTAAATCTTTAAAACGTATTTTAATGCCCTTAATTTTTTTAGGTGCGATATGTACTTAAAAGATGAATTGTTCTGTGAAATAAAGCTTTAACACCTTTTATAACGAATCTGAACGTTTTGAAACACTACTATTTCCCTTGGCATTTTTACCCACCCTACCTTGAAACTATTTTTGTTTCGATTACTGAGCATACTCCGACTCACGAAAGTCGCTGAGTAATTGCAGGCTCAGCAACAAGGAAGCGTTCGACACGCGCGGGAGGTCGAGGGCGCGGGGAAACTGAGGGAAAACCAAAACGGGAAATCTAGATTAAATTCCGTAATGCTTTTATAATGCTTCTAAAATTGTCCCGGTTTAATCGAAAGCTTTAAGACGCAGCCTGCTAGGTATTCTGCTAAGTATTCTTCTCTGTGTATTTAAAGCATTGCGAAGTGAGAAGTTGTGATTTGGTGTTTTGATATATTCTGACACCTGTTGAGGTTCTTGTAAGCTGGCCAAGTGCTCGAAATTCGAGCGTTGAACATTTTGTTAAGTCAAGCATACAAGGGAAATTTCCAATTTGGTGAGTACATTTACGACTTTGTGATATGTAACAATTTATTTTGTGTAAAGCTTTTGTGTTTATGCAAAGCTTAATTCGTATAAATAAAATGAACCTTTTCAGTGCGCCCCAGCGCTAGCTGAGTCATGAAATGATGAATCATGGAGTCACATGGTGTACTGTACTAACTTTTGTGTCTGTGGACAAAATCCTATAGTGTGACCATTCAAATGAAACCTCTTTGGTAGTACTTTTGCAACGTGCCATTTATTTTTCAATATTTTACAAAATGAAATTTGGGATTTTTCTTGAACTTTGATTTTTGGCACTCTTGGAAGTTAAAGGTTAAGTAATATTAATCTCATGCACCATTCCAAATTTTAAAGCCTCGGGTTCCCATATGCTGCCATTTTGTATGCGATAACATCTCCGATCTCTGGATGTATGGCCAATTTGATACCCGGGGGTGCTCATCGAAAATTTTAGAAAAACACCCTAAAAGATACCAGAATCTTGTTTCAGATAGGTGTGGCTCAAATGAATTTTTACCCCTAAGAGGTACCAATTCTCAAACAACACATCATATTCTGTCATATTTTTCGGCTTTACCCTAAAAGGTACCGTAATAATTCTAATTGTGGTCATTTTACATTAAAGTACACTAAGCAGTACCAATCTGCAAATTTTGAACCCTAAAAGGTACGACGAGCACCCTGTCATTTTTATATGGGAGTCCCCCTCCCCAGTTTGATACCCAGTATATCTTACATGCAAGGCCAATGAACCACTGACATGACAAAAAGAAATGCAAAACATTTACAATAGAAATGTTATGAACTATAGAGGTTTACAGACATGCCATTGGTTAAAATCTGAGATTGAGCCTGATATTGGCAGCTGATCGTCCTATGCCAGAACAATATTTCCAGGTAGTACTGGCAGGTATGTCACAGACATGTACTAAAACCAGGCAATCACCACTGAGACCAATGCAGTGAAACAGCCCAGAATATTGAAAATAAAGGAACAAGAACAATGTTCTAAAGTAGTAGCTTAGGCTTCCTCCTTGTTTGCAAAAAATCATTACTAACAGTCCCTAAAGGCCGGCACACACTAGGGGACATGTTGCGGGGACATGAAGCGGGGACATGTTGCAGCAACAGTTTTCCTCGTGTGACATATCCCCGTTTTTGCGAAAAAGTTCTGTTGCGGGGACATGATTTTGGCCCCCACAACATGTTGCATAAAATTCGGCTGGTTTGAATTCATGCGTCATGAAGCAGGGACAAAATGACCCCCATTTCGATGTTGCATCGTGTGCACTGCTCTTACAAACTGTCCCCGCTACAACATAGAAATGAACCAATAAAAATGCACCATTGATTATCCCATGAGCTTTCAGTAGCAGGCGCCCTCAGTGATTTCTGTGATTTTTATACCTCAATCCGCATTGTGTGCACCAGTTTGCGTACTGTCCCTGCAACATGCGCCTATGCTGTGTACACGAAAAGGCTTGTCCCTGCTTTATGTTTCCGCAAAATGTCCCCTAGTGTGTGCCGGCCTTAAGGGCTAAAAAATTTCATGCGCCCCCTCTTTGTTGGCATAACTATTTGAAGGCCAAATCATTTAATAAAAACTGCACTAAAATAAGTTACCTTAGTTCCATGCAAACTTATCTATATATGCCAAACTATTCTCATATGTGACGTGATCATTTTCACCTTGTCATTTCTTTCTGAGCTTAAAATTCACCATCTTATATTATTACCTCATATGATGCTTTGACAGTGCTAAACCTACAAGCAGTATGCAGAACGCCTGACACATTTTAACCTAGTAAAACGCCTCTGAGCTCTCTGTGAGTCCTCATTGGCTCAATCCTTTGAGTATCTGACTTGTTATCTTCAGGCATGGGCCCGGGGGGTACTCTGCAAATTTTTGGGTTGGGGTGTGCTGCTGGGACTCTGAGACCCTTAACCTATTCTAGACCATTTTAGCTGCATTTTGCAACCCTATTCTAGACTAAACACCGAAAAATCCTATCCTATCCTAGACCAGTATTCCGGATCCGCCGTACAGATTTTAAAATGCCATTTGCCAGTAAACCTCGTCTAGACAAAATTCTTCACACAACTGATCAGTTTTGCGGAAAGTAATACCCTATTCTAGACCAAAAATCTCTGATTACTATACCCTATCCCAGACTAAACTACCTGAAAACCATACCCTCCACAGCGGCTCATACCTATATAGCTCATATATGGGAGTACCCCCCCCCCCCCCAGGGCAGGGGGGGGGGGGGGGTATGGGTTGGGTCGGGGACACAGATTTTTTTCTTTGCCTCAATGCTCAAGACATATTATTATTTTCAACTTGTCAACCAATGTATTTCTTTTTTTTTTCTAGGGTTATTGTTTTTGAGGATATCTTTGTGAGCAGACGCCAAGTTGTAATTCTTGAAGAGCCATTGACCACTGTAATACAATGGGTGAACATTATATCAGGGACTTGCCTGATGATGTAAAGAGAAAGGTGGCTGGACTTTTGGATACGTATGATCCACCAAACTGGAGATCACTTATAAATGTTATAAAGCATTATATCAGTTCTTACAAGGATCCTGCTTTTGCTGCCACAGTAGGCATGGAAGCTCTGTTGCCAGGAGGAAGTCCAACCTATAAACTGCTGAATGATTTAGAAAAAAGAGGCACAACTGTTGGTGAACTGGTGAATTGGATCAGTTCTATGGGTAGAGATGCACCTGGTGTACGGACAGTCTTGAATGTTTTAAGTAAGTTTAATGTTAAAGTAGATTCTTTTTTTACTGATTAGAGAGGATTTGTTGGGGGGAGGGGGGGGGGGGGGGGGGGGGGTTGGGTGCATGCCCTGTTAGTTTTGTGTGTACATGTCCTGTTAGGAGAGGTTTGCATGTCCTGTTAGGTAGGGTTAGACAGATTCTGCTCACAAATTGTTAAAAAGTTGCTAAAAAATATCCCCAAAAATTGCTCAAAAGTTGCTTTTAATTGAGAAAGTTGCTTTAAAAATTTAAAAAGTTGCTTGCTGACATAATCACGCTGACTAATTATATACTGTAACTCCTTCCTTGTTTATTAATTTCTAAATCGTAAAGTGACCTCAATAAATTACAAAACACAGCCTAATAAACAAGACAATTGCTGCTAACATGGCAAATAAAACATGTTGCGGTCAAGTTTGAGTATTTGACCCTCCTTCAAATTCATCTGTTCTATTATTTCAATGTCTGCAAGTTAATGGTAATATGAAGTTTTAATAATAGAATGGAAAAAGGTAGCTGATCTAATCACAGAATTCCCAGGAATATTAACACAGGATACCCATTCTGGAAATGGAGTCACATCCAGTGTAATATTCCCGATCAAACACAGACTCGATGCAAACAGATTGAACACAACACTTTAATGGAAACTCTCGAGCATGGCCGCCATCTCTCCCAGCCCCCTACGTCATGTAGACTCACACCAAATGTATTACACTTCTGTACGTCATGTAGACCTACACCAAATATACTACATCCCTTCCTTTTTCCAGAGAAAAGCAAAATACAACCATTCCGACTCTTACAACGAATTGTAGTTCTAATAAGCTCATTCTAAAGCAAGTCACCAAATATGGTCAAACTGAAGTTCAATGTCTTAAAAGTTTATCCCATAACATAATCAAACTGAAGGTCAATGTCTTAAAAGTTTATCTAATAACATAATCAAACTGAAGTCCAGTGTCTTAAAAGTTTATCCCATGACATAGTCATCAAATTTCTTTGGAGTGCACTTCATGCGCACTGGCCGCGGAGACCTGAAGGTTGGAACATCCTCGGGGTTCTGTCTGAACTCATCCTTTTGGCTCTGTTCCACATCTGCCTGGGCAACTGCACCCTGTCTTCCATCATCCTCCTTCTCCTCCTCCTCCTGGAATGTTGATGTCTCCACTGGCCACTGTTCTACATTCTCTCTGTCATGATAAGGTTTCACATGAGTGGTGTTTCTTTTATATTGGACTCCATCGGGTGACTGGACCAGAACACTGTTGCCGCGTTTGTCGACCACTTCATAGGGCTGACTCTCAAACTGGGTGGTCCACTTGTTAACACGCTGCTGCTTTAAAAGGACTTTGTCACCTTCCGTTAAGGTGCTTTCTTCCGCACTGCGTCTCCTGTCTGCATAATCCTTCATTTTTGCCTTTCGTTCTTTATCACGATCCCTTACTTCTTCATCCAACTTGACAGTCTCTTGCAGTTCTGGAAGTTTGGTGCGTAGTTTCCTTCGGAACAGGAGCTCTGATGGGCACATACCTGTACTTGGGTGTGGTGTATTGCGATATGCAACTAAATACGTTTGCACAGCTGCTTTCCAATCCTGACCTTCCACTTGAGCTATTTGCATTCTCTTCAGCAAGGATCTGTTTTGGCGCTCTATCTCACCATTAGCCTGCGGCCATAACGGTGTTGTCTTCCTGTGCTCAATGCCATTGTTCTTTAAGAACGTCTCAAATGAGTCTGCAACAAAATGAGGGCCATTGTCACTAGTAACTGTGCAGGGTAATCCATGAGTTGCAAACATCTTCTCTAAGCCACTGATTGCCACATCGGCTGTGTTTCTCTTTGAAATGCTGACTTCCACATATCTACTGTAATAGTCAGTCACTGCAAAAATGTAGTCACCTGATGGTAGTGGACCCATGAAATCCACTGCGATGTCCTGCCATGGTCCTTTTGGCAGTTCAGTCATTTGCAAAGGCTCAGGATTCTTTGGTCTGCTTACAACTTGACAGCCATGACATGTTTTACAGAACGTTTTAGCTTCTTTATCCATGCCTGGCCACCAAACTTTTGTTCGCAACCTTTGTTTCATTTTGACCATTCCTTGATGGCCCTTGTGGCCTAACTCAATGACTCTTGCTCGAAGCTTCCGCGGGACTACAATTCTCGTACCCCTCAGGACAGTCTTTCCTATGACACAAAGTTCCTCTCGGATTGGCTTGTAACTTGCACAACTGGGGTTGTCCCAATTTCCTGTCTCGATGCACTGCCTCAGGTTCTCTATCTCTTCATCTGCTGCGGACTCTTCGTCTACTTCTTTACCAGTCACAGCTTGGGGAACGGCTGTTCGGGCCACAAATCTAACATATTCTTCAGCCACATTCCGTGATTGGGTTTCAACACTCTGCGTAAGACGTGATAATGCATCTGCAACATTCATTTGACCCGGCAAGTACTTCACTGAAAAGGAGTAGGGTTGGAGCCTAAGGACCCATCTTTCGATTCTTGCTGAAGGTTTGGAGCGAGCAGAGTAAATGAATTCAAGAGGTTTATGATCAGTCCACAGTTCAAATGCAGTGCCATAAAGATAAACATGAAACTTCTCGCAAGCCCACACGATTCCTAAGGCCTCCTTTTTGGTTTGCGAATACCTTTGCTCAACTGCAGAAAGTCCTCTGCTAGCATAGCAGATTACACGATTCTCCCCTTTGTGTTCTTGAATCAAGATTGCGCCCAATCCAACAGGACTTGCATCAGTAATGATCTTCGTCTTGGCATTTCGATCGAAGTATCCCAGAGTCTCTGCTTGGGCCATCCTCTGTTTCAGTTCTGTGAATGCCGTTTGCTGTTCTGGACCAAAAACAAACGGTTCTCCTTTCTTTGTTAGCCTCCTTAGGGGTTCTGTGATAGTGGCAAGGTCTGGAATGAATCTGGCATTGAAATTCACCAGGCCTAAGAAGCTTTTAACTTCAGACGTATTCTGGGGTTCACGGGCTTCTGTAATCGCTTTGACCTTCTCTTCTGTTGGACCAATGCCCCTCTGCGACAGAACTAAACCCATGAATGTAAGCTTTGGCATGTGAAACACACACTTCTCCTTGTTGAGAGTAAGCCCCTTTTCTTTCAGTCTGACTAGAACTTGCTCCAATCGCCTGTCATGCTCATGTGTGTCAGGACCATAAACAATGATGTCATCTGAAATGTTTGCTGTCCCACTGCAATCATGCAACACTTGCTGGATCACTTGCTGGTATTTCTCTGGTGCCGAAGAGATGCCAAACATTAACCGTTTATACCTAAACAAGCCTTTGTGGGTTACAAACGTAGTAATACCACGGGACTCAGGGTTGAGTTCGATTTGGTGATAACCCCATTTTAGGTCAAGTTTGCTGAAGACACTTCCTTCTTGCATATCATGCAGCACTTCGTCAATCGTGGGGATTGGATGTCTCTCCCGAATGATCGCTTTATTAGCACACCTCATATCTACGCATAACCGTACCTCGCCATTTGGCTTTGGCACCACGACAACCGGGTTCACCCATGGCGTGGGACCATCCACTCGCTCAATGATATCTTCATGCAACAGTTCATCAAGTTTCTTCTCAATCTTCTCTCTCAAGCTGAATGCTGGGCGTCGTAGTGACTGGGCTACTGGTTGAACTTTGGGGTCAATGTGCAATTCCAATTGATAGTCTTTCAACTTTCCGATTCCTTCAAACAGAGCCTGGTGTTTTGCAATGAGGTCACCATGGTCTATGATACTGTTCACTGAGATTCCTGGGACTCGCAACTTAAGGACTCCTAGCTTCATAGCTGACTCTCTACCAAGAAGTGGTTCTCCTCGCCCTTGTATAACT
Source organism: Dendrophyllia cribrosa (assembly GCA_024195265.1). Taxonomy (NCBI): domain Eukaryota; kingdom Metazoa; phylum Cnidaria; class Anthozoa; order Scleractinia; family Dendrophylliidae; genus Dendrophyllia; species Dendrophyllia cribrosa. The sequence continues at coordinate 10,104,353 of JAJLRJ010000003.1, forward strand.
GTGAATTCTGCTGAGATGCAGTTGTTTGCTAAACTGATATCGGCTGTAAATGTTCCAATAACTTCCAGTGGAGTTGTTGCTCCATAGGCGTACAGCTTCTTTGTGCTTCTCTTCGATACACACTTGATATGTTGTTTCTTTAGTTCTTCCCACAATGTTTGGTCAATTACATTTGCACTTGAACCAGAATCAATAATCATTCCCACTGGGATTCCTCCAATGTTGACTGTGATTTTTCCTTGTCCGCATTCTTCGGCTACTGCAAAAACATATTCATCCTCATCTTCTTCTACCTCTTGCATGTATCGCACTCCTGATCGGTCACGAGGTTCACCCCTGGTTTTGCACACATTTGCAAAATGTCCCATCTGAAAACACTTGGAACAAGTCTTCCCTCTTGCAGGACACTGGGGGTCTCTGGCAAAATGGCCACGTCGTCCACATCGCCAGCACTCACCACTTGATTGAAAATTGCCACCCCTGCGGTTGTTAACTCTATCATCATACCTCCTATTTCTGTTTGCCGGGTCATCACGGAGTCTGTTCACTAAATCATTCGAACGACTCATACTCTTGGTTTGTCTCTTGACTGCTTCAAAATTCCTTGCAGTGTCTTGTAGATTCTGCAACGTGAGAGTCTGCCCCTTCTCCAAAAGTTTACGCCGTAACTCGTCAGACCGACACCTGGAGATGGACTGATCTCTGATCTGAGCCTCCATTTGCTCGCCATAATCGCACTGTTGAGCCTTGCGTCTCAAGCGTACAGCAAACTGATCAATCGTCTCATCTTCGGCTTGTACCATCTCCCGAAACAAATGCCTTTCATATGGAATATTAACTTGAACGACGAAGTGTCTGGTTAGAGCATCTTCGGCTTTCTGGTAATCCTTTGCATTTCCCGTATCCGATAAAACATCGAAAATATCTTGGACGTCCGGTCCAGCACAGTGAAGAAGAAGAGCTCGTCGCTGTATCTTGTTGTCGTCCTTCTCAGGAACTAAAATGAGTCCCTTGCCATCCGCATATAACTGAAAACTCCGAAGCCATCGTTTCCATTCACTGCCCACGCTACTGGGATCGCTGTTCACATCAAATGGCCGAATTAGTCCGATGTCGAAATTTCCCACATTCATGTTTGCTTCTGACGTTCTTTACGCCTTCGCCACCATCCTCGTCGCCAGTTGTAATATTCCCGATCAAACACAGACTCGATGCAAACAGATTGAACACAACACTTTAATGGAAACTCTCGAGCATGGCCGCCATCTCTCCCAGCCCCCTACGTCATGTAGACTCACACCAAATGTATTACACTTCTGTACGTCATGTAGACCTACACCAAATATACTACATCCGGCACATCCATATTTGGAATCGATCAACACATGATACCCAACCGATCAAAAAAGCAGAGATTTTCTAGTGAAATTCTTGTGAAATTCCAAAGAAAATGTGTTAAAATATCAATAACTTATAAATTTGATTAAAAGATAGTGAAAATATGCGAACTTTTAGAAAAGATGCTGGGAAGTTGCCCACTCTCCGAAAAGTTGCTCAGAATCGAGAAAGTTGCTCAAAATCGTAAACTTTGCTCAAAAGTTGCCAAGCAGAATCTGTCTAGGCCTACTGTTAGGGTGGTGTGTATGTTCTGTTAGGGTGTGTGTGTGTGTGCAAGTCCTGTTGGGGGATGTGCATGTCCTGTTAGGAGGGGTGGGGGTGTGTATACCCTGTTAGGGGTGTGTATTTCCTGTTAGGGGTGTGTGCATGTCCTGTTGGAGGATGTGTGGGTCCAGTTAGGGTGTGTGTGCAAGTCCTGTTGGGGGGTGTGCATATCATGTTAGGTGGGTGGGTGTGTGTATGTCCTGTTAGGGGCGCCTAGTCTGATTTCCATAGCCTTCTGGTTGGGCATAGGGTGAAAAGAAAGACTGCAAAAAGCCTTTTATTTTCACCCTATCCTCAACCAGAAGGCCTGAATTTCAAAGGCTAGAATTTCAAATCTTGTCATTTTACAAGGATCACGAGTTGCTGTTGAAGTATCGTGTACTACCGCACTGTAAGTTTGCAATTTCATGGTTTGTTGTCATTTAAATTCACCAATGTCACTGTTTCAATGCCATGGCGCTTGTTGGATCAGATTTTACCCTAACAGGGCCTACGTTATAGCAGTTTTACATATGACCTACCTGACCCTGCAACAAATCTCCCTGTACAGTGCCATGGAAAAAAAATTCTTACTAAGAGGATGTACATCACTCATGTGTCTTTCAAACCTCTAGTTTGATAGCACATTAAATTGGTCAGACATCCGCCATGTTGGATTTTCCCTGAGACACTATCAAACACTATCCGTTAGTATACATGACATGCTATAAGAAATTTTGTCATTGGTGGCTTTATCTGAATTTTCTTGTGCTTGGACACCATGGCCAGCATTTTAACAATATTGTAACCAAAATTAGTCAGACAATATAGATATTTTGGTAGAAGAATGTACATTCAATGGCTGACTGTCATTGCTAATTAAGCACTACATGTACTTGTCCCCGTAAAAGGAGAGGGAAAGACAATGGGGCAAAAAACACAAGGAAAACTTTACTTCATCTTGTACCATTCAGCAGGTGCACCAGTGATAACACGAGATATTGCAGAAGTACAAGCAACACCAGGACAAGATATTAATATATGCTGTGAAGCATTGGGACAACAGCCCCTGTATTTTCAGTGGTTTAAGGAAAGAAATGAACTACAGGGACAAACAAGAAATATGCTAACACTTCAAAACATTTCTCGAGATGATCAAGGGTCTTATGTTTGCAGAGTGGCAAATAGTTTTGGAATTGTATTCACTAGTTGGGCCAAAGTGATTATCAATTGTCCTTATGGTTATAATCGACAATTTGGTAAGTAAGTGTTTAACATGCCGTGAACTCTGGTACCACCACCCCAGTATGGAGGTGCAGTGATGTACTGTAGTTGATAGACTCTGTTGGACTTCAGATCTGAAGGTAGTTGGTTTCAGTCCTGGTGACCAATGGCCATTAGTTTCCTTCTGAACACAAGAAAATTGCTCTACATTGTCTTTCTCCACCCAAGTGCATAGCTGGGTACTGGCAACATGATGCTTGGAGTAACCCTGCGATGGACCAGGAGAGTAGCAATAATCTGGCCGTGTGGCACCTTTGGCTCTCATCTGGCCTCTTGGGGAAGCTAATCAGACTGCGTGACTCAATTCAACTGGTCTGTAAACAAAGCAGAAAAATAATGTTTTTAATTGTTTAAATTAAATTTAATTTGCTTTGCAGACTTCCCTATCATCACCTGTCAATCAGAGCCTGCAGTTTGTGTAGTCCATGGTTCAAGGTTAAGGTTGTACTGTGATGGTGTTGGAAGGCCAGCTCCTAGATTCCAGTGGTTTAAAAACAATACTCCTATTGAAGGAGCAACACTCAGGGAATTTACAAAACAAAATGTTTCAACTGAAGATCAGGGGGAGTATTACTGCAAGGTGTTCAACAATGCTGGGGAAATCTCTTCAGTGCTCATTCAAGTTAATGTTACATCTGCAGGTACCAAATCGAAGTTACTTATTTTTATTATTTTTTGCTGACTCAATTGTTTATTACAAAAGTAATAAGAGTATTGGTTGAAAGGCAAAGTTTTTTTTTCAAGCACCCAGCCCATTAGCCATTTTTAGACCAAAATATACAATTTTCCCTACCTATTTTCAAACTAAAGCAGTTGATTTCCCTACCCATTGTCAGACTTGACCCCACCTATTTTCAGATGTGATCCCTCTATCGATATCCATTTCAGTCCTGATCCCTAAATTGACATCCATTTTCAAACCAAAACAGCTCAAAAACATACCCATTTGGAACATACATACCTAGTAAATATATTCTATAGCTTACAGTTTAAGTAGTACCCCTTCCCCGCAGTGGTCTATTAGGCTAGCACTTCAATCTCCAGTTTCCTAAAGCATGCACAACTGGAAGTACAGTTGAATCCTGTTATTACAGACACTGTTGGGAACATAAAATGTTTCCATTTTAAAAGCTGAGGGTGTCTGTATTAAGCAGGTTATAATTTTTAATGGGTTATTCCAGAAAAAATCCACACACCCCCGACGGATGGGGTCCATTTTTAACCCCCCCTCTCACCTGGATTTCCTGAAGCACAAGACCCCCCCTCCCAACTGGATTTCCAAGGTGGAAGACCCCCCCTCCTGCCTGGATTTCCGGAAAAAAAATAAAAGGCTTAAATTTAATTTATTTTTAATGGAAAATACACGCAATCATGTCTAAATGTTTTTGTTGTTAAATGTTCACTTTTTTTCTGGTAAAGGTAAATACGAAATAAATTGTGGCTGTAAGTAATAAGCATCTGTTAAAGCAGAAGCTAGTACGGCAGCAGAGGTCTCGGAGGGGTCAAATACACAAACCTGAGGGAAATTATTTAGCCAGAAAAACAAACCTTGCAACAAAGACACTGGAATTTGACGTTTTTCTTTCAAGGACTTTTTTTTTATTTACACCAAACAACCGAGATTTCAAAGTTATACACTTTGGCGCGCAGGCTCTGGGTACGAGTAGAAATGTGTCAGGCGTTTCACGCTCTTCGTGACAACAACGTTGCGACGAGTTCCTTCAGGCCCGTTCTTTAGTATCTTGTTCGCGTTTTCTGCTATAAAAGGACCTGTAAAGCAACTTAGATTATCATTTATGTCAGGTGAGAAATATATGAACAAAACATTTTGACTATTTTCAGGGTCTGAAAGCGCTTAAGTGTCATCGAACTAAACGTTTGATTTGTATCAACTATCGGTCGAAATGACCCCTGCAGAAGACTTTTTTAAGGTCAACCCCCCCTCCCGCCTGGATTTCTGGAGTCTTTGACCCCCCCTCCCGCGAGAATTTCCAGAATCCCATCCGTCGGGGGTGTGTGGATTTTTTCTGGAACAACCCAATTAGAAAAAATATTTTGTCAGGATGGAGGGAACTGTCCATAATAAATAGTTATTCATTTGACACATGAGTTCTTCTCTTTTTTTATTTATTTTTTATCATTTCTCTCTAAATTGTTGTTTCTGTTTTATGGCATTTTCAGAGGTGTCAAGCCCTGAAATTCCCCATGAGCCCCGGGGAATAAGGATGCCCATTCATTCTGACAGGGAACGAGGTACTAACTAAAAAGTATTTTTATTTATTAAAGTATAAGTTAAACCACTCTGATATGGACCCTGAAGTGATGGAGCCAGGTGTCTGTATTATAGAGGTTGTGAATGTAACATGAATACAAACACTGAAGGTATACGCCAAAGTGTCTGTATTAGAGGCGTGTCTGTATTATATACAGGTTGTGGATATATAACGTCACAGAATATGGACACTGGAGGTATAGAGCCAAAGTGTCTGTATTATATAGAGGTTGTGGATATATAACGTCACAGAATATGGACACTGAAGGTATAGAGCCAGAGTGTCCATATTAGAGAGATGTCTGTGTTGTGAAGGTTGTGAATATGATGTCATTTTAATAGATGCAGTATACTTTAGAAAGGTTTTAACTCATCTTTTAGTTATTGTCATGTTACTTTTAATGTTTGTTCTATTTTACTTAAATTACGAGGCTTGTACATTAACATGTAGTCATTCAGGCCGAGTCAATCAGATGTAAGTGTTCACGAGGGTAAAGAAATCTGTGACAATTCATAAAAATGTTAAGGAATCATGCAGCCTTAAAATGACTCTCATCACAACAAAGGATTCAATCAGAATTGACAGTTAATTACAATTTGAAATTGTATTTTACCCATTTCAGAGCTGTCATCACCACAGTTACATATTAACAAATCGGTTAAGTTTGTATGAATTTCCTCTATGGCTGACATTTAGTGTCTCTTTGACGTGTGTATTACAGATCAGGGTTTGTATTTATTTACAGACTTGAGATTTTTTTAATAAAGAATTGACAAATGAATGGTAATTTTGGCAGGACCAAGTAAAGTGTCTGTAATAGCGAGGTGTCTGTAAGGGTACGCAGTCAGTTGGGGGATGCAATTGAGGTCATCTTTGGTTAACTTTGTGAATTTTAGTCTTCAGTTATATGTTTATTAAAGCACTTTACAGGGCTCGAAATTTAAACACCTGCAAACTCGCAAAATGTGAGTGGTTTTTTGAAGTTGCGAGTCTGAAAAATATCCTCTAGCAAACTTTTGCGAGTACATGTAAGCATTTCTCTAATAAAAGTTGAAGAGAAAAAGTGAATGTTCTTGGAGAATTTTGTGGCAAAAATTTAGACATATTTATCACGTGGTATCATCGAATTTCATCTTCATGAGAAAATAAGCATGGTTTTACACAGAACCTGTGCACACTTTATCTGCACATCATTTTGTTTAGAATCAGCAACGTGAAAGAAGAGAATGAATTTCATGCTTTGTGAGCCACTTTTGTTGTAGATGTCTAAAATAACACCTTTTTCAAGAGGCCCTCAACCTCTAAGACTACCAGTAATGTGACCAACGATGACAACACTTTGCTAAGACAACCCCGAGCCGCCAAAAAACAACAACAAGACAACGCCGGCAAGACCACAAAATTAACAGTATACTATTTACTATTTTTACCATATTTTTAGAGTCATCAAAGGGAAAATGAATGCAGAAAATAGCTAATGACCTTACTAGTTTTGCTAGTAGGAAAAAATCTTACTTTTTGTCTAGCAAAACCTTGCTAGTCATGGACTAAAAAATTAAGTTCGACCCCTGCACTTTAGCCCCAATAATAGAAACCAAAACAATTTAAGTGACAAACAACTGCATGCTAAAAAGACATCTGACACTAACTGTTTCTATATATATTTCTGTTTTTATATACCTTTGATGCTTTGATTCCTCTCTCAGTTGCAAATAAAGTGGCACTTTTGATTGGAAATGAAGATTACCAGCATCATCAACAACTTGGGAAGCTCTATCACCCAATCAATGATGTTTGTGACTTAACTGGCAGGCTTCTAAACATGAATGGTTTTAAAGTAAGTAATATTACCTTTTCACTCCCAGAGTCAATATTATTATGGAGACATGCAATGCTGTCCTAACTTGTGAGTCTGTCAACGAAATCCTATGGTGCGACCATTCAAATGAAACCTCTTCGGCAGTACTTTTGCATCGGTACCATTTGTTCTAACGTTTGAGTCTGTTGATGAAATCCTATGGTGTGACCATTCAAATGAACCTCTTCGGCAGTACTTTTGCATGGTACTTATTAATTTGTTTTTTAATATTTCAGAAAATGAAATTTGGAGTTTTTATTGAATTTTGATTTTTGGCACTCTTTGGAGTTAAAGGCTTAATAATATTATGTGCTTGTCAGTGTAGAGTGAGTCTTGGATTTCACTGGCCCAGTGTCTTCAGTGGGCATTCTGAGAAAGATAATTTGTATTTTGATATTAAGGATTACCGGTGAATGGTTAACTGTATGTTTTGCAGGTAGTATCGTTGGTTAACCTTACACTGCAGGAAATGAGAGATGCCCTTCAACAGTTCTGTAGGCTTCTGGTTGAAAACACGTATGCTGTGTTCTACTTTGCTGGGCACGGGTTTCAGTATGGGGGACTAAGCTACCTGATGCCAGTGGATGCAACAGATTCTTATCTGAGCAGTGAAAACATGGCTTCATCTGAAGTACTAGTTGCTATGCAAGAGACAAAGGCAAAACTACATGTTATTTTGCTGGATTGCTGCAGAACAGAGTAGGTTGATCATTGAGGAGGAGGTGTACTCCTTGAAATTTGGGGAGAAAAAAAAGGGACAGATTTTACACCCAGTGTGGGGAACTTCCATATAAAAATGACAGGGGTAATCATCAGAATTAAACAAAAAACAGAACAAAAAACGGACACAAAAAGGTAGCAAAATATTGTTTTGTAGGTGTCACTCACATTCATTTTCACCCCTGAGAGGTACCAATTCTAAAACAACACTGTCATATTCTGTAATTTTTTGGTTCAATACCCCAGGGGGGGTGGGGGGGGGGGGGGGGGGGGGGACTCCCATATAAAAATGACGGGGGTGCACGTTGTACCTTTTAGGGGTCAAAATTTGTAGATTAGGGTGCTAAAATCTAAAATGACCACTGTTAGAATTATCCTATGAGTATGAGCCGAGAAAATATGACAGATTATGACATGTGTTGTTTTAGAATTATTCGTACCTCATGGGGGCAAAAAGTTTTTTGAGCCACGCCCATCAAACGAGATTCTGGTACCTTTAAGGGTGTTTTTCGTTTTTATATGGGAGTACCCTCCCCCCCGGGTTCAATACCCTAAAGGCTGTTTACACGGTGCAACTTTTCTTGCATCATTGCGTGCAACAGGATTTTGGGGGGGTATTCCACGATGCAATTTGTTGCGCGCAACGTTGCAAAAGTAGAACTCAATTTTACTTCTGCAACTGTTGCGTGCAAAGTTGAGGCCTGGACACACGATGCAACTTTTCTTGCAACGTTGCGCGTAACAAGATTTTTTGGGGGTGACATCATACCATGCAATTTGTTGCACGCAACGTCGCAAAAGTTGAACTTGATTCTACTTCTTCAACTGTACGTGCAATATTGCAAGAAAAGTTGCACCGTGTTTTTGGGCCTTAAAATGTACTGCAATTTACCAATTCTGTCCCCTAAAAGATACAACGATCATCATTTTTATATGGGACCCCCCCTCCCCCCTCCCCCCTCCGGTAATGATAATCATCTATTCTTGTTGTAGACCTGATTGTGAAGTGCAGAACAGGCTGTTGCTGCAGGGTGGTGATTTACAAGCTATAAAAAAGCCCAACATTGTTCTGGCATTTGGATGGTAAGTTGGAAAATTTTATTACACAAAAGACCTAGTAGCATTATTATTTTTGTTTCATGTTTTTGGATCATAGAATGACAGACAGGATATTCTTGTTTCAATTGTCACTCTCATTTTACCCGTGCTCCTCTGTTTTGAGACTCTTCCATTCCAAGAGCCCAGAAAAAATATCAGGGATTGCATATAATCCAAGAGAATTTCTACTTTTCAATTGCTAGTGATCATCACCAAATTCTTCCCTATAATATCAATGCTTAATCAATAAGAGAGGTCTCACCCAAGATGAATTCTCTTGAATTCTTCTGTAAGCAACAAATGTGGGAAAGAAAGGAGAATTTGTGTTTTGATGTTTTGTGAATGCCATATTTATTTGCAGCTGTTCCCAATTATGTGTGTTTGAATGTCGAGAAGAGAAAAATGGCTTCTTTGCCAAGCACCTTCTCAAGAATATTACTGATGAACACAGAAACAAATCCATTGAAGAAGTTCTACTTGGTGTTAGTGGAGGTAAGTTTACTTCTGAGAAGGTCGGATAGGAAGCAAAACACTGTAGGGGCGCACTTGTGTTTCACTTCTTGAAAAAGAAGGACTGCTCGTAAATATAGAAGGTAGGAAAAAAGATCATATATAAGTTTTCAGGTGGGTTGTTGTTTTTTGTTCTGCAGTCCCGTAGTCGATGAATATTTAAGTGTTAGTAAAACGAGTGCTCCCGCAGTCCCGGCCCGCAGTCCTGCAGTCCCTTAGTCGATGAATGCGCCATGTACGGAGTTGTTATCATTTTGACAACTTCGGGACTGCGGGAGCAGCATTAGAACACGACTGCCGGACTGCGACAGCAGTTCTCTTAAGTTGGATATTTAGTGGGCCGGGTATTATGCAATTTTGCTTCTTTGCCGGCTTCCAGTCTTCGCCGCTTTCTTGGCAGCTGGCTTTTTAGATGCAGGCTTTTTTGCCGCTGTTTTTTTTTTTTTCGTTGCTGGTTTCTTTGCTGCTAGCTTTTTAGCTGCTGATTTCCAAGCTACAACTTGTGTATGTTCCAAATAATATGATCAGAAATTTATTCCCGGGAATTATGGTTCTAAACTTTCAGAAACGTTTCAAGAGTCCATGTGATATCCAACTTTCGCGCGCTTTCTCAGACTCTCGTGCACTCTCATTGAGTTTTTAAAAAGTATCTGAACTTGTATTAGAATAGATCAGAATTCGTGTCAATACTTTTGTTTAACCACCAGCTTTCATGCGCTCTCAAAGGCTCTTGTGAGCTCGCAAAGAAAGAGTTAGAACTTCTAGAATTTATTGGGTCTCATTTTTTATATCGAAGCGATGATAGTTCATGCGTTCACTCGCGTCGTATTTTCTCTTTCGTTTAGCCGCTAGCTTTCCTCTTCAAGGGACACTCCTGACAGAGTTTTAAAACTGTTCCAACTGTCATTAGAATATTTGCATGACAGTTTGAACTGTAGCTTCTCTTCTCATGCGCTCTGAATGAAAGGGTTGAAACAGCTTGAATTTTGCTGAAAGTTAATGAGTTCATACTCCCGCTTTCTTCACGCTAGAAGGGCAGAATGCCTTTCAAGGCCAATTTCATGCGCTCTTATCGACTCTCGCGCACCTTCAATCTGCCCGAACTTTCATAAAAATCTCAAATTTCCATGCGCTAGCACCAAATTCTGAAAGAAAGAGTTTGAAACTCCTCGACTTCTTGCAAATGTTTTAGACAACCTTCGTTTAAGTTAAAATCGAGCCTCCTTAGAAATAAAGAATCCTTAGCTTAGCGGCTTTATGTTATGTTGCGTGGGCATTACGTTTCGCATTGGTCATTGCTTTTATTGATTTGGTGGCTCCTAAAAGAGCCGTTTGTTTTGTGAAGGAAGCAGTCCTCTTATGCTCGCTCTCCACGGATGCGGCGGGCCAGCTGGATATCCTTGGGCATGATGGTGACGCGCTTGGCGTGGATGGCGCACAAGTTGGTGTCTTCAAACAGACCAACGAGGTAAGCCTCGCTAGCCTCTTGAAGAGCCATCACAGCAGAGCTCTGGAAACGCAAGTCGGTCTTGAAATCCTGAGCGATTTCTCGCACAAGACGCTGGAAGGGCAGCTTGCGGATCAACAGCTCGGTGGATTTCTGGTATCGACGAATCTCACGAAGAGCGACTGTACCAGGCCTGTAACGATGAGGTTTCTTGACTCCACCGGTGGCAGGCGCGCTCTTGCGAGCCGCCTTTGTGGCGAGCTGTTTGCGTGGAGCTTTTCCACCAGTTGATTTACGAGCAGTTTGCTTTGTACGCGCCATATTAGATGATAACTTGAAAGTTAACGGATATCGATAAAAAATCTGCAAATGTTTTATACCTGGCGGACCTCTTTCTGATTGGTCAAAAACTAAGAGATTTCATTGGATGAGTAAGAAAAGATTAACTTATTTCACGTTTCTGTGACAGAATTTCGATCCGCAGATACTCGAAGATCTGTTGCGGTAGAAAAGGAGAATATTACATTATTTTCTTTTGCTACAAAGACTAGAAGGTGCGGCAAAAAGTATCAAAAGGGCTTCTATTGAAAGTTTTCGAGTAAAGACGATTTTTTTTATTCACAAAACATGCTCGCACGTGTCTTGTAACCGACCGAATGCAAAATTATGGTAACAGAAGAAACTTGACCCTTGACTCTGTTGTCTGTACTAACCAATAGGGAATAACCTTATCATGTTTTCAGAGAGGTCATTCTTTGCCGTATAAAAGCAAAGAAAATTTGCTCGTTGAGTTATTATTCAGTTTCTTGAGTAGCTATCAACATGTCTGGTCGCGGTAAAGGAGGCAAAGGTCTAGGAAAAGGAGGCGCCAAGCGTCACCGAAAGATTCTTCGTGACAACATCCAAGGCATCACCAAGCCAGCCATCCGTCGTCTTGCTCGCCGTGGTGGTGTCAAGCGAATCTCAGGCCTGATCTACGAAGAAACCCGTGGTGTTCTTAAAGTTTTCCTTGAGAATGTCATCCGAGATGCTGTGACCTACACTGAGCACGCCAAGCGCAAGACTGTGACTGCCATGGATGTGGTGTACGCACTCAAACGCCAGGGACGTACTCTGTACGGATTTGGCGGTTAGATTGCGCTGCCCACACAAACCAACGGTTCCTTTAGGAGCCACCAAATCTTTCAAAAGTCATGACCAATAAAGTGATTCTTATCCTAATATATTGTTTCGCAAATATCACCATTTAGAGCACAAGTACCGTACCGTCGATCAAATTGCTGAGCGAAATAAGTCACTAAAAACTACAGCATGCATCGCGGTTGCAGCTTAGAGCATGAAATGCGAATCCCACATATCTACTAAATCCTGGAACAAACCGACTGTGAGACTGCAGTCTGCAACAATAAACTGACTTTAACTTTAAAACTGATAGGTTTACGAATAACGAAATAGATGAAGTTCTCCGAACGGTTATTGTTATACAGTACTGCAATTTTGCCCCATTTTCGGCTTAGCCTGCGAATAGCTGTATTTGCGGCTCGACTTGGTGAAGAAACGTCTAGTGCAAGGGAACCGTGTGCGCGGATGGCGCTTTTTACGTAACGGGCGCTGCTTGATTTGCGATATTGCCACATGCTCTATAGATCCCGGGTGTAGATTGAGAGAGAAGACAAATCGTACTTTCGGCCACTTGTTATCCCTCGATTTTCGCTCTACTATCAGGTTCTTTGATCTATGTGATTTTTCATTGTATGATTGTAACTGAAATGTAGCTGTCTTCCCTTTCAATTCATCCGGTTTGTTCAGATTGTATTCTCTTTCCCTTATAGAAATACACGCGCAAAGAGAAAATGCTAACTCTGCAATCACGTTTTACGTAAATCTATTTCCAAAGATTTATCCTTTCCCTTACGTTACTGTTTTATAACTCTTTCTGAATTCTGCCCTTTCTCCTTCGAACGCCTGCCACGCAAGCTAAAGTTAGGTCGTGAGAAGTTATCTAGAAAAAAGCTTTGTTGCCTATAAAGAGCAGCTTGTTGGTCATGACTTTAATAAGATGTGGTGGCTCCTAAAGGAGCCGTTTTTTCTTGAAGCTGAAAGCTTGTTTAAGCTTTCGCCTTCTTCTCGGTCTTCTTTGGCAGAAGTACAGCCTGGATGTTGGGAAGAACACCTCCTTGCGCGATGGTGACACCAGCGAGCAGTTTGTTCAACTCTTCATCATTACGTACAGCAAGCTGAAGATGACGGGGGATGATTCTGGTCTTCTTGTTGTCACGAGCAGCGTTGCCCGCCAACTCGAGGATCTCAGCGCTCAAATATTCGAGCACAGCGGCCAAGTACACTGGAGCACCGGCGCCAACACGCTCAGCATAGTTGCCTTTGCGAAGAAGACGATGGATACGGCCAACAGGGAACTGAAGCCCTGCTCGGGATGAGCGGGTCTTGGACTTGGTGCCCTTTGCCTTTCCTTTACCGCGACCAGACATGTTTTCAAAGCTAAAAATTCACGACGAAATTGTACGAATGAATGAAGGATGACTGGACACCTCAAAATTTATACGCGCCACAATCTTTGAGAAGGATCACAACGCACCAATCAAATGTTAGATATGCTAAGTGTTGTTGATTGAAATTGAAATATGATGATATATGCAGAAAGAATGTTGGCCTCTGAGTTAATCTAAGCAAAGTAACCAATGAAAAATCAGAGATTTCGATCTGTATGGTAATTGATCCCTTGGTGATTTCGTTATAAATACAATAGTCGTCGAGCGCAAGGTTTTTCATTACAGACATGGCACCCAAAGTTGCAGGAAAGAAAGGCGAGAAGAGAGCCGGCGGAAAGGCAAAGGCCGGAGCTGAGGGAAAGAAAAAGCGAAGAGGAAAGAGAAAGGAAAGCTATGCTATCTACATCTACAAGGTGTTGAAGCAAGTTCACCCTGACACTGGTATCTCCAGCAAAGCCATGGGCATCATGAACTCGTTCGTTAACGACATCTTCGAGCGCATCGCCACCGAAGCTTCCCGCCTTGCCCACTACAACAAGAAATCCACCATCAGCTCTCGCGAGATCCAGACCGCCATCAGGCTGCTTCTGCCTGGTGAACTGGCCAAACACGCCGTCAGTGAAGGAACCAAGGCCGTGACCAAGTACACCAGCAGCAAGTAAACTCACTTGTGGGTTTACCGCCAAAAACAACGGCTCCTTTAGGAGCCACCAAATGCTATAAAAGTCATGACCAACTATACTGCCGATCGTACCATATCATTCAGTTTGCTTTCAAATATCCACCTTGTTTCCAAATTTGCATCGTCTTGCCTTACCCCATTTGAAACAAATTATTTAACCTCCCGCCTAAACGAGTCTTGCATCACTTGTGTTCCTTATTGTCAGGCGTATAATTATATTAAGAAACAGTAGTATGATCACTAACGTTTTATTTTAATAATACGCGCGTGTCTTAATTTTTGTGTGGCAAATGCTCTCACCGGCATAGACTGCTAAAAGTTTCGTATTTTTCAGTTAGTTAGTCGCGCGCGGCGCGGCGAAGTCGCGAATAACGGGGGCGCAAAACTCGCGCGCGTCCCTAGAGAAAAAAAGAGACTGCGCTGTTATCATCGTGAACCTGGACTGCCTGTGTGGCAGAAATTTGTCCGCTTGTCAATCGAGCGCTGTGGTCTTTTTTCGTTGTGATTATCGATGCAGAAACTTATCCAAATTAAATTCGAATATTAATTGGTATACAAAGATTTAAGCCGTACGTTACTGAAGTTTTGGTCGAATGATTTCGATTTACTGATCAAAAACGTCTGTCACACGGGAGGTAGACTTAGTAACAGGTGCGGCGCTTTTGTGGTGCGTGAACACGAAGGACCAGAGACGAGTCGAGCGCGAGTGCAATTCCGTTGCATTTCCGTGCGGCAGTCGAATTTCGCTTATTTGCATGTTTCGTTTTCACTTCAAAAGCCATGAAAGAAAATTGTTACTGCTCATAGGGTAAAAGCTGAGCTGGAAAGTATATTCCTATCATTAAGAAGACAAAAACCCTGGGAATGACATTGGAGCTGGGGAGTGTTCGCAACTCACTTTCCAGCCTCGCACAAACAATACTGCTAACTATTCGTACGGCCAGGCTAGACTCTTATTTTTTTAGAAACTGTACACGTGCATGTATTGTGTATTTTTAGGTATACATGAAGAAAATCTTAAGGATCCCAACACTGATCAGAAGCAGGTCGTCAATAGAATAACAACGTCAGTAAAACCCATGAGCCTGTGGTGTGAAGTGGACAGCAGTGGTGTGAATCCCTCAACAGCAGCAGCCACTGAACAGTGGCAAGCTGCTCACGGTAAGAAGTCAATTAAGTAATGCTCCGCATAAGATTAACTGCAAACTTCATTGTTCTGCGGCATTGGCTCTTCCCCACATAGAATATCTTTGGTTTCAAGAATAGAGGAGGAGCAGATGGTTTATAATTATATTTCATTATAAAAATAAAGAAAATCCATTTGCATCAAATAAATTTTAGGAAATGTTCGTGCTTAACCAATCAGAATAGCGGAAGATAATAGCTAATAATTTTGCTTCTTTGATGAAGTTCCCCAAATACAATATCTTTTAAAACTTGCATGTTGTGCGATTGGGTCTTAGATTGCTTGAAACCTTAAAAATATTAGACAAAATGCACCTTGAACCCTAACCTTTTGGCGGTTTTTGAGTCTAGGCCAATGAGATCACTAGTTGTAACAATGAAAAAAGTTGACATTCCATCGTGCATTGCCGTTGGCGCTTTCCTTCTTATGCGGATCATTACTTAATAAAAACTAGTGGTAATCACAACTCCGTTATTCAAAGGACTGCTATCGTGGAGGCCCTGTGTATAATAAATTAAAACCCGATCAAACGATGCATGGTAGTCGATGATAGTTGAGTTGAGAGTTTTGCTCCCAAACTATCATCTATTATAATTCAACACATTGATACACTGCCCAAATATGGTCAAAAAGTTATCGATATACGCTATGTCTACATGACGTATATCCAACGATGGAGGTAAATTTCGCATTTCGACAAGAGAATGCAAAAATGACGATATTTTTTCTTCAAACTGTGCTTTGTTATCAGTGTGTTGAATTATAAAACTATTATTGCGCTCAAGCTTGCGTGATATCGCCTAATAGTATTAGGCGATATCACGCGCGCTTTACGCTCATCATCGTCAGAGGTTCTCGTAAACATCAAAACGAGACTATAGGGTCAAGAGAGCGAGAAACCGCTGATATGTTGGCGTGGCGTACTCATCTACGATAAGGGCCATTTAGTGCCACACGGTACATGATAAGGCATGAGAGTTGATATGGTAATTGATTAAAAGTGACGTGGGTCGAGTCACCCACTGACTCCTCGCTTGACTCGCAACTACTAGTATTGTACGACAACTGAATAAACAACTTTCTTTGTTTACAGGTCGTGTCAAAGTTAAAATCCTTTTTTTTTTTTCTTGTTTTGCGATAATTTTGATGAAGCTACAGCTGAGCCCGCTACTCAAGGTGGCTAATTAACGACTGACCGAAAAACGAGGTCAAGGACGCCAACTAACTCTTTGTCTTTTTATGTTTTACGTTTTTGATTTTAGAAATTCCTAATGAGCCGGTGACAGTCTTTCAAGATGACAACGACAGAGTAAAGGTTGAGCTGAACTTTAACGCTGAAGTATCAAACGTCCTTATCGTGAATGCACGAGCTCTGGGAGATGATGAATTGGGCTGCACAGTCTCATTTGATATGTGTGGTGTAAGTATTTTGAGACAAGAATAACCCCAAATTTCAGTTTGTAAAATTCTGAAAAACAAACAGAACCACGGAAAGGTACTGCTAAAGAGCTCTTATTTGAACCGGCGTCACACTGTAGGATTTCGTCCACAGACTTAAAAGTTAATACCACCTTGTACAGCATAATAAACAGTACCACAGTAAAGTACTGCTCAGTAGCTTTCATTGGAATGGTTACACTTTAGGATTTCATCCACAGACTCAAAAGTTAGAACCACCTTGTACAGCATAATAAACAGTACCACAGTTAAGTACTGCTCAGTAGCTTTCATTTGAATGGTCACACTTTAGGATTTCATCCACAGACTCAAAAGTTAGAACCACCTTGTACAGCATAATAAACAGTACCACAGGAAAGTACTGCTCAGTAGCTTTCATTTGAATGGTCACACTTTAGGATTTCATCCACAGACTCAAACGTTAGAACCACCTTGTACAGCATAATAAACAGCACCACAGGGAAGTACTGCTCAGTAGCATTCATTTGAATGGTCACAGACTCGAAAGTTCGAACCACCTTGTACAGCATAATAAACAGAACTGTTGCATTTCGTCCATAGACGCAAAAGTTAGAACCATCTCATTTCATGTGCGGCTCCCTAAGTTTACAATGGAGAACAAAACTCACGTTTGTCTTCGCGTGTTACGCAAAGGCAACAAGAGTCGCTTCGATACATATTCCGTTAAGAACGTTCCGTATTTTGATAATGTGCAGTTGTTGAATGTGAATTGATTTCTCTCCATAATCCTTTTCGGTCTGGCCCCGGTTGTTCAAAAGGTGGATAGCGCTATCCACCGGATAAATCACTATCCAGTGGATAAGCATTAACAAAACCAATTGTGTTATCCACTGGATAGTGATTTATCCGGTGGATAGCGCTATCCATCTTTTGAACAACCGGGGCCAGGTCGCAAAGGGATGAGACCGATCAATGACACAACCTCGTTCCCAGAAGAGAGACCCTGGGAACGAGGTTGTCAGTGACAACGTTTAATCAAAAGACTGTATCTTACTATCATGATCGACTATCATTATTTATTTAATAACCAGGTTGTCAGTGGGTGTAGTGTGGAGCGAAATTCCATGTTGGGGAAAAAATTAAGGCCATTCGAAGCTACACTAAAAGTCAAAGACCTTCAGCGACTTACGGTAAGGAACGTACTTTTCTAGATCCTGACTTTTCCCAGGGATTCTTCTGGGATTAATTTCAGACATCATATGATTTATAACTAGAAGTAATCACAGATTAAAGTGCGTCTCCTTAGGTACCTCGTTGTGACATGGCATTCGCGTTTCAATACAATACAATACAATTGGCATGTTTCTGGTTCTTTCTTAATTTAGGGCCGGCTTGTAGTTGTGGAACGTTGTACGTTGTCGAACGAGCTATCAGAGCACGAGGCAGCACAAAAAGTGCGCAAGTCAAAACACGCGCTAAGCATGCGGGATACTATTGTGACGTTTCAAGATGGCGCAGATTTGGTACCGACACTTTTCTCGATTCGTTCTGCCTAGCCGACAAGATTAGGAAGCGTCTCCTTCGTCGACGCAATTAGTATTACTGGTTGTGAGTGCAAGTCATTTTATGTATAAGCAATGCGTTGACTTCGATGTTAATAAGCCATCGCGGCGGACTATTCAATAAAAGCGCCGCATTTACAGAGAAAAGGGGCGAATTTGGTGAAGTACACTGACTAAAACAGCCATTTTGAAGTAATAAGATATGACTTCCTTTTAAGGAAGTCATATCTTATTACTTATCTAAGTCTTATTACTTATCTAAGTCATATCTTATTACTTATCTATCATCTTAAAAGATGATACGGCGGCTTTTTGTAGTTAAAGGGTTATTCTACCATTTAAGCCAAAAACTAAGTGAATCGAACGAGAATAAGTTGTAGACTTTTCACTTCGAAAATTGTGGTTATTACGGTTATTCTAGTATGGGAAACCACCCTTGTCAAGTTCGAACTTTGATTTTCTCGCAAAATAAGAAAGAATCTTCGAATGATAGAGCGGCTTTTGTCAGATAGACGTCTTACCTATACGTCGATCGTTTTTTTTTTCGAATTCCGAGCAAATGAAGTTGTAGTTTTTTGCGCTAGAATATTTGAGGTTTAAAATTCGCGCGTGTTCTGGAGTGTGACAAAGACAATGGTTGCCATGAACAAACAATAGGTAGCAAAACTCTATTGAAGAAATGCAGTCATGTAATGATCAGCTGGTTACCGATCAGCTGAATAAGCAGAAAAACTGTCCGCGCGCGAAATTTGAATACTTCAAGCATTTGTGTTGATTGCGTTCGCGAAGTCACAGTAAATTTGTTTGTATGATGGCCGATGCAAGTGTTAACGATTTGGACCGAGTGTTTCCGAACGTAACTCGAAGGTGCCGTGATATCTTCCGAACACAAGCGAGATATCCGATTTTGGGGGCACTAATGGTACATTCGATTGAACGCATTCCGTAAAAAGAATATACAGAATGGTCACAAAAAAATCGAGTTTTTCGGGATTTGGGGTTTTGGCAGATTTATACTGCGAATGTGCATGAACAAACAATTCTCAGAGACTATTCTGTCGGCTTATTCCGGAATACGGTCAATCGAACGCGCCCTAACTTGCAGGAGCTTCAGATGGTAGCGTCGTCAGTGTATTGAAGGAGGGGTTGGGGACTTGTACAATTATTGCTCCAACACAAACAATTATATCTAATCAGCGTTGTTTCTCGCCGCAGCACTGAAGAGTTTTACTAGTTTTCATTTCTTTGTTGGTTTTAGGAACCGTTAGTCTTAAAGTTGACAGTTATGTACACAGTGAGAGGTGAAAGGAAACAGAATTTTGTTGCTTACACGTTAAGAGAAAAACCTCTTTATGCCAAGCTGGTAACACGCTGGTGAAAGAAGCTGGAAACAGGCACAGCACAGCATTGCCACTGAGACACTCAGACAGGCCGGCTGAACAAATTTTCAGGACTGTGGAAATGAGAAAACACTTGGTTGTGAGCAAACGAGCATTTTTGTTCACAAAGCCTTCGTTTCTTCTTTACAAACGAGGCGAACATTTGTTATCAAAACAAAATGTTACTAAAAAGATCCTGAATTTCTTTTCATTACTTTCGAAAGCAAAATTTGCGTGTACGAGGAGGCGGGGAAAATTTTTTTGCAAATATATTAATTACTTAATTTTTCCAGTGCCGACATGAATGTTTCCTCGTTTGTGTGGGCCTAAAAGGCGTTATGTCCGAGCAAAGGTTAACTGACTGTATTTCAAAAGATTTAAGGTTGGTAATTAACCCTTTCACTCCTAGAGTCATTTATGAAGACATGTAGTGTGGTTCTAACTTTTGAGTCTGTCGACTAAACCCTACGGTGTGACTATTCAAATGAAACCTCTTCAGCAGTACTTTTGCATGGTCAGTACCATTTGTTTTTCAATATTTTACAAAATGAAATTTGGGATTTTTCTTGAATTTTGATGTTTTGGCACTCTTGGGAGTTAAAGGGTTAAGGTGCTGTTACACGTAAC
Source organism: Dendrophyllia cribrosa (assembly GCA_024195265.1). Taxonomy (NCBI): domain Eukaryota; kingdom Metazoa; phylum Cnidaria; class Anthozoa; order Scleractinia; family Dendrophylliidae; genus Dendrophyllia; species Dendrophyllia cribrosa. Next base: position 10,124,549 of record JAJLRJ010000003.1, read on the forward strand.
AATTTTTCATTCAACTTGTCTCGGAGAAAAGAGTGTTGCAAGTTGCACGCACGATTTTTACATAAAATACTCCCTCGTGTAACTGAATTTTCTTTTTAAAACTGCACGAAGAGTTGAATCGTTTTCTACTTTTTGCAACAAATTTCTTCAAGTTGCTCAACAAAAATACGTGTAACATGGCTCTTGCAACTTCTTTCGTCACACTCTTTAAGTCAACCAATGGGGGATAGATGCGTCATTTTACGCAGTTTTCGCGAGACAATTTGTATGGCAATTGTAACGTGTAACATAAAAATTATGTACCAGTCAATTCCAAGACCGCCCATCCCCCCCCCCCCCCCGGGCAAACCCCCGGGCATTTGACTTTTTTAAAAAAAAATTGTCAAATGCCCCACTATGTGGGCAGTTTATACGGTCAAATGCCCCACCGGGAAGGGCTTCACAGAGCGTCAAATGCCCCACCGTCCGGGAAAGGAGGGATTAAAGTAACTAGTTACAGTGGATTTCAGCTTACTTTGGCCGCGCCAGTTGCCAAGTTCGTTGGGAAATTTGATACTATGTTGCGAAGTTGTCAATTACATTTGTCAGTTTGCCAACCAAATTGCGAACTTTGAAACAAAGTTGGCAACTTCGGTGCCAACGAAGCCTGTATGCCGAAAGTCTGAAGTTGTTCTTAAACGCTATTTGCGAAGTCAAAACAATTTTTAGCCGATCTGGATGGTTTTCTTTAACATTATTTTGTAGACTTGCCAAGACAAAACTATAAACTGGTGCTGTTCGGATTGTTTTCGAGGTGAGATCACGTACACTGTAAGTTAAGATGCATGCCGCTATTTCAGTTGTGGTTTTGAATTCGACCAACATATAAATCGTATATTATCTTTCATGTTCACTTTAAATGTCTTGCAATCTTTGCTTGTGCTGTTGTCTGTTGTTTATATATCTCTTAACTAGATTTAGTTCATTCCAGAATATAAATTTATATTTTACGACAAAGATCAACCGAGTCAACAGACACGTGGAACCGGAAAGAATGGATAACGAAATCTTTTACCTTGCGACCGCTGACCAACGTTTTTGTTGAAGTCAAATGCCCGCCCCGTCGGGCCTCGTTTCACGTCAAATGCCACACTATGCGGAGCTAACCTCTCGTCAAATGCCCGGGGTATGCCCGGGGGGGGGGGGGGGATGGGCGGTCTTGGAATTGACTGGTACATTACATGAAAAATTGTTACAAATCAGGAGCACAAGTCAAGCCAATCCTGACTTAATTTATGCGAACTTAGCACGGGTTGCATATTTTCCCGCGCTTGGCACCAGTTACATGTCTTTGGTTCGAGTTTTGATTGCATTGTAATTGGTACAATATCATTACTTCAACAAAGTTCCTTTTGGGAACACTGTTGTCCAAGACGCGTGTGGCGTCAGTTTATATACTAAAACTTCTTGACTCATTATACACAAACATGTAAATATGAAGCCTGTGATAAAAGATAATTAAAAAATAAAGAGAAAGTATAGATTCAACAGCTGGAGTACACGGGAGCCGATGACACGATGTCGTCGATTTTCGTGAAAACTTGAGGAAATTCGAACAAGACTAGATCGTATGATACTAGACGAACCTTGGACGAAAATTGGCGGTCGGATGTCGTTATAATTCGATTTTAATTGCAGTGTAATATGTGGTATAATATAATGGGATTAAATTGTTTAAAATAATAACATTCCTATTTATCATGGATAAATTTTGCGGGAATTTATTTTAATCAAACCTTTCAGATTTTATAATGTAAATACCGTCATTTGTATATCTATCTGTGACTAAAAACTTATTATTTTGTTGATACTGTATTAAAATATTCATCTAAGATAAATCGTGTGGCTCTACTCCGCTCGTGTTAGAGTTCTAATATACTGACCTGAACGTACGCCATTGTTCCCAGTTAGCTAGAAAGCGCTTGATAACAATGCAGTATACTGGAGCGCAGACTGACCTGCGCGAGTCAAAGTGAGTGCGTAGCGAACAAAATTTGCCCTAGTAACCATTCACATTTCATCCGTTCTTGTCCTTATCTCCTTACCATCTGAAGATCAGTTAATTTCCCTAAATACCAAGAAATATTAAATGCGAAGAGTGATAACGTACTTCCAGACAAAATATCTCGAAAACCACACCCACGAGCTTATTTTGGACCCTTCGGTGACATATACTGATCAAAATCAAGAGGAATGATATTTAATTGGTTCTGGGTTCCTTTCAAGTCAAAATTAAAAGGCGAAACGCAACTCCACCGCGGTCAAACGTCCGAATGAGGAGACATTTTTCGTTTTATTCAGTGGGATTTTATTTAATATTTAATGGAAATATACACCACTTTCATAATGGCGGCCGATTTATTTATTCTTTTATGTGTATGTTAATTAGCCTCACCGGCCTCGTTTTAGAGTAAAAATTCTTTTGAATTTTGCACATGCTAACGAGGCCGATGAGGCTAATTAACATACATATAAAAGAATAAATAAATCGGCCGCCATTATGAAAGTGGTGTATGGGCAAGGATGTATAAACAAAATTAGTTGACGTTACTATCTTTTAATTTTTCTCAAAATGTTGAGCTTTTTTCCGTTGAAAACTGACCAAAACTCTTTGCGCCTGATCAAAATTATGTTGGCAAATGACGCCGACAATTCTGCAGTTCACAGTTTTTAACGCTTAGAACTTTTTTGGTAAACTTTCAAAACGTTTGGTAAATTGACAGTGTATTGGCAATATATTAAACTTTAAACAGTGAAAATGACAACCTTAACTTTAAAGTACTTTGCTTAACTTTTGCAAATTTCTCTTGTTTGACCGCGGTTAAAAACGCAACTGACTTTCTTCCGGCTAAAATAGCTAAAAAAAACACACCCTCGTAGATCTCGTACAACTGAGGGTATATTCTCTGCCTTCTTTACAGAAATAACGGAAAATAGACTCTGAGCAACTAAGTTCCCAATAAACAGCTAACACTGACATCACGACTAAAAGAAGGCCGGTAAAAACAAAACTTGTAAACGTTACTAAGTATGGAGCGACAGAAACATGCACTATAAAAAAAAAACATGAAAGCTGTTTTGTGACCATGATGAGAACTGATCCAAAACTTTGCGTATTTTCTGATGTTAAGGTTTTCCCTGTACCGAAACACTTGGGGCCGGTTATTTAAACGAAGTCACACTTACTTACTGCGGTTCAAGACAATGGACGGCCACATCTGTTTATAAGTGGGTCATTTTGAGATAAATGTTTTTCTAGTCTGTGTTATATGCATTCAGTAAATAACGTTCACATATAAGCGGTTGGCCAGCTTGAAATTGGTTTAGACCGCGGTTTTGTTAAACACCGTCTAAACTTCGTTTAAATAACCGCCCTGGGATTTTTACACGAGTTGTTGCTAACGTGGCCATCAAGCCCTCGCGATGGACTCGCGATACGACTCTGTTTTCCTTGGAAATATTTGCAGCCTCACTCCCAGGCCTTTCGCGCTTTGGGACTGAAACAAGTCGACCCCTTGTTGAAAATGCACGGGAGAAGTACGAGAACAGAGCATCAGGCCAAACAAACAACCGCTGCGATTCAGTGTAAAAAAGAGATGAACAGTTAAGGAACTACATGGACAAACAAAATGAAGATCGAGGATTTAGAAGAGCTTAATTACTGAAGAGAAGGATGCTGTACGTTTGTTGAGTCAGCGGCTAAATCGTTTTGGATTAATAAGTCTGATTCTCGTATTGATGATGTTGACCGTTTGGGTCAAAGTGATTGTCAATCTGAAGTCATAAAATATCGGCACTTTGGTAAGTATAGCTTTAATAACTCTTGACTTTCCCATGAAAATTCAACTTTATTTAGTACACAATCAGTCATCAGATAGCATTTAAGAAAGTCTTCAGTTATGTTTGACTATTTACCATTAGTAGTAGGCTTAAGCAACAAACAAACAAAAATAGAGAAGACTTTGAAAAATGTCTAACAGTGTCACTCACAATAATTATTATACTAACCTTAACCCTCAAACAATTTAGTTAAGGGACAGACCATTTAATTTTTGTGGGGGGGGGGGGGGGGGGGTGGATTATTGGTGACTTCAGCGGCACATAAAGTTATTTACTATTCATAGCATAGTGTGATAGTGGGATTTACCATATATAGCAGCATGAATTGCCCCTCTCAAGTGCTTAAGGTGGCTGAACACAGTTTGCACGCGCTCTTCAATTTCAGCTTCTTACATGAGTCTGCACGTGCAGAGTTTTGAGAAAAACAAACATGGCGCCTATTCAGCGATCATTTTATTTTGCTCAGCGTGGATCGCGAAAGTGTTGTTTTTCGTCTTAAAATCAAACAATTTGCTGTTCTTAAAAATGTTTGTTGAATCAATAGATAATTTATAGAACCATTGAAGAAATACACTGCCTTTTTGGTCGTTTTTGTCTTTGGATCGAGAACCCAGTCAAATGCAACGCATGCGCAGTTGACCATAAAATTGTGACTGGATATTTTAGTGACTTTCCTTGGATATCTGCTGATTTCTACGGAACCACTCGTTAGAATTTCACGAAATTTGGCACAATAATAGTTCCGAATATGCCGAACTCACCTGCCATCAGAAATTTGAAATCTTACAGAGGAGATTTTTACAAAACACAAACATATTAAACCCCAAATTACGGAAGATCCCTCTGTTAAAGTTACATAATATTTTTACGAGTTTACTGGAGACAAATGATGGACAAAATCTAACGACTAGATTTTCTGAAAATAAACGAAACCAAACATTGCAGGCTGATTTACAATCCACCGCGTTGCCATGGCAACACCTTTAAAGCTCAACAAAAATATCAAAATATATAGCTTGTTGCTTAATCGTATGTCTTACCAATTTTGGCCGCCCAGACGTTAATAGTTTTAAAATGACAATGAATGACGCACAGGTACAGTGAAACTGTGTTCAGCCACCTTAACTCCAGTTTCTGTATCATCTAGCACCAGTTTACTTTGGAAGTTGGGGGGGGGGTTGATTTCCAGTACAAATAACTTTGAAGAGCTTTAGAGCTTTAGTATGTAATTAGTTGTAATTTTAGTCTAATGTTAGTTAGTTTAGTTAGGTATAATGGATCTTCATATTTGTATCTTTTTAATAACTGTATGCTAAAGGAATTTTTACTGGTCAAAATAAAGTTATCATCCATGCATATCAGCGTTCCTTCCTGTACACCCTAAGTGAAACCAAAAACCGTAATTTACACCCCTAAACAAGACAACGAACAGATCCCCGTACTTTTCATATGGGAGTCCTTTACCGTCATTTTTCTTAAATGTCAGAATGCTGTCTCTTGTATAGTAGTCAGGTCTTAAACTTACTAACATGATCTGTTGTTGTTTCATGCCTGAGATTGTGAAATGCAGAACAGTCTGTTGCTTCATACGTAGTCCGTGCTGATTTACAAGCTACAAATATGCCAATATTGCACTGGCATTTGAATGGTAGGCTGGCAAACTACATTCTACTATAAGTTAAAGTCAACACTGGCTAATATCTGCCCTTCTAGGATTTTCCTTGTTTCATTGTAGATTTGGTACAAGATAAGCTCAGGATATTTTTTTAAGGAGCAAAAAATATCGAAAAAAAAAACAAGTGCAAAACATAAAAAAGCTGAGTGGGACTATCAACAAATGAACAACACTTTGAGAAAGTCTTGGACATCTCATCCGGGGGGGGGGGGGGGGGGGGGGGGGGGAAGTTGACTCTCATGTAAAATGATGTCGTACCTTTTAGCGATCAAAATTGTAGGTTGGTACCAATTAAGGTGCTACAACCTAAAAGGACCACAGTTAGAATTATTGTGGTACCTTTTAGGGTATTGAGCTGAAAAAATTGCATGGTTTTGGCCATTTCTATATACAATGTTTCGCGAGCTCTACGTACGGATTCTCTTTTAGAATTAATGAGTTCGAGTGGCATGAGTTAATTTTTCCTACAATTTATATATCCTATTCTAAACTATTCTCTAGTTGTATATTTTTTCTTCGCTGTTTTTCCTCATTATAGTTTTTTATTCTAAGTACTTAAAAACAGCAAGTTTTGGTTTGTGGTCGTTTTAATGTAAGTTGCAAAGTGCACCTGAACATTGCCTGGTAGTAAGGGTTTCAGAGTCCAAGCGTCGCACCACCACCCAAAAATGTATAGATTGCCCAGGGCAATCCCCAGGGAGAGAGTATCCCCGGATGACCACCATATAAAAATGAAGCGGGAAATTTGTCAACAATATGCAAAGGAAACTCTGATGCATGTACCAGAGTTTTGTCTAGGTGGGGGGGGGGGGGGGGTGGTTGGGGGTGTAGGGTTAGGGTTATTTCTCTTTTTATAGAGGTAACGAAATTAATGTTAGCGTTTTAATATTTTTAGCAATAAAGTTGAAGTTCTTCTTGAAACAATACTTTAAAGGGAAATGAATTTGTTATTGTGAGGTTCTCAAACCTTCACCTCAGGAAAAAGATTCTCGTGTAATCTTTTGAGCATTTTGCAAGTTCCAGGGTCTGAGACATAATTAGACGGCTAGCAGCTTGCTTACTCAGTACTGATCTCTAATTCAAGTTAAACAATTTACAAATCTTTTTGAAAATACATTGAGGAAAAAACATGCACAGCGAGCCAAAGAAAACAAAAGTATCGAACAATCCCGAAAAAAAGTCTTGCACAACCTCAAGACGGAAAAAAATTCATATTCAGAAAAATTCCCCCCCCCCCCCCCCCCCCCCCCCCCCCCCCCCCCCCCCCCCCCCCCCCCCACAAAAATAAAATGGTCCATCCCTTACGGAAGGGGGAGTCGGACAAGAAACAAAACTTCCGTTGTGTGCGCCAAATATCTCGTGCGTGGACCTTTTACGCGTGCGGCGAGTAGTATGGTGGGAGAAAAAGAATGGTTATGTTTCAGGGTGCGAATCTTTAATCGCGTGCTGAATTCGCTCACACGGAAGTTCGGTATAAACACAAAACATACATTTTGACAATTTTCTATTTGGTTGGTCATTGCTTTTTCTTATTTGGTGGCTCCTAAAAGAGCCGTTTTTTTTTTATAGAAGCATCACATTTTACTTCTTCTTAGCCGGTGATTTCTTTGCGGCGGGCTTCTTGGCCGCGGGTTTCTTTGCTGGCTTCTTCGCCGCTTTCTTGGCAGCTGGCTTTTTAGCTGCAGGCTTCTTCGCCGCTGGTTTTTTCGCTGCTGGTTTCTTTGCTGCTGGTTTTTTAGCTGCTGGTTTCTTGGCCGCGGGCTTCTTTGCCTTCGGTTTCTTCGCGGCCTTCTTGGCGGCGGGTTTCTTCGGTTTGGCAGCGGGCTTCTTCTTGGCAGCCGGCTTCTTCTTTGGTTTCTTCTCTTTTTTCTCCTCCTTAACAACCTTGAAAGAACCTG
>JAJLRJ010000003.1:10137000-10152000 GCA_024195265.1 Dendrophyllia cribrosa
AGATTGTATTCTCTTTCCCTTATAGAAATACACGCGCAAAGAGAAAGTGCTAACTCTAGAAAAACGCTTTACCGTAAAGCTAGTTACAAAGATCCCAGGCACAATGATTTATCACATTTACCTGTCTGATAATCCTTCTTACAAAGGAGCCGTTCGTTTTGGCGGTTTGATTTGCGCGCCGTATTCAAAACGTTTGACCGCAGTAAAATTTGCATTTCGATATTGCCACATGCTCTATAGATCCCGGGTGTAGATTGAGAAAGAAGACAAATCGTACTCTCGGTCACTTCTTTTCCCTCGATCTTGCAGGTTCTTTGATCTTTGTGATTATTCACTGTACAATGTATTTTTAATTCGTATCGTGTTTATCTGTCTTCCCTTTCCATTCATTCGATTTACAGCTATTTCAATTAACGTTGTCGGGTGAAATCTCAAAGCTCAAAGCTCAAAGCCTACAAGTCCAGACCGAACGAGTAAACCGAGCGCCTGTTCCAGGCGTGCAGATAGTTGGGAGTGGTGAAACGAACAGAAACGGCGGTAATGAGCGATACGACGAGCGGGAAAAACGTTTATTTTACGCCGCTCCCAACTATCTTGGCTTGTAACTTTGAGCTTTCATCCGACAACGTTAATTGAAATAGCTGTATTCAGATTATATTTTCTTTCTCTTGTAGTAATACACTTACGTTACTGTTTGATAACGCTTACTGTAAAGGAGCCGTTCGTTTTGGCGGTAAGTAAAGTAAAGTAAAGTCGCGCACACGAGCCAGAAGGCTCACAACGGCCGGAGCTTAAACCCGGTTTCTGTAGCATGAAGCGACTAGGAATATTGCTACTCCCCCCTGGATGGGATGCTAGTCCATCGCAGGGTTACCCCCAGCATTTTTTTGTCGCCGGTACCCATTTATACACCTGGGTGGAGAGAGACAGTGTGGAGTAAAGTTTCTTGTCTAAGGAAACAACACGACGGCAGAGACCAGGCTTCGAACCATCGACCTTCAGGTTGAAAGCCCGACGCACTAACCACTAGACCACCGTGGCTCCACCGTGGCGGTAAACACCGTGGCGGTAAACCCAACTTCAAAGGCAAATTGCTAGTATTATACCAGCCTGCGAGCAATTTCTCGGACTCGGGGTTTAGCCCGAGAGGTTGCGCCATCTGGTAATTATTAAAGTTCGCGGAGACGTGTTCTGCCAGCATTTTTGCTATTTCCTACAAAGTTTCGGGGCTGAATTCTGCCCTTCCCCTTTCGAACGCCTGCTAAAGTTAGGTCGTGAGAAGTTAAAATTAAGGTTTATCTAGAAAATAGCTTTGTTGGCAATAAAGAGCAGCTTGTTGGTCATGACTTTAATAAGATATGGTGGCTCCTAAAGGAGCCGGTTTTTTTTATTGAAGCTAAAAGCTTGTTTAAGCTTTCGCCTTCTTCTCGGTCTTCTTTGGCAGAAGTACAGCCTGGATGTTGGGAAGAACACCTCCTTGCGCGATGGTGAAATTGAAATATGATGATATATGCAGAAAGAATGTTGACCTCCGAGTTAATCAAGCTAAGTAACCAATAAAAAATCAGAGATTTCGATCCGTATGGTAATTGATCCCTTGGTGATTTCGTTATAAATACAACATTCGTCGAGCGCAAGGTTATTCATTCTGATCTACAGACATGGCACCCAAAGTTGCAGGAAAGAAAGGCGAGAAGAGAGCCGGCGGAAAGGCAAAGGCCGGAGCTGAGGGAAAGAAAAAGCGAAGAGGAAAGAGAAAGGAAAGCTATGCTATGCTATCTACATCTACAAGGTGTTGAAGCAAGTTCACCCTGACACTGGTATCTCCAGTAAAGCCATGGGCATCATGAACTCGTTCGTCAACGACATCTTCGAGCGCATCGCCACCGAAGCTTCCCGCCTTGCCCACTACAACAAGAAATCCACCATCAGCTCTCGCGAGATCCAGACCGCCATCAGGCTGCTTCTGCCAGGTGAACTGGCCAAACACGCCGTCAGTGAAGGAACCAAGGCCGTGACCAAGTACACCAGCAGCAAGTAAACTCACTTGTGGGTTTACCGCCAAAAACAACTGCTCCTTTAGGAGCCACCAAATGTTATAAAAGTCATGACCAACTATACTGCCAATCATACCTGATCATTCATTTGCATCGTCTTACGTTTCCCATTTGAAAAAAAAAAACGTATTCAACCTCCCGCCTAAACGAGTCTTGTATCACTTGTGTTCCTAATGGTCAGCCGTATAGTTATATTTCGAAACAATGGTATGTTCACCGACGTTCCATTTTTTTAAAAGATATATGAAAGCGTGTGTCTTAACTTTTCTGTGGCAAATGCTCTCACCGGTATTGACCATTTGGTGGTATAGTATTGACAGGAAAAGTTTCGTATTAAAGTCGGGCAACGAGGGCGCAAGACTCGAGCTTGCACCCTCGTTTCTCGCGCGCGAGTTCCCTTCTCGTAAACTGCGCGCGCACACGCTCGCTCGCTCGACAAACCAGTATTATTTTATCGATGTTATCCGTTGCGACTGTATTCGCAGGTTGTGCATATTTGCCCAAATATATTCAACTGTTCGTTTTTTTATTTCACTTCTGTCTCAATCTCTTCTCCTTGCCGTGAGGATCAGTTTGCCATTTCTACCTATACTATTTCAATATTTTTACTGATCCAGGTCTACGATAGATCCGGCACTCCTTATTGGTTTGTCGCTGTGGTTTTGCCGTTGTTATAGTTTTTGAATATAAATGTATGCGCTGTAATTATCGTGAGCTTGGGCTGCCTGGCGGAAGAAATGTTTCCACTTATGAATCGAGCGCTTTGGTCTGCTTTCGTTATGAATTATCCATGCAGTTTAGTCTGGGATAGGGTATGGTAATCAGAGATTTTAGGACTAGAATAGGGTATCATTTTCCGCGAAACTGATCAGTTGCGTGAAGAATTTAGTCTAGACAAGGTTTACTGGTAAATGACATTTTAAAATCGGTACTGGAATAGGTCTAGGATAGAGTCTCAGAGTCCCAGCGGCATACCCCCACCCAAAACTTTGTAGAGTACCCCCCGGGGGTGGGGGGTGTAGTGTGGAGCGAAATTCCATGTTGGGGTTAAATGCAGGCCATTTGAAGCTACACTTAAAGTCAAAGACCTTCAGCGACTCACCGTACGGAGCGTACGTTTCTAGGTCCTGACTTTTCCCAGGGATTGTTTCTTCTGGGATTAATTTCAGACATCATATGATTATGTTTAGTTAGTATTACTGGTTGAGTTCAAGTCATTTTATGTATAAGCAATGCGTTGACTTCGATGTTTAACCACGATAAACGGAAAACTTCGGAGTGTTTCCGAACGTAACGCGAAAGTGCCAATAAATCTAATCGGCAACGTTGTTTCTAACCGCAGCACTGAAGAGTTTTACTAGTTTTCATTTCTTTGCTGGTTTTAGGAACCGTAAGTCTTAAAGTTGACAGTTATGTACACAGTGAGAGGCGAAAGGAAACAGAATTCTGTTGCTTATACATTGAGAGTAAAACCTCTTTATGCCACGCTGGTAACACGCTGGTGAAAGAAGCTGGAAACAGGGACAGCCATAGTTAGTAGAGGGGACAGCACAGCATTGACACTGAGACACTCAGAGAGGCCGGTTGAACAAATTTTCATACAGGCCTATGGAAGAGATCGAGAAAACACTTGCTTGTGAGCAAACGGGCATTTTTTCGGAAGCAAAATTTGCCTGTGCAATAAGTTTTGCGTGTACGAGGAGCGGGAGAATTTTTTGAAAATATAGAAATGAATAAATGTTTCCAGCTCGCGACGTGAATGTTTCCTCGTTTGCGCGGTCCTAAAAGACGTTGGCGACGTGAATGTTTCCTCGTTTGCGCGGTCCTAAAAGACGTTTTAATATGTCCGAATAACTGACTGTCAAAAGGCTTGAAGTTGGTTAAAAAATTATTGAATCATGTTGACCAATTTGCCAGGGACACATGCTGTTTTAAGGCGGGACTTAACCTAAACGCCATTTTCCGCCACTTTTCATGGCTTTAATGGAAATATCTCGTTCACGTTTCAAGCAATCCAAAAACTCTATATATACAAAAAACAAACCTTCTTAAGGGGCTAACAAAAAAATGAAGATAAAACTACAACAGGGTGGCCAAACGCGTGTAACACGTTGCGCGCAACAATGTTGCAAGATGTTGCGATGAAATGTTGCGTTCGTTTGGCCGGACCTTTACGTTTATGGTCAACTGATTGAAAACCACTCTAAATAAAAGGAACCAAGTTCATTTTGTCAGTTTATATACTTCAACTTATTTACTCATCATTTATAAATCTTATAAATTTGTATTGGTGTCCAAGCCGGTGACAAACGATATTAAAAAAATAAAGAGAATGTATAAATTCAACAACTAGAGTACACGGGAGCCGATGACACGATGGCAACAGTCTCTCGTCAATTTTCGTGAAAACTTGAGGAGATTCGAACAAGACCAGATCGCATGAGATTAGACGATCCCATCGGACGAAAATTGGCGGTCTGCAAAGGATTAGCTCTTGTCGGATGTCGTTTTTATTCGATTTTAACTGTGGTGTAATATTATGCATGGTGTAATATGATGGAATATATTTCTTATAAACTGGTAACATTGCTATTTATCATGGGGGGATTTTGCGGGAATTTATTTTAATCAAACCTTTCAGATTTTATAATGCAAATACCGTCATTTGTATATCTATCTGTGTCTAAAACTTATTATTTTGTTAATATTTTATTAAAATATTCATCTAAGATAAATCGTGTGACTCTACTCAATTTGTGTCAGAGTTTTAATACACTGACCTGAACATTGGCCATTGTTCCCAGTTAATCATTCTGTAAGCTAGAAAGCGCTTAATATAAGTGCAGTATACTGGAGCGCAATACTGTGACTTGCGCGAGACAAAGTGAGTGTGAAGCGAACAAAATTTGCCCTAGTAACCACTCACATTTGATCCGTTCTTCTCCTTATCTCCTTATCATCTGAAGATCAGTTCCCCCAAATACCAAGAAATATAAAATGCGAAGAGTGATAACGTAGTTTCACACAAAATATCTCAAAAACCACACCCACCCTCGAGCTTATATTGGACCCTTCGGTGACGTATACTGATCAAATTCAAGAGGGATATTAATTGGTTCTGGGTTCCTTTTAAGTCAAAAAGGCGAAACGCAACAACTTTCTTCAGACTAAAATGGCTGAAATAGCGCAAAAACCACACCCTCGTAGATCTTGTACAACTGAGGGCGTATCCTTTCGCCCTTCTTATTCTCACAGGAATAACGGGAAAATAGACTCTGAGCCACTTATGATTTCTTGTGTAGGACCATACTGAAAATATACTTAGTTTTTAAATAGGCACGCAAAGAACACTGGTCTTAAAAAGTGATATTTCAAAACCGTTCCATTTATTCGCAAACCAGAGGACATTCAAACGCATCGTAAATCATGTGTCTGAAATATGCATTTTTGTCATTACCAAATGCGTTTGTTCAAACGCAGTAGTATGTAAACTAACATTATTTGCGATAATTTAACAGCCAGCTGGCTTATTGTCAGATTTAGTTGTGTATGTCAAATGCATGTTGGGACTTGTTATGTTACTGAGATTTCAATGGTTTTGACACCAAGGAATCTGGTAGTTACTTTTGCTGAGCTAAACCCTGTATATAAATTACTATTATTACCGTTTTTGGTGAGTGGTTTTAGCCAATTCTGTTACTCAAGGTAGTTTATTGTTTAATTTACAATGTTGGCTGTATTTTTTAGCTTATTTTGTGCTGATGCGTTGCTTGAATCGCCGTGTTGCAGTTGATTTATATTCATGTCCAGAGAAAACTTTAAGGGACTGTGTCTCAAAAAGAGGAGGAAAGACAACCATGATTGCAATTTCTTTTCATCTATTTTATCAAGACATTGAAAAAGTTAGCCCAACTTTTTCAAGTTGCATTCGATTTCAATCCTGGCCATGCACTAGTATAGCGACTTTTCTCAAAACTGTACCATTATTTTTACAGCAGAGAAATGGACAGCATTGTTGCTTTTAATATTTGTAAAAGTTCAATCCGAGGCAAAAATTTTTATAATCAGTATTAATTTTGGTCAACATTGTGCATTTGTGATTTTTGAAGTATTGCCCCTGGGGTGGGGAACAAAAGCGAGGTTTTGACGTAAGAAATTGCCCCGCATAGCGGGGAATTACTATAAATTATTGAGCGACAGAAACATGCACTATATAGAAAAACATGAAAGCTGTTTTGTGACCATGATGAGAACTGATTCAAAACTTTGAGTATTTTCTGATGTAAAGGTTTTTCCTCTACCGAAACACTTGGATTTTTACACGAATTGTTGCTAACGTGCGATGAAGCTCTCGCGATACGATTCTGTTTTCCTTGGAAATCGAGAATTTTATTTGCAGCCTCACTCCCAGGCCTTTCGCGCTTTGGGACTGAACCGCTCGTCGAGCCCCTGTTGAAAATGCAGCGTTCGCCAGGAGAGGTATATAATTTGGCCTTTTACTGTGAAGCATTAGGCCAAATTACCGCTGCAATTCAGTGTAAGAGACGAACAGTTGAGGAACTACATGGACAAACAAAATGAAGATCAAGGATTTAGAAAAGCTAAATCGTTTTGGAATTAGGTCTGAATATTGATCGTTTGGGCCAAATTTAAGTGATTGTCAATCTGGACAATCTGAAGTCACTTAAAAATATTGGCACTTTGGTAAGTATAGCTTTAATATCTCTTGACTTTCCCCTGAAAGCATCAGAAAGCATTCATGAAAGTCTTCAGTTATGTTTGATTATTTACCAAGAGGAGACTACTTTTAAAAATGTCTTTCAGTGTCACTCACAATACTATAAACCCCAACCCTTTTTATTAAATACAGGCCCGTAGCAGGGGGAGGGGCAAGCCCCCCAGAATTTTTGGAAGTTAAAAAACAATGTGTAAAAATATTTTTAATAAAACAAATTAATGTGCAACAATCAGTCTTGAAGTTCTGATGCTCAAAGTGCCTTTTTTCACAACCTTTAGTTATCGCGTTCGAAGAACGCAATCCTAATTTCGTGTTGGTTTTCCTGTGGTTTATGTGCAATAAAATTTGCGATTTTTTGGTAGACGGTCCTCCAAATGGCCGCCCTATTGGTTTTTCCAGGGGCTCATTTCTGCTGGAAACTCCTTCGAACGCGTCTCCATAATCTGTGATTACTGCTAGTTAATTAAGTATAAGCTTATCATAAAACAGTAGATAGCGTTGTTGGCATGCTCTGAGTAGCTACTGAAACTCGGGATAATTTGTACGCGAAAATTGTAGTCGTTGACAGGAATAAATGAGTTAAAAATCACCATTAATGGTCTGTCAACTCGCTAAATTTGTGAATTGTAGGCGAATTCTCCAAGTTTAAAAAGACAAAGAAAAATATGTCATTGTGTGCTTTAATATGCCCTCCATAACACATGAAATTAGGAAATTTCATGCCGTAGTCATGCACGGAAGCAAAGAAATGTACCAAAATGTAGAGCTGTTGTTTTGCTTACTAAACATATTGCTTTTTTGACGTTCTCATTGCTGTCGCTGTAGTCGTTGCTTAAGCTCCCTAATGTCTATTTTTTGACAAGGGGTAGCTTTGGTTGGGCAATTTGCTCGCCCCCTCGCCCCCCCCCCCCCCCCCCCCCCCCAACTCCCCACCCCCCACCCTCACCCCCCAGTTATTTAGCCTTGCTACGGGCCTGCCTAAACCCTCAAACAATTAAGATAAAGTACGACCTGACGTGTCTGAAGTTACCACTTCTCCGAGTTCTTGCAAGTATACTGTACAATGTGTAAATTATTGGTGACTTCAGCGGCACATAAAGTTATTTACTATATATATCTATCTATTTATAAACAAATAAAATGAAAGGCTGATCGTACAGTAAGGAATATATTTTTATATTCCTTACTGTACGATCAGCCTTTCATTTTATTTGTTTATACTGATTATTTCTGCTGATCAGATCCCTCACAAGGGGCCAGTACTTCTAATTTGTCGGGTGGTCCTTTCATTTACAAATTATCTATTTATAGTGTAGAGTGATAGTGGAATTCTACCATATATAGCAGCATGAATTGCCCTTTTCTAGCGCTTAACACCAGTTTCTGTATCATCTAGCACCAGTTTAAGGTGTTGAAGTTGGGGGGTTGGAATTGCCCAATCCCATACATGTTGGTACCCACCTTAAACTGGTGGAGGTTGAGGAGGAGGTGGGTTTCCAATTACAAAAGTGAAGATGGCATGAAAGAGAGGTTTCTATCATTTTTAGGTGTTAAGAAAAGTATGTTTTCTTTTTTTTTTGTGGTGGTGGTGGGGGTGGGGGGGGGGGGGGTCCTTTGGGAGTTAACTGTACTGTCTTATTCCCAGAATGGAGGGGGAGGGGTACTCCCTATAATGGGTTATACGGGGATTCTCCGACCGAAAGGGGTACCTTTTTTAGGCTGGAGGTTATGGAAGAGTAGGGATTTTAAGAGTTGAAGTATAGGAAAGGGTAGGGAAAACTGCCATTTAAGTATATAAAAGGGCCTTTCAAAATATATCAAACAAATGTATGTAAAGGCTACTTTAATGCCTTTCCGTGTTTTATTCCATAAGTTTGTTTCAAGGGTTTAGTAAAGAGATGCAGTATTTCTTCTGTAGGTATATAAAAGGGGTACCATTTTCAATGAAAGGTATATGAAAGGGTACCTTTTCTGTCAAAAACGGTATATGAAAGGGTAAGGGTTTGGACCTCAGGGCGGAGCATCCCTGTACAAAACATTGTTGAGTACCTCCCTCCCTCCCCTGGGTCTTATTATTTTTTGTTATGGCAATCCAGGAAATATCCATACCCCTTCCCCAAAGGAAAGTCATTTCAAAATTCTGATGGTTGTGGTGGTAGTTAAGGGGGCTTAAGTATTGAAGTTTTGAAAGGAAAGTATGAAAGCCAAAAATGGAATAATTTCTAAAGGAGTTGAAGGGGGAGTTTCAAATCAAAAGAAACTTCTGTTCATTGGATATTTTCTGGAACAACGCATTGTAACCTTAAAAAATGTGGTGAACTGACACTAACAGAAATGCGACTGTAGACATTGCTATATATAGATATACAGAGTCCCATGCAAACATGTGTTTTTTCAGCTGGCTTTAATGGTCTGATAATGAAAAAAAAAGTAAAATTTTAGTCCAAAAATGGGTGCATTTTTGTTCCCAGGGGTGTACTTTCATATAAAAGTGATGGGAATACTCATCCAAAATTTTGATTTAATTTTTCCCCTAAGGAGTGCCAGGAGGAAGGCATCAAGCATCTTCATTGACTTCATTGTTTTTATTGGCAATAAAATCAGTTCCATTGTCAAAGTTTAAAGTTTTAATTGTACTGATCTTTTGAAAAGAAAATACATAGATCTCTACCATTTCATTTATACCCTTAGTTCAGTAGGGGCATCTGGAAAACACAGAATCCGGAATCGGAACCGGAACCGAAACCGGAACCGGAATCCGGAATCCGGAAAATTGTTGTTAAGATAAATAGGCCATTTCCGAGTTGCCTTTAGCCTCTCTATCAAAGCGAGGCTAGGTGCGAAACCTTTCATATGAAAATGAGTTTTCATTCACATGCAAATAAAACTTATTTGCATGTGAATGGAAACTCATTTTCATATGAAAGGTTTCGCACCTGGCCTCGCTTTGATAGAGAGGCTAAAGGCAACTCGGAAATGGCCTATTATATTAATACGGAATATTTTCAGCCGAAGCAGACTAGGATGTGTTGAAATATGTAGTAAAATCACCGAGGAAACAAAACTTGGGAAGGAAACATTCGTAGGATTTGTGCACGTAGGTAACATGGGTTTTTCCTTACCTTAAAATAGGAGGAGGAGGCTTTTTTGCTGCCATAAGAGAGCTTCTGCCTCATAATTTCCAGATAATGATTATACGACCGACAATTGATTTGATCTCCAGAATTCAATCTAGTATATTTTTTGGTAATCGAACTCCATGGTGCTGACAAAAAAAACAGGTGTTTGCTCAGACATCGTCCAAGCAAAAAATAGTTGTGATTACCCGCCTCTCGATGCAAATATGGCGTGAATTTATGAGGTGATGTGCTGGATCAAGTTACCTATGATTGACATCTGTACTCCGCCTTCGTTCTCCGGCGTGAGAACATTTTTGCTCTTTGGTGAGAGACTTGAAAACATGCAAGAGCCAAGGAATCACGACAGTCCTGACAAGAAAAGGTGATTCACAAAAATACATGTTTGAGTTTTATTGTTGTTGCATGGTTAGCATTTAATAAACGCCGATCTATTTGTTTTCCTAAATGTTTTTGCTTTATTTTTATAGATCTCGTCACGAAAACAAGACGACAAGAACTCAACATAGGTATAAAGTTTCCAGCACATCTGAAATTCGTACTGTACTGTGCAATTTTCAAAAAGTTTTAACTGATTCTAGCAAACATCTAGTTTTTTTGTCAGCACCATGGAGTTCGATTACCAAAAAATATAGATTGAATTCTGGAGATCAAATCAATTGTCTGTCGTATAATCATTATGTAGAAATTATGGCGCAGAAGCTCTCTTGTAGCAGCAAAAAAGCCTACTCGTCCTATTTTAAGGCAAGGAAAAACCCAAGTTACCTACGTGCACAAGTCCTACGAATGTTTCCTTCCCAAGTTTTGTTTCCTCGGTGATTTTACTACATATTTCAACGCATCCTAGTCTGCTTCGGCTGAAAATGTTCCGTATTAATATAATTTATCTTAACAACAATTTTCCTGATTCCGGATTCCGGTTCCGATTCCGGATTCCGGATTCTGTGTTTTCCAGACGCCCGTTCAGTAGTTCTTTTGAGAACCACTGGACTTTAAAGTCCTGTCTTGTACCATATTGTGTTGCTTCATTGTGATTTTTGCAAAAGAAACTTTGCTCCATATTGTCTTTCAACACCCAGTGCAATGCTGGTATTAACACTGCAATGGACTACTGTAAATCCTCTATTAAACCCCCCGGGGGCTTGTTTATTTCAAACGTGTTTGAGGAGGGCTAAATAGAGAGGGGGCTAAGTTATTATAATTTAGCAAAACGGGATGTCATCAGAACTTTCTGCACAAGGATTCACGTCCATAAACCATACTCTGATTGATCAATGAAGTGTTTATACATTCATGATTACCGTAACTATGGTTATTTTTAAGTATGAGTACCTGTGATATTTCCCCCAAAGCTTGTGAGTATGTACTGTATGTGAATTTGTGCCGGGATTGGTATGGTAAATATGTATCCATTATACAGTCTGTCGTTTATTGTTTTGGTTGCGAAGGAAAACTGAGGGGAGGAGAGAGGGGGGGGGGGGGTGCTTTATAAATTTCTTGCTCCAAACAGGGGGGCTTATTAGTGAGGTGGGGCTTATTTCAGAAGGGAGCTTGATGTTGGATTTATGATACCTGCTTTAATCTACTGAATCAGCCAGGTTAATCTGCTGTGCTAGATCGGGGGGGGGGGGGGGGGTTGTTAGAGAGGGGGAAGTTTATTAGAGAGGGGGGATTATTAGAGAGCGGGGCTTATTGAGAGGGGGGCTTATTAGAGAGGGGGGCTTGATATTTTGGATTTATGATACTTGCTTTAAACTACTGAATCAGCCAGGTTAATCTGCAGTGCTGTGGGCCCAGTAGCCCAAGTGCAGCTTTACCCCCTGGGGGATTCTCCCATCTGAAAGATACAGAAATGATCATCAGCAAGTTTGAATTAAACCCCTAAAGGAAACCAATCTGGGTGTTGCTCAAGCTTATTTGACCCCTAAAAGTTACCATTCTAAAAACGACAAACGAGTTATAGCGACTTTTATAATGACGATAATAAATCTTCAGTTATTCTTCACTTACTGCCCTAAATGATGCATTGAGGGCTAAAAATATTGACGTTTCTTCCTGAACACCGTAGGTGAAACCAAATCCATAATTCCTACCCTGAAACAAGACAACAAACATCCCTGTACCTTTCATATTAAAGTCCTTTACTGTCCTTTTTCTAATGGTCAGAATGCTGGAAAGCCAATCACAAGCAATTGCACAATTAGAAACTATTCACATATTTACATAGGGACTGGAAATCAGGCATTCGCCACACAAGGATGTGAACATGTGAATAGTTATTAATTATGCGATTCCATAACCAGTTCACGGGAAAGGCTTATCTAAAAATAAACCTACTTGTTAAAACGCTGTTGCACAACTTTATGGTAGTTGCATGCTCTGGGTAATGGGCTCCTGCTTAAACTTACTAACATGACCTTATTGTTGTTGTTTCATACCTGAGATTGTGAAATGCAGAACAGTCTGTTGCTACATGCAGAGGAGTGCTGATTTACAAGCTACAAAGATGCCAATGTTGCCCTGGCCTCCCCCCCCCCCCCCCCCCCCCCCCCCCCCTTCCCCGATAGGGTATATGGAAATCATAGTTTTGGTCTCAAATAGGGTATTATTTACCCTAGTGTAGGCGAAAACGAGGAGGGGGGGGGGATCATTTCCCCTTTTCTTTGCAGTTCCCCCCTCCCCGACGCCTGCTATGCAGGCTAATAAATTAATGCAAAATGCAGCTTTAAACATTGTCTGATACAGGGACCGCGGAGGGAGAAGGGCTGGTAGGGCCGCGGCCCCACCACTTTTTTGCGCCCCCGCCCCCACTATGATTTTATTCCTTTTTTCGATTTTCAATATGAAAAAATTATTTTCAATTGTCAGCCCTCCCACTTTTCACCTTGCTCCGCGGTCTTTGTGATAGTAAGGGTTTCAGAGTCTCCAGCATCGCACCACCACCCAAAAATGTATAAATCAACTAGCATATAATCCTTGGGAAGGTGAGTATCCCTTAGAACTTTGAATCAATTGCACCCAAATAGATTTCTCTAATACTAGGCGGGTTGGTTTGTGCAATTGCAGTTAAAGCCTACATAGCAGGGGCGTAGCTACCTGTACGCACATATGCACGTGCGTACCTGAATACGTCGAACGATAAGTAAAAATAAATAAAAGAGTACGACTTAGTTGAAAATTTATGTGAAGATTTGGTGATTGTGCGTACGTCTGAAAAAGTCCTGGCTACGCCCATGCATAGTAACTTTGGCACTTTTAGAGATCTTATAACTGGCATGCCTGACTTTTATATGGATGACTTCCACATAAAAGTGATAGGGAAATTTGTCAATAATTTGCAAAGGAAACCCTAATGCACATACCAGGGAATTGTGTTGGTGATCGGGTAAGGGGGAAGGGGGGGGGGGGGGGTCCAATTTCTTTTAGTGGGGGTTAAATGTTTTTTTTTTTTTACAATAAAGTTGAAGTTCTTATTGAAACCATACTTTGAAAGGAAAATTAATGTGTTATTGTGAGGATCTTCTGAAACTGAACACCATAAATTGTTCCTTAACCTTGTTTTTAACCTTAAACGTTCGCTATAAACACAGGGAGCAGAGGAGCCAAATTTGACCTTTACGCGTTTGATCTTCGATCTGTTGTTTACCAGTCTGTTTTTCGCCCCAGCGGGACCCCAAGCGCAATCGGAGCTTTCCGTTGGGTAACCGCAGATTGCTGACTGTGGGCGCCACAAAATCGTTACGCAGCTTACGCTTTCCGGAAAGCGTCGATTACGCTTGGGGTCCCGCCGGGGGAAAAACTCGAAAACAACAGATCGAATAACGCAATACACAGCGCGTGTATAAATCGGTATAAAGCTCAAAGATAGAACGCGTATTAGGTCAAATGTGGCTCCTCTGCTCCCTGTGCTATAAATAGATTTCTCGTGCAATCTTTTGAGAAATTCGTAAGTTCCAAAGTCCGAGACATAATTAGACGGTTAGCAACTTGATTAATCAGTACTGATCTCGATTTTACAAATCTTTTTTAACTGTCTATTTGCAGCTGTCCGCAATCATGTGCCCTTCAATGTCAGGAGGAGAAAATTGGCTTCTTAGTGCGGCTCTTTGCCAAGGATATTATATTACTGGTCTTACCAATGAACACAGAAACAAATCCATTGAAGAAGTTTGATCTAGTTGGATTTAGTCGAGGTCTGTCGGTAAGTTTACTTTTGTTAAAACCATTCGCCCCCCTTCGTCTAAGGGAAGTCGGACAAGAAACAAACTGAGTCCCGTGGGGTGCGCGAAAATATCTCGTGCGTGGAACTTCCACGCGCGCGGCGGGTTGTGTGTGAGATGGTTGAGGTTGCGAATCTTTATAAATTGCGCGCTGAATTCGCTCACGCGGAAATTTGGTATATTTTGATAATTCGCACTACACTCATTTCTGTTTCATTGGTCATTGCTTTTTCTTATTTGGTGGCTCCTAAAAGAGCCGTTTGTTTTTATAGAAGCGTCACATTTTACTTCTTCTTAGCCGGTGATTTCTTTGCGGCGGGCTTCTTGGCCGCGGGTTTCTTTGCTGGCTTCTTCGCCGCTTTCTTGGCAGCTGGCTTTTTAGCTGCAGGCTTCTTCGCCGCTGGTTTTTTCGCTGCTGGTTTCTTTGCTGCTGGTTTTTTAGCTGCTGGTTTCTTGGCCGCGGGCTTCTTTGCCTTCGGTTTCTTCGCGGCCTTCTTGGCGGCGGGTTTCTTCGGTTTGGCAGCGGGCTTCTTCTTGGCAGCCGGCTTCTTCTTTGGTTTCTTCTCTTTTTTCTCCTCCTTAACAACCTTGAAAGAACCTGAAGCGCCAGTACCTTTGGTGTGCAGGAGTTTTCCGTTGGTTACACCTCTCTTCAGAGCCATTTTCAAGTGCGGGCCAACCTCACCAACCTTGTAGTTGGCTTTGATGTACTTCTCGATGGCTTGGCGGGAAGAACCGTTTCGCTCTTTCAACGCTACGATTGCAGCCTTGATCATCTCATTGTATGGTGGATGGTCCGCTGGTTTTTTAGGCTTAGCTGCCTTCTTTTTAGCCGGAGACTTTGCTGG
>JAJLRJ010000003.1:10157000-10239500 GCA_024195265.1 Dendrophyllia cribrosa
TTGCGATATAAATACAATGTTCGTCGAGCGCAAGGTTATTCATTCTGATCTACAGACATGGCACCCAAAGTTGCAGGAAAGAAAGGCGAGAAGAGAGCCGGCGGAAAGGCAAAGGCCGGAGCTGAGGGAAAGAAAAAGCGAAGAGGAAAGAGAAAGGAAAGCTATGCTATCTACATCTACAAGGTGTTGAAGCAAGTTCACCCCGACACTGGTATCTCCAGCAAAGCCATGGGCATCATGAACTCGTTCGTCAACGACATCTTCGAGCGCATCGCCACTGAAGCTTCTCGCCTTGCCCACTACAACAAGAAATCCACCATCAGCTCTCGCGAGATCCAGACCGCCATCAGGCTGCTTCTGCCCGGTGAACTGGCCAAACACGCCGTCAGTGAAGGAACCAAGGCCGTGACCAAGTACACCAGCAGCAAGTAAACTCACTTGTGGGTTTACCGCCAAAAACAACGGCTCCTTTAGGAGCCACCAAATGTTATAAAAGTCATGACCAATACCAACGTATCACATAAATTCCCCTACAGTCATCAAAATTAAGTTTATCTTGTTTCCAAATTTCATTTCTCAAATACAAACACATTTCCTGGGTTTTCCGCCAACAGCAACAACTCCTTGGTACGAATTGTAACGGCTACTTCGTCGTGTTCTTCATATTTACCTGAGTCTTGCCTCTTTTGCATTCGTCGTAGGCAAAAATATTAGCGTGTGAACACTAGATTTTTTTCTCGCGTGTTGAATTTCGCGCGCGCTCGTGTTTCTCTTCTCATTTGATTAGTAGCCATAAAAACAGGGAGAAAAAAGAGAAATCACTCCCAGAAGAAGCGGACTACCTCAAGCGAGTGAAGCTGACCGCCATTTCTATCGTTAAATGGGCTTGTGATTGGACGACTGAAGTCACGTGGACCGTGTCCAACACCGTCTGGTAAGTCCACTGTGCATGTGGACCTGACTCGTGCTTTTGTTTCTATTTTTCTGCCATAAGGAGACGTCAGAACATAACGCCCTTAATTCTTTGTTCTGTAGCGGTAAAGTTCCTTGAGTTGGAAAATCGTGATAATTAAAATGTGCACAGTCTTTTGTTTTTCGTTTAGTATAGTCCAGCGAGTGCGTGGTCTACGAGCCGCAAAGTCGCGAGATGCGCACAAAAAACGAGGGCGCAAACCGGATTAAAAGTAAATATGTATGTCCAACACATGAAAACACGTAAATATTAAGGCGGAAGAAAACGAGAACGAGAATTAGTTTAAACTCTATTAACTCTTTTACTCCCAGAGTCAATTATGGAG
The DNA here is from genome assembly GCA_024195265.1 of Dendrophyllia cribrosa. NCBI lineage: Eukaryota > Metazoa > Cnidaria > Anthozoa > Scleractinia > Dendrophylliidae > Dendrophyllia > Dendrophyllia cribrosa. The sequence continues at coordinate 10,158,299 of JAJLRJ010000003.1, forward strand.
ACATGTAATGTAGTTGTAACTTTTTAGTCTGTCGACGAAATCCTGTGGTGTGAACATTTCAAATGAAACCTCTTTGGCAGTACTTCTGCGTGGTACCATTTGTTCTAACTTTTCAGTCTGTGGACGAAATCCTATGGTGTGAATATTCAAATGAAACTTCTTTGGCAGTACTTTTGCATGGTACCTTTTGTTCTAACTTTTCAGCCTGTGGTGTGAACATTTCAAATGAAACTTCTTTGGCAGTACTTTTGCGTGGTACCATTTGTTTTTCAATATTTTACAGAATGAAATTTGGGATTTTTCTTGAATTTTGATTTTTGGCACTCTTGGAGGTAAAAAGGGTAATAGAGCACTAGTGAGCAGTAGTCAAACGAAAATAAGAACTTTGAACTCTCGTCAGTTATCATAAAAATTACCCTGGCTCCATAATCCTGTGTTATAAACCGGGGTAATAATAAAGAATCAAACTCAATCTGGCTGCCGACTGACGGGTTATTTCATTACTAGGCGTTTCGCGCCTCGTTGTCGCGGCTTTGCCCGTTCCGCGGCTCGCTCTTTCTTACGAAGAGAAGTTACTTTGGTACAGGGTGCATGGAAATTTTAAAAGTTTTTTTCTTAAATTTGATGAGAGCACACGCATAGAATCAAAGATAAAATGTTTCTCTAAAAAGAGCGAGATTTTCAACTCTCGTGGACTCACGTTGAAGTTTGATCACGCGGCTTTAGTGGACCCGGGCGTGTAATATCTGGTGTAATTATGATGGGACCGAATAAATTTCTATTCCAAAAATTGATATTGCTATTTATCATGAGATACTAATGGTTTTTCAATTAAACTGTAGATTGTAATTGTATTGCGACGGAAATTATTGATAATCAATCCTTTCTGTTTTACTGGCTACTGACTTCACCTCAATTAGGCCACTTCAGGATGCAGTAGAGGCCCGAAGCCAATATTGTTTTTGTTGTTCTTATGTGTGGTCTAGTTCTTTATAGACAGTCGGATCTTTTTTTAAATAGTTATCAGTTAAATTGAAAATAAACTATAGGGGTATCTTGCGGGCCCTCCGACTTTATTAATAGCTGAAGGTTTGAAGTAGACTACGAGTAGTCCCTCCTTTTTCCTCAGGGATAAAAGAGCGAGCGAAACGCGAGCGCGCGTGAAAATCACCCGACGCGAGAAAGGCGAGCCGCGCGTCTCGCCTTTCTCGCGTCGGGTGATTTTCACGCGCGCTCGCGTTTCGCTCGCTCTACTATCCCTGAGAGAAAAGGAGGGACTACTCGTAGTCTAGGTTTGAAGCCGCCCCAGAAATTTACAGTTGCGTTTGCTTTTCTTTGTATTTCGGTTCAGTTAATTTTGTTCAGGAACTTGGGGAGCAGGGGTGGTGTACTGGTGAGAGCACTCGCCTCCCACCAATGTGGCCCGGGTTCGGTTCCCGGCCCCGGCGTCATATGTGGGTTGAGTTTGTTGTTGGTTCTCATCCTTGCTCTGAGGGTTTTTCTCCGGGTTCTCCGGTTTTCCTCCGTCCACAAAACCAACATTTTCAAATTCCAATTTGATCCGGAATTCGAGGGCCACAGGTTTGTCAGTCTCTCGAGAGACTGTTAAGTGTTACCCTCGTTAAACAAAGTCGATTTATTTATTTATTTATTTTAGAGACATCGGGAGCCCATATTTACCTCCTGGGGCCCGTTTCTCGAAAGTCCCGATAACTTATCGGGTCTGGAGCTTTATTTAAAAATCAGAATTTTTAGAATGGTGGTGTAAGTTTTGGGCCGCAAACCTGCCTGACTTGTTTCGTCAACTGTTAAAATTTTATTGCTTAGATTTCTATGCCGACAAAATTTGAATCTTCAATGTAAACATTGCGCGCATAAAATAGCTTACCGGGCCCGAAAAGTTATCGGGACTTTCGAGAAACGGGCCCCTGGAGAGATAGATATGTCAATTTGGTTGTTCAAGGGGTGCTGGGTAAACAACAGGTTGGCAAAGATTAGAAGTACTGATATTTAGACCTTGTTTAAAAAATCAGCCATATGTCATAGCCTCGGGCAGCACACCCCTACGGGTACCCTCTGGCGGCACACCCCTTTCCGAAAAATCGAAATTCTGAGATACGCCTCCCCGGCCCCCCAGGTGGAAAGACAGCTTCACTCAATTTAACTGATAACTATTAAAACATGACTGAAACCAGCAGACAAGATCCGGCTGACTAGACCGCACATTTTTCTTTTGACCACACTTAGGAAATTCACTCACTGCGCGCGTTCAGTACTTCGCGCTTGAAAACTGAAGATTTCATCCATAACACATCAGTGACATGTATTTTTTTTTTTCACTCTGACGTATGGTCTATTTTCTTTTTTTCTCAGTAAATTTGCGACATTTTATGCAAAAGCGTGAGATTTTTATACATCCGGAGAAAATATAAAAATGAGCACTAAATGGGTCCCTGGCTCACAACGGTGAAGAGTCGGATATCACTGACCTTATTATCAACATCTGAAAGCTGTTGAACAAGATTGCGGTTAATAGTTGGTATATAGTGTTTACAATCCAGGATGCCATTGCATATAGAAGTGAAATTTCCTGTTTAAACGTTCAAACTTCAGCTGGGAGTGAGTAAAGACAGCTTGCAAAGTTTTGTGAACACGGCTGGAAGTGGGCTAGTCTTCTCTCGTTTCCTATTTTTCTCTTTGCCAAGCCTCCCCAGTATAATTTCACGAGTCACTTGATAGTTCTTTTAATCTCACAGCTATCAGTTTAAAAAATCTCTTATGACCTCTGATTTCTTACTTGACAGCTTTTACAAAATTGACAGCTAAAATATATCATGTAGAACCTTTTCGCAGCCCAACTGTAAACCATTGCCAAAGCTATCAGGCCAATCACTGATCGTGTTAGTATTTCTGTTTGTGTGGCGTGGGTTGGACACACAACTGAACTGGGAAACGGGTCACATCCGCCGTTTTACAGTAATTACAGACACCATTTTTTCCCCGATCATTTGTTATTAATACGCGCCTCACGTATGTACAACCCACGTCCGTACTTGAAAACAACATATCATGATATCAAATATTGCACTATACTTTGCTTATTGCTTAAAATTAGTTTATATTAAAGCGTATACGTTAAGTTGGCGTTCTAGTGTCTCTTGTCAAATTTTCACCCTGTTCTTTGTGCTCATTCCGCGTTTTTTCAAGCACGGATGCTTTCACTAGTATCCGAGTTGTACTTCCGGTTTATTGTACTTCAGTTTTCATCGAGTTTTCATCTCTGGTAACAGAATAATGATCTAATTTTATTAGCCTTTAACAGAATTATTTTATGCTACAGAAATTCAGAGAAACGTTTTTTTTAAGTTAGCAACTTAACCTGAAGATAAGATGATTTTTTTTTCTTTCGATAACTTTTGATAACAAAATTCTAACCTTTGTGTTTGGAACGGAAATGGCGTTAATCCCATGTTCCATATATGGAAGTGTCGTTTCGGATTCTTCAGCAATCAAGAGCTTCACTCGAAAAGTCACATACACATCACTAATATTAATGCGAAATTCGCTGCTATTAGACAACGACAGACATGAAACGGAGATAGTATATGGCAGCAACCTTGGAACCTGTGTTCGTGTGATGAGTTGAAGGTTAAGTGCGGTGAAAATGTCTTGTTTTGGGAGCAATACCGTATGGTTCTGTCATGTCTTGTTGCTCGACGAAAGTGAACATCCAGTTGAGATTCGAGTAAGTGAGCAAACTTCTTGAGTTGAAAGTTCTCTTGCATGTTAAATTCTATTGTTTTACGTTTGCTGTTTACTTAAAGCGAGCGCTTGCTTTTTTCTATACAGCTGCGTTTGTGATCACGAAAGAAGTGCGAACTCTTTCATGTGATTTGAAGTTTGTTCGAGTTGACTGATTCCCAGAGCCGATATATGTTTCCCGGGATGTCAAAGAGTGCCTTATTCTTTGACGATTATTAATTTATCTAGTTGTCGTAAAGTGGCGGAAAGTCTTAACAATTTTCCCTCGAGGAATGGAAGCGGAGTTAATTCAGGGTGCGTGCTGGAAAAGCCATATCCAATAAGCTTATAAGTAAAGCTTATTTATATTTGTCAGCATGCGGGAAGGATTTCATACTCATAAATATGTTTACACGGAGGTTAAGCCAAGTGCTTGCCTTATACAAGATACTTAACGACGCTTTGTTATTTTGCAGTGACTGCCATTCCGTGCAGCCATCCAGATATTAAAGTTTCTTTTTTTTTTTTTTTTTTTTCTGACTTGTAAGTTTAGAATACAGATCACTCTCTCCCGCGATAACATTAGATGTGTTGAAAAGATTTTGTATCCCTGCGGGATATTGGACTGACTACAGCTTTTCGTTCCACATGTTATCAAATTCTTCTGTTTTTCTGCTCTTTAGTAAGCCAATGTCTTCTGTAGTTGTATGAACATAAGACTTAAGTCAGTTCCCGTAAGAAATGCAAATTTTGTAGAAAATTATCTTATTCAGCACAAATCCCTTTCGGCTGTAAATAAATTTTTCGTGTCGTTTTGAAAAGCTTCTTAATTAATTTAGCTCTTCATTGCCTGTAGAATAACAAATCAGTTCGCTATGATATTTCCTGCTAGCTTTAATAAAACCGTTGACGATGAAATTTTATTACACTTTGGAACTTTTTCTAACAATTCTCAAGTGATTAGGTGACCCGTTGACACGCTTTTAAATTTTTTAAACGGGATTTATTTATAATTCGACCTCTCGACTCATAAATTAATTTAACTGGCGGTAAGATCAAGCGAAATTGAAATAATACATTCAACAATCATACTAATTGTTACCAGTTGATTTCTAATGAGTCAAATAATTTGATTGTTCTGTCTTATGTTTTTAAAAAATTCAGCTGCAATTTTGTGAAGTTGGTAATTTGGTTTTTATTATTTATATTTTAGCACCTACCCCATCTTAATGGAAGTGACAAAAAAAAAATGGGTGATCAACTAAGAAAAAAGGAAAATATAAAAATATATTTCTAAAATATTGAAATACAAACAGAGCCAAAGGAAAGTCCTGCTCAAGAGCTTTTTTTTTAATGGTCACACTAAAGGTTGTCATCATAGAATCAAAAGTTACTTCATGTAAAAGTTTGCTTCTGGTACTGAGCATTTGGGTCAAGCCTGTACATGGCCCACAGGATATAAAGTAGTAATTTAGGTAACTAGTACTGAGCGTTCCCAATACTTTTAATGTGAAGGATAATTTGGACTATTTCTTTATTCATGAAGCACGATTGAGGCTTTCATTTATTCTTAATTTGTGATTTCTAATTTATGAATTAAAACGTGATCTGTGAACCAAGTGCTTAATTACATTACATTTACGTCACATTTATGTTATGCGTAACTTATCTAAAATAGACAACAATGTGATCTGGAATGTGTTGTTCCATAACATATCCATACCCCTCCCATGGAAGGTTTTTTGGTTTGAGCCCCCCTCCCTCCCCTCTAGAAATTGCAATTAGGCTTCATACTTTCCTTCAAATATTTTGGCTTTTGAGAGTCCCCCCCCCCCCCCCCCCCCCCCCCCCCCCCCCCCCCCTGGAATTTCCAAGGACCTTCCATGGGGAAGGTATGGATACTTCCTGGAACCGTACAATATAATTATTATTATATTCCTTGATTATGCGCGAAGTTGAAAGAACTTAATATATGATTATTATTTGTGACACATGAAAAGGTCCAATGTTTTTAGGTCGTTGAATTTTACAAAGAGGTATAAGGGGCCCTCAGTACTGCAAAGACACAAAGTCACAACTTTCTACTGTTAAATAGCATGATAAAACAAAAATTCCATGCCAGACTTTTTCAATACATGAATGCAATTTTTTTTACATATTTTGCAAGCCTCCCCTGGCCCTCATCACTCTAGTTAAAAAAGCCCCCTCAACACTGCTAGACAGCACTTTAAACCCAGGCTATATAAACAATGTTTTCTTGAAAACTTCCATGTGTGTATGTTTACATAAATATGCTACGTTTGGCCATGGGGAAATTGAAAAGTTTGTGTGGTTGATAAGCAAAATAACACCATCAAAACACAGTGCCATAAAATGTTGTCTGCCTTTAGAGCACTTTGGGATAAAAAAAAATCCATAAGTAGCCCCATCAGAATGTTTTGTAGTGGTAGGCAGGGTAACAGAAGTAGTAGGCAGTAAGGGCTAGAGGTGTAGCAGTCATGATTTGTAAACTCCAGTGTGAAGTAGACGGAATATAATAATTGACAGTAAGTGGCAATCAAATTGCTGGCTGCTGGGATATTTTGACAGGGCTGCATAAGTTACAAAAAATTAATAGTTCTGTTGGCATTTTAGTCCTGATTTTTTTTGTATTCCAGATGTAAGCCGATCCCTAGACAGATGTATTTATACTCCCTCTCCACTTATCTAACTCCTGACCCCCAAAATTTGTCAGACAGTATACAGGACAGTGTGCATGTAAAAGTATATGGCTTAAATTAAATCCTAGGACTTCTTTAGTGGCCAAAGTTAAAAGTAGTTATAATAATAAATTATAACTTGTAAAACTAAGAATACCATAAGAAGGTACTTTTCAGTAGCTTTCAATTTGAATGGTCACACTTCAGGATTTCATCCACAGACTCAAAGGTTAGAACTGCCTTGTACAGAATATAATAAACAGCACCACAGGAAATCTATATAAGTTAAACGACCAACCCTTAAATCTACAATTTACAACTAGTATTAGCGGGCCATTACTGTGGCAGGCAAGATGTGTTGAGGCATGCTGTCATAAACATGCTGCATGCCACAAAGTTGTATCCTGTGAATCAGGGTTTTTCTGTCCTTAAATGGAACATTGTCACTTTCACTTTTGCTCTTTTTGGTCAAAACTGTATTAAATATTTGACTAAGTTCCATGATTACCTTAGTTTGCTCTTTTATAAAATGCTCTTAGAGCACTCAGAGGAAAATATCAAGTGATTCCGTGAAGATTGGACAAACCATAATGAGATTTAAGCAATTTTCCTACGAAGCTAGGCAAGAACTTGAAAAACTTGGCCAATTTTTTCAAGTTGCGATCCATCCGGGCCATCCTCGGTCAAAGACATGCTTTGACAATTTCATTGTACTACACAGTAAGTGTTAACAAATTTGGAGCATTATTTTTAGATTTCCATTGAGACAAATATGTTTTTTGGCTTTCCAAAGTGATACTTAAAAATTATATTATGAGCTTGGGATTTATGAGGGCGAAGCCCGAGTCAACTTTCATGCATAAAAATCAAGAGCGAATAAATCTAATTGTTTTAATTAGTATAAATCTACAAGACGTTCAAAACTTAACAACAAGACAACACACTGACGATCGAACTCACTCACTTTCTACATTAGGATAGATAGAGAGTGGCATAGCCAATAACAATGGCATTCGTGATAGAATGCTAGTAGATTTATACTAATAAAAAATAGATGTTACCCCTTCAAGTGCTGCAGGTAAAATGTCTGACTGGGTAATAATACTTGTAAATGACCCAAGCCTCTAATAATATCACTGATGTATGTTCCAGTCTGTAATTAATGGTGTTGGAGACATTAAATATTACTTTTTATGACCTAGGGGAACATTGCTAAGGCAAACACATTTATTAGTTACAAGTTACATGTATAGAATTACGTGACAAATGACACTTCCGGGATTAAAGGATTAAGTCGTTTCCTAAAGGAGCTTCAAACTGTCTGTGATACACTGACATCCTACTTGTAAGCCAACCCCCCCTGTTTATACTGCAGGCTTATTAGTCTGGTAACAAAAAATCCTTTTGGTTATTTAGGCAGCAATGAATATAATCTCCCTTCTCAAAATCATTGCTATCAGGGGCATATGTGAACTAACAATAAATACATGTATCAGTTCATATAAAGCCCTGATATGAATGAGAAATAGGATTGAGGTAATTGTGAGCAAGTTGATTATCGACTTGCTCCTAATGCAGGCTTAGTTTAGTTCAACCCTCAAAATGTGCTGGCAGCTGGCGATTTCGCTGCCTACAGACGATTATTTGCTGCTTAGTTTTCCCAGTGCTCCTTTGAGGTTGGTCCTTTCTGCCAATGACTTTGTTTATATTGCCTACTACTGTGAGAAATTTTGAGAGGGCTGTTAGCTGGTAGAGGATCACTCTTGATCCTTTTGATTAGAAGCATTTTAGGCATTTATGCATAAATTGCCTGGAGATCATCACTTTCTTTCCGTTGCTCACTGATGCCATTAGATCTCAGTCTTGAATAGAAAACCTTTTTCATGTAGTTAGACTGAGTTACTTGCTATTGGTGTAAGCCTTCCAAATCCTATATCCTGTGTCTGGTAGTTTTAAACCCCCTCAAAATACCTTATGAAGTGGCACAAACTCACAGCTTATCAATAGAATTTAAAGTATTTTGATGGCCCTTAAGGAATATTACTAAGGTTTGGGAAAAAAGAAGATATTAAAGTTTATTCTTAAAGGGAGAACGAACAACTGACATTTTTTCTTGATTTTTTCAAAGACAAACCTGATCCCCATCATTTGAACCAAACCGCCTTTCCCTTGCGCCTTTGATTTTTCAAACTCTAGATTTTTCAAACCAATTTCCGTTTTCCTGAGGAGGCTCAAAAAATCCGATTTAGTATTTTGTCCACCAAATTAAAAATTAGGACCACATTACATGGCTTAAAATTTTAACTCAAGGATCCGGAGTAGAGAGGTTAATAAACTTCTCCTGCTCAAACCTGTTTGCCTACAAAATGTAATCGGATAAATTTAAATACATTTGTTTACCTGAATTATATGTTATCTTTTGAAATTTCTTAAACAGGGTTCTCAATAACTTTTTAATTGACTGTTTCATATCGGTTAACAGCCGTAACAGTGTAGCACATGGCCAAAGGTCTAACTAAACTTTTTTTTTGAAACATTTAATTCACAGCTGTAACACTTACTAGTGACAGCACCCCTCACAGGTGTTACGGGTTATGGGTTCAACTGAGAACAGTGCTTAAACGTTGTTGTCCCTTTATTTCTTTCAGAAAAAGAGCAAAGGAGAAGAAGTGCTCGAAAAGGTATTTAAACATCTTAATGTGCTGGAGAAAGACTACTTTGGGCTCCGTTACATTGACAGGGATAGTCAGTCGGTATGTATTCTTGATTGAATTTTGTTGACCAAGTGACGATAAGCAAAATGAACTTTTAAAAATGTCATTTTGTAGCAAACCAAAGAAAATTTGAACCAAATAAAACTGTATTAAGCGGACACCCTCAAGACCCTCGTTAATATCTGCTTAATACAGAGTGTCCGCTTGATACAGACAGTAGCCATGCACCTCTTCAGAACCTCTAATTTCATTGGACCTGGTTATCACGCACATGTATTGTTTTCAGGGCTAAAGTCCATTGTTCTGTTGTTTGTTCTACTGTTTTCTCAGCCAATCCTGTGAGGCATTCCAAGACGTGCATATACCGTCTCGATACAGGTTCTGATACATTACACAATTAATAGTTAATTTTTGATCCGCTTGTATCGCCACGTTTATTTTTCCCACACATACTGATTTCATTACATTTTAATTCATAAGCCTAATTCATAAATGTCTGTATCGCGTTGGAAAACAACGCTTTTAGAAGTAGAGGATAATCCCACAATCTAATGAAAGTGTTTTCTAAAAACACTTGAAATGTCCGTTTAAAAACAGGTTTTGTGTAACAAAATGGCCTAATTTTGGTGTCCGCGTCTGCTTAATAGAGAGGTTCACTGAATACAGGTTCAATTTACGGTAAATACGAGAAGAAAATTTTGGGATCCAAGCTGGCGTCTGTTTAAAAGAGGTTGCCACTTAATATGGGGTCTACTTACAGTGCTGCGCGCGGGTACCGTGAACACCAGACAATTTTTTTGACATATTTTTGACGAGTTTGATGCAGGCGGGAAAGGATTCGGTGGGAAACCAAAGCGCTGGCCAGAAGTTATTGATTTTCTTTCAAAAGCTCACGGTTGTGAAATATATACTGAAATATTGATCAAGAGTTCTACAATGCTACACACTCGAGTTGAAAGTGCTTGTAAGTTTTTCTTTTCTAAAATATTTGAACTTGCATGGGTTTACATGACGATCCGTTTTTTCTTTTTACGGCAGCTGTCTCGCAAACGAAATTATATTTTTACTCTATTTTAGCTTAGTAAAGGAGATATCCTTGATCAAAAAAGTACTGAATCTTTCCTCTCCGTACTTCACCTTCACCTGGTACGTCGCCATGCTGTTTACTTACAAAGTAAAGGATGCCACGCTAAGGCTGCGTTTTTTTGGGAGAATCCGAAATTGGATTTGTGATCTCGGATCATATGGATTTTTCATGACCAAAAAAACGAAAAATCCTAAAACGGATCATTTAACGTAAAAAAAACGGTGGGATGCAAATGAACCTATTTTGACTCGCTTGTGTTTATCAGCCTGCTCGACAAATAGTTTTCAAAATATAAGCAATAAAATCTTACCTGAATTGCCCATGATATGAAATCGCGGAAGAAACAAAACAGCGAACGGAATGAGTAAATTTGCACGAAAGACCGCTTGTCAGATGTACTTTTTTCGAATCCATTCCCAAAAAAACGCTCAGATCACGAATCTAAAAATCCGGATTTGGATTTGATCCGAAGAATCCACCCTGAGTGTGGATTTTATGGATTCATGATCCGTTTTTGGATTTGCCCAAAAAAACGCAAAATCTGTTTTTGGATTCAGAAATCCGGATTTGGATTTTCCCAAAAAAACGCACCCTAAGAGATCTACTCCGCCTTTCAAGATAATCTGCGCTCTGATTGGCCAGTTGCCAATTACCAAGCATCAAACTCGTCAAAAATATGTCAAAAAAATTGTCTGGTGTTCACGGTACCCGCATGCAACACTGTAATACAGGTTTCACTGTATATAAAAAGTTAGTGTGTACCACAAACACCATTTATCACTGGCCAGGGTAACCTTGCCTTGGAGTAGAATCTTATTAGGGAGGGGCTGATAAATTTATATTACTTTCAGTTGCTTATTCTACTGAAAGCAGCCAGTTAAGCATTGTAAATGTGCCACTTGGCAAGCAAGGTACATGACTTTTACATGTACATGTATGACCTTCTACTCACTGTTTTTAACAAAACGACAATTTCTTTTTTTCTTGCAGCGATGGTTAGATCCCTTGAAGCCTGTTGTCAAACAATTGACGGGTAAGAATGCAGTACTGCATTGACTTATAAATTGTCATTCTTTCTGCAGTGATGTGTGTTCATTTTGCAGTTGTTGTATTGATTTAATGCTCACTGTTTTGTGAGTCATAGCTGTAGTGCAACTATTAGTTGAGCCTCTATTGAAAGACGATGTCGTCCTTGGTTTTGAACAAATCATTGGGTTTCGTCCTTTTTCTTTTAACCAAATCATGCACAGTGTTTGCCATGGTTTATAATGTACTGATGATGTTATTATTTTGTAAATCATCACTTCAGTTTCCTAGATCGTCAATTTATCAATGACAATCATCACAACTGTTATTTCATTGGAGAAACCCATAAGAGTCTCTTAGTTACTAGATTTCCATTGATTTATTCTCTTTTAATATTGATGCAATGTTTCCTTATCCTCAGCTGGTCCCCCTTATTTGCTGTATTTTTGTGTCAAGTTTTATGCCGCAGATCCTTGTAGACTACATGAAGAACTTACAAGGTTGGTAAGCTGTTTCTTGTGACAATAGCCAAAGAAATCAAGCAAAGTATGTTGGAGATGTGCAGTTGCAGGAAATATCCACATCCCCTGACCCCCCTTCCATGGATGGTCAAAGAAAATTTGAAGAGGGAGCTGAGGGATGTGAACCAAAAATCCTTCTGCAGGGAGGGGTATGGGTATTATGTGGAACAACACAATGGAGTTTGAAAACAAAAACCAAGTACAGGCCCTGGTTGTTCAAAAGGTGGATAGCGCTATCCACCAGAAGAATCTCTATCTAATGGATAACACAATTGGTTTTGTACATGTTTATCCGCTGGATAGCGATTTATTCAGTGGATGTAGCGCTTTCCACCTTTGAACAACCGGAGTTGCATCAACAAGGGCAGTAGCCCATGAGTATGGGGATGGGAAAGTCGTGTGAGGCAGAAAGGGTTAAGTAACAAGAAGCATACAGGAAGGAAGAAGTTCAGACCCCCTGTCCCCTACCCTGTATTAAGCCCCCCAAAACAACAACAACAACAACAAACAAACAAACAAATGCTACCTAGCATGAGATGTCATTCATTCATTTGCAGAATAATATTATATTATCTGTAGTTTTTCTTGTTTAGTGTGTTCTTGTAAAATGTATATATCTATTTGTTATGAGTAAAATAAAAATTGTATTGTATTGTACTCTGTAGTAATACCACAAAAAAAAGGTTGTGCATTTGCCCCACATTTTTTAGTTGGTCAGAAGTAAATAGTTTTGTTGAAAAGTTAATTCAAGTTGAAATAATTATTTAAAGGCACAGTAGTGTAGTTTAAAGTGCATTCCATCACTTAAGGCCTTGTCTCTGTTGTTGTGTTATTTCCTAAAGACAAGAAACGTTCTTCTTTATTTGTTTTCTCTCCACCCAGCTGCAGGTGTATAAATGTGTATTCAGGGTAACTTCAGCCATCATTGAAATCCAACAAATTGCTTGGTATATGCCTGTGATAGACTAGAATCCCATTTAGGGAGACAGTGTGGTAGAATTTATAAATACTCTTGGTTGCTTTAGTCTACTAAATTTCCAAGTTAAGATGTGGTCATGTGGGCTGTATGTGTTTCTGTGACCCAGTCTCATTCTTCACTTTCTACAGTATTCATTGTACTGTGAGTTAATTAACTTTTGTAATTCGGACTGTTCAGGTATTTGTTCTTCATGCAAGTCAAGAAAGACATTTACCAAGGAAGGTAAGTTAGCATTTTCATAATTAAGTTATTTTGAATTAAATTATTTACATTTGATATACATATAATTTTTGTACTGTATTTTAGTTTTCTCACTGTTTGAAACTCTTTTCAAAATCTTAACTCTTATAACATGATGCCTTTTACTTTGATTTAATTTAAGTAATGCTCCACATAAGAACGATAGCAAACTTCATTGTTCTGCAGCATTGGCTCTTTCCCACATAGAATATCTTTGATTTCAAGAATAGAGGAGGAGCTGATGGTTAATAATTATATTTCATTATAAAAATAAAGAAAATCCATTTGCGTCAAATAAATTTTAGGAAATGTTTGTGCTTAACCAATCAGAATAGCAGAAGACAATAGCTAATAATTTTGCTTCTTTGATGAAGTTCCCCAAATACAATATCTTTTAAAAATTGCATGTTGCACGATTGGGTCTCAAATTACTTGAAACCTTAAAAAAATTAGACAAAATGCATCTTGAACCTTAACTTTTTAGCGATTTTTTAGTCTAGGCCAATGAGATCACTAGTTGTAACAATGAAAAAAGTTGACATTCCATCGTGCATTGCCGTTCAGCACTATCCTTCTTATATGGATCATTACTTAAACATTTTGATTGTTAGCATGTTTTCTTATCATTATTCAGGCTGCCTTGTGCAACAAATATCCTCGCTGAACTCTCGGCATATAGTATTCAATGTGAGTAACAATAAGTGCATGATTGTCATTGTCCATATTATGTGATTTAGGCCACTCAATGGTCATATAAGTAAATTTTCTCGAAGCCCAGAAAGTCTTACACAATACTCAGTGATGCGTTAAGATAAAAATAACTTTTTCTAACGTGTCCGCTACTTAGAGATAGCCGAGGCATAGACCCTCTACTAATAGGGGACACTTAAAAAAGCTAGCAAAGATATAAAAAATATATTTACAAACTATCTGAATAAAATTCTATTACACAATTAAAACTAACCTATATATTTCTTAAAACTATTTACAGTGGCGCTAACTACTTTCGTACAAATAAATTAATCACTACATTAACCCTATTCAGACTGGGCTTTTTTAGGCAATTTGTGACTGGGGGGGCTCCTCGGACCCCCCCCCCCCCCCCCCCCCCCCCCCCCCCCCTCTATATCTCTGGAACCAGTAAGACTAGGACCATGAAATTTTCACACAATGTTCACCTCCATACAAGGAAACCTCAGACCCAGTTTTGACCTGCCACACCCAATTATGACGTCACAATGACGTCTTTTTTTTTGTTTTTTTCCAACGTTTCTTTGATATTTTTCCATCCAGATACTTAAAATATCAAATATAACTGTAAAATCGTCTCTTTGATATTAAAACATAATAAATACAAACAAGGACACACTTGTAAAGCGAGAAAAAGCAATAAAAAGTGATAGAACTATAATTTTGAAATTATTGTCCGCCATCTTGGATCTGCCATCTTGGATTTTGTTTTGTTTTGTTTAACCCATTCACACCTGAGGATTCCCCCCCCCCCCCCCCCCCCCCCCCCCCCCCCCCCCCCCCCCCCCCCCCCCCCCAGCACCACAAAAATTAAATGGTCCATCCCTTAACCCATTCACACCTGAGAATTTTTACGTTTTTGAGTGATTCTCTGCATACACACGCCCCATAGGATTTCGTGACTTCATATTTGGAGTTACCATTGAAAGTGCTGCTGTTCTAAAACACTGAAGGCTCGAGTTTACTGGAAACGTCATTGTGACGATCTCATTTTGCTTGGTTGATTTGCAATAAAGGGTCCAATATGAATTATCTACGATTTTTGGTAAGTTCACAGCCATTTTTCATCTTTAGTAGCTGCCTGGTGGGCATCATTAAGCTTGGAGGTAGTTCTGAGTCCACTTCTCAATGAAGCGAGTTAGGTGTTGTACTTCGTTTACGAATTTGGCTCGTTGCTCGTTGAACTGGAAAAATGGCCGCCTGGAAACGAAGTGGCTTTGGGACTCGACTCTGGATGAATTTCTCGACCTACCGCGGCATATTTTGGAAGTTGCGACCACAGGAGAATACAACAAGCGCGAAATTTCGGCGGTGGGTCGGAGTGGCTGTGGACTTAGTATAAATATGAAATGTGTGGGGAAAGAATGGAACGCTGTCAAAATTTTTGGCTTTTTCCCAGCATGCAGTGCGGTGGTGATGTTGAAAATCGAGGCAAGGTGAGTATGCACTAGTATAAGAAGCTGTAGTTAGGCCCGAGCAACGAATAAGAGCAAAAAAATTCACTGCTAAGCTAGGACTAGGACTGAATTTTGCTGTAAATGTTGATTTTTGGGTTTGCCACGATGATTTGAATAAAAAAAACTAAAGGCAAAAACGTGATTTTTGTTGTTTTTCTATGACGTTAAAAACGGTAATTTTTGTTATCGTCCAAATTCAAACGCTGATATTCTGCAAAAATCGCTGACTTTTTTGTGTTTATTGGGTATCTCAATTTGAAAGACTTTCTAGTCAATGCTCACAACTGCTAGTTAAGGCAATGTTCGCACGATTGAGAAAGTTACAATTTTTTAAAGCAGTGGAGTCTTGTACGGGCGGTTACGGGCGGTTCAGGTGTCAATGGGTTAAATTAAAATTTAAAAAATATCTAAAAGAGAAAAGGAGCAGAATGCATAAAACATTTATTTAATAAATAGTACAAAATGTTTGTCTATAAGTAAAAGAGAGCAAAAATTTACCTACCCCTCCCCCCCAAATATTTGATGTTAAAAATTTTTGATGTCTTTCAAGAACTAGTCCCAAGAAAAAACTATTCTAACAAGAAAATGCACTATAAGTCAAAGAACAAGATCTTAAAATAAAAAATTCACCATATTTTAATATTAATCACACTGACATGTTATGGATATCCAAATGTCCCTAGATAAATTCTAGGAAAAGTCAGAAAATTTCAGCCTCATAGCTATTTCGGTGTAAGAGTTATCACAATTTTACTGGAGGGGGGGTTTGAAAAGCCCCCCTCAGTCTGAATAGGGTTAAGGGGGCACTGTATTGTATCTGGGTTAAATGTGTACCCAGTATTCAATCTAGGTAAGCTACATGTAACCCTATAACCCTAACCCTAGCACAAAGCTAACCGTCACCCCCAGCACAAAGATAATGTAGCCAGTGGTGTGATGGTTAGCTTTGACTTGTGTTAGAGTTAGCTAGGGTTAGCTTTGTGCTGGGGTTAGGGTTAGCTTACCTAGATTGAATACTGGCTACTCGTTTAACCTACCTATATTGAATACTGATATTTCACTTTAGACAGTGAGTAGTTTCCAACGCATAATCTCAAAAGAACAATGTCCCAGGAATGACCTGAGAATACAGTATGTATGAATGTGAATATATGAAAATCATATGTTTGAACTGCGGATAGATATGAGTGAGATTTGTGATCCTCGCAGTGTGCTCTCAACAACTTAAGCAGTTGAAAAAGCAACCTGAAAAAAATTCAGTTCAAGCCAGGCTGAATTCAAGCCTGAATTTTTTTCGGGTTGCTTTTTCAACTGCTTAAGTTGAGAGCACACTGCAAGGATCACAAATCTCACTCAATACAGTATGTGTTTCATCACCAAGCTCAAGGGTGATATGGGAATACATGAACATTAGTATGAACCTATGCATACAGTCAAGGTCTTATGCAGTCAAAAACGTTTTATGTTTTCCCAAACTCACTGGAGGGTTTTTTTTTTTTTTTTCAGCTGAACTTGGAGAATATGATCCCAAAGAACATACAGCGGGTTATATATCTGAGTTTAGATTTATTCCTAACCAGGTAAGATCATTGTTTTGTTATTTATTTATTTTTTACTTTGGTTTCATTTATTTTTATCAAATGCAGTAAATATAAAAGTGCTCTGTTGATTGCTTCTTAGAGTGAAGAACTGGAGTCTAAGATATTTCACAAGCACAAAAAGCTTGGGTAAGCTTAAAACTAGTTGAATATATTAGGTCTGTGTCCTTGGGAGGGCCGGGGACAGGGGAGGGGGGGTCTCAAGGAAAAAGTGATGGGGAGATTTTGAAGGTAACAGTAATATACATGTAAAGAGTAATATTCGTGTTAGGTTACTTTTGATCCATGGATCATCCCATCCCCGTCACCAATGAAATATTCTTAGTGGCCACTTAGGCCAGGAACTCGAGCGATGCATCATCGCTTTCTACACACGCTCACATTCTAAAGATTTACTGTTTTATGAGATTATGACATAATCATAGTTAACTTGGAGCATAAGTACTGGTCAGCGTTTTGTCCCATGCTGCACATGCGCATTTGCTACCTGCTCCTCTTGCTTGATTTAGCTGCCCTCGTTTGTTGCTTGCCTTCACATTGCTCCCACCCCTCCCATCCCATGGTGATTGGAGGGCTAGGTAAGTATAAATTCCACTGAGAAATCAGTGTTGACAGGTGCCAGGGGTAGACCCGTGGCCTCAGGTTGCCATGGTTACCTCCTTAGCTGCATATAGCTGCTTGCTGCGCATATTGTTTGGCACCTACCTTCCATAATTACATGTTTGAGTGACAAGTTACTGCATGGTCCTGTGCTCCTGATATCTAGTGAAGTCACTTGAGCACCCCTTCAATTATTCAAATATTGAAACAATAAAATTAATCTTTAACATGATGCAATCTCAAGAGTGTCGTAGCTATTGAGTATAGAAGTTTGGCCATAGATTCAGTTAATAATACTTCATTGCAGATCAAGGTATCAATGATGTTTTTCTGTCTCATTAGGCCTATGGTTCCATCAGTGGCAGAGTTCATGTATCTTGATAAAGTCAAGTGGTTAGAAATGTATGGAGTTGACTTACACCCAGTCAAGGTTTGATTTTTTAGTATGCACTTCATATCAGAAAATTAATATTAAAAAATCTTTATAATCACACATGAACTGAAAAAAAAAGACCCCAATCTTGCTGTTGGGTGATTTGGAGGTTCAATCTCGCTTGTCAAGCCCTTCGGGAACTCCATATAAGTACAAAGCAGTGTTCAACAAGGAGACAGTATTCCCGGGGGGGGGGGGGGGGGGGGGGGGGGGGGGGGTGGGGGGGGACTCCCATGTAAAAATGACCACCATTAGAGTTATCGCGGGGTACCTTTTAGGGTATGAGCCGAAAAAATATGACAGAATATGACATGTGTTGTTTTAGAATTGGCACCTCTTAGGGTTAAAAATCATTTTGAGCCATGCCCATCAAACGAGATTATGGTACCTTTTAGGGTGTTTTTCGAAAATTTCCGATGAGCACCCCCCATCATTTTTATATGCGAGTCCGCCCCAAATCTAATTTCTCCTTGTAACATCAATGCCTTATCAATCAAAAAGGTCATGAAAATTAAGGACATGATCACACAAGATGAATTCTCTTGATATATAAACATTTTCTCCCCACTACGTCTTTAGGAAATGTATGGGGACAAGAAATAAGAATTTAAGGGTTAATATTTGATTGGTACATGTATTAGCAACATTTTAGAACAGCTGTTAGTTTTGTTTATGCAACATAAGGTGCCATATTTTAACTATATTTTGTCACTAGGGAGAGGATTTTGTGGAATATTTTGTGGCACTTAGACCTTCTGGAGTAGCAGTTTACAAGAACAAGACTCGTGTTGGATCCTACCTTTGGTAAATGTACATTCATGCATTTCAAGTAACTTCAATCCAACAAAGAACAAAATAAATAGAAAGTTATAAATATTACAATAACAATAAAATTAATAGGAATTTCAGTGGTATCCATGAGGTGGCTCTTATACTTCTATTGTCTTTGGATCAAATTTGAATTTGAACTAGAGATTTTTCCTTGAAAGTTGATGGTTACTTTATAACCAACCCATACAATGTTTACATTTAAAAAAAAAATTAATGTAGGCCAAAGCAGGTAAACAAAAAGATTGACCTACATGTATAATGTTCTTTGAAGTCAATACTAATGAAAGGAAACAAGAGCCAAAAACATCGCATTCCATTTTAGACTTTTTCACTAGCCTCTTCAAAATTTTATTGTTGATTTTGGTGTGGTTTGATATTTATAAATTATCATGGCTAAAAAAAAAAACAGGTAAATTGACTACCAAAAAGATATTCTAACAACAACGATTTATTTTTCAAGTAATAAAACAAAATATGGTAGCAACCCGAAAATAACTAGAGTTAATCGTGGCGGGTTGCTACGCACTGAACAGTTACAGAAGCTGATGTTTCGAGTGCTGGCCTTTTGAGACAGCAAAGATTCGCTCTGAAGGGAGGAGTATTTAGCACTCAAATGCCAGCTTAAGAATCTCTTTTAATATGGTGACCAATTTACCTTGTCAACTCAGGGAATAAATCCAAATTTGCATGTTTCACTTGCCCACCAATCTCCACCGATTGAGTATCACAGTTTCTAACCACCTCAGTGAGATTAACATTTTCTACTGTCAGTGCGTTCTGAGAACATGTCAGATGTACTAACAGTATGATGGTTAACCTGTGTACATTAATTTGTTTTTAGGTCCAAAATAGAAAAGGTTGATTTCAAAGGAAAGAAATTCTATCTTACTGTGAAAGGAAAAGAGGTAACAACCTTTCCATGTTTATTTTAATACGTCATCATGTACTTCTTCTGAGTCAAAGTATTAGTACTACTGCTTATTAAAATATTTTGTTTAACAATTAAACAATTTTAATCACATTTCCTTGTTTTTGTTTCTAAAAATACCTAGTACATGTACACTGTGCACTTATTATTCTGCATTCCACAAATTAGATTCTGCAGCCATTCTTTAAAATAATATGACCTAAGTGTGACTGCATTTTCTTAGGATAGGGAATACACATTCAAGTTCTACCTCCCAACCAAGACTGCCTGCAAACATCTCTGGAAATGTTGTCTGGAGCACCATATATTCTTCAGGTTAGCTGCAGTGTTAATTTGTTATAATCCACCGTAGGAAAAAAGATGGCGGCTGTTCATTTTACCACAATACCTTGCGGACCTAACACAGCACATAAGGCACAAAGAAAACCAAATTTTTAAAATTTTTGTTCCAGTACTAAGGACAATGTGTAGACTAGGTTTGAAGATTTTAACTTTTCTTTACATTTTTATGAACGTTGTTAAGGTTTTTATGCGCTAAGAATTATGGGTAAATGTACCAGTCGCCATCTTTTTTCCTACCGAGGATTCTATTTTAACAAGGCAGTAATGCAGATAGTAATTTAGTATTGTCTGTACATGATTACCACAAATACTTTCTTATTAATGGACAGTTAACTAAAAAGCACCTAAAGAGACCAAACTTAATTATATAATCTCACCTTTATAACACAGACAACTCTGAAATATGGACAGTGGTGTCAGTACTTAAAAGTTATGGCCAAATTGTTACAGCAAACACCTTTACTACTTAAACTAACCATGCAGTGATTATTAGTGACACAAGAGAGAGGTTTAGGAAAGTGCAGGTTTGTCATACACAAAACCAATCGGGTGTGCGGAAAACTCAGACCCGGAAAACTCAGACCTCAGACCTCAGACCCGGCGGAAAACTCAGACCCGGTGGAAAACTCAGACCCAGCGGAAAACTCAGACCCCACGAAATTTCAAAACTTAGACCCGGCGGAAAACTCAGACCCAGCGGAAAACTCAGACCCCTCGAAATTACAAAAGAAATAGACTTCACTCATGATCAATTTTAGTCACCTCGCGTAAAATGTTTTATTGTCACGCAATCACCACAGGAGATCGCTTAGAATACAGCGAGATGTTTATCTTGCCCGGTTCATCGCTGTCGATCAAACAGGGAAAAACTATAAACACGGTTTAAAATAGCAGTCGACACTTGGATCACTTTTCACTGAAAACAGTGAAAAAAAAAAAAAAGAGTCGCGAAAATGTTAGTCAAATTAAGTCAGTTTTGTATACATTCATAGTTCTTAATAGTGCTAGACAGAACGGATTTCCCGTGTTTGCGAGTGTAGAAGCGCTCAGAGTTGCATATTTTACGCTTGAGCAAACACCTGAAGAGAACGCCGCATTCAGGAATCGCAACAAAACACGTTAATTTAGATGAAGATTCTGAGGCGGATATTATTTTAGCAGTTCAAAGCATGCGATGTGTCCAACAATCAGTTTTTTAATATTATTTCAAGGTTTCTAGGAAGAAAGTAAAATTTTATTCCAGGGAGAATTTGGTTACGTGCTAGGCAACGATGGCAGTACTTACAAGTATGCGACACATGTACATGTAATTCGAGTTATCTAAATCAAGAAAAAAAATTACCGTTTCGATGCTTATCGGAGTTTAGTAATGTCTCGCAAGAAAAAGGAAAAATGCTAAATATCTCTTGTCGGTTGCTATTTTAAACCGTGTTTATAGTTTTTCCCTGTTTGATTGACAGCGATGAACCGGGCAAGATAAACATCGCGCTGTATTCTAAGCGATCTCCTGGGGTGATTGCGTGACAACAAAACATTTTACGCGAGGTGACTAAAATTGATCATGAGTGAAGTTTATTTCTTTTGTAATTTCAAGGGGTCTGAGTTTTCCGCCGGGTCTAAGTTTTGAAATTTCGAGGGGTCTGAGTTTTCCGCTGGGTCTGAGTTTTCCGCCGGGTCTGAGTTTTCCGCTGGGTCTGAGTTTTCCGCCGGGTCTGAGGTCTGAGGTCTGAGTTTTCCGGGTCTGAGTTTTCCGCACACCCAAAACCAATCATGTCAAAGTTTAATATATCCCATATTTGTTGTTGAATTGGTTCTGTTGCTTTACACTCTTTTTTTCTGTAGTTTTACCATATTTGTTAGAAAATCACTAATTAGAGTTAAGTTTAAAAAAATCACTAAGATATAATTGTATTTTATTGCAGACTGGATAAAACCACTACAACACCTCGTCGCAAAAACAGTGGTTTATTCCGCACAAGTTCATCATACCGATACAGGTATGGTACAGGGTACAGGGCAATTTACAGATTTCATCATAAAAGCAGTTATAGTAATAATATTATCACATACACTACCATATTCTACCAAATAATAATGTTATTTTATAGTTGGCGAGAAATTCTTACTACTGGTAGTTATAGGGAGTTTGAATCTGTAGAACAATGTTATTACACTGGCAGGGCCTGTAGAACTTCCAAGGTAAAGGACTTGTCACAATGTGGATACCGGTAGCTCAAAATAAAATAACTTACATGCTATACAAACTTTCTTTGTCTACAGTGCAGGTGTTTTTGGGCTCATCTAGCCTGCGAGTAATCCCCGGAAGGGGGGGGGGGGGGGGGGGGGGGGGGGTACTCCCATATATGAGCTATATAGGTATGTGCCGCTGTGAAGGGTATGGTTTTCAGGCAGTTTAGTCTAGAATAGGGTATCGTAATCAGAGATTTTTGGTCTAGGATAGGGTATCATTTTCCGCGAAACTGATCAGTTGTGCGAAGAATTAGTCTAGACAAGGTTTACTGGCAAATGGCATCTTGGACTGTGATAGTGAACGAGTTTCTGGAAAATAGCGAGTCTGGAATAGGTCTAGGATAGGGTAGGGTTTTTCGGTGTTTAGTCTAGAATAGGGTTGCAAAATGCAGCTGAAATGGTCTAGTATAGGTAAAGGGTCTCAGAGTCCCAGCGGCACCCCCACCCCTGGGCGAGTAATCCTCCATCCTAAGCCTCCCTTTCGTTCTAACTTACTCAACTCCATCCTACCATACCTTACTGTATCCCACCCTCAGATGTGCAACCGCCATTCACCTTTTTACCCTTCTACCCCACCCTTTAGTACTCCACCATTCCCAGCCTTGTCCACCCTGCCATTCTATACCTGATTTGTTTTGTTCAGTATTCTATTTTTTTTGTTTTACCCTGTTCCAGACTGAAATGCTCAAAACATATTCTGTCTAGCGGAATGTACCTTTAAAGCTTTTATAAGGGGGTACCTCATCCCTCAGGTTAAATACATACAGTCATTTACTAATTAATAGAAAGAAGGATAAAAAATGTGCATTGTCCATTGTTAGATGATAAATCTTGTCAGTTGCTTATTATCATAATTATTCTCAAAGTGGAAGAACACAGAAAGAAGCTTTAGAGGATGGGAAGAAGATTCAACGACGTGACCCGGAAGTGAAACGGTATGTGTTGGTCAAGTGTTCTGACTTTTACAGGAATATGGGCTCAAAATGTGTGGTACCCCCCCCCCCCCCCCCCCCCCCTCCCCCCCGACCCCAGGGGAAGGTCATTGAAATTCCAAAGGGGGTCTCAAAAGCCAAGGTATGAAGCTAACCTGGAATTCCAGAGTGGCTGGAGGGGAGGGTGGGGGTATAAACAAAAAAGCCTTCCATACCGTGTGGCATGAAATTTTCGCGGGATTTAATTTTTTGCAAAGTTATTGGGTTTTCTAATGATCTGCGAAAATAAGATCCCACGAAAATGAACTGCAGCAATAAAAAATTTACTCCATTTATTTACATCAATGAATTTCAATTTAGTACTAGTATTTTACATGATTTGCCCGGCTCAGATGGCATACAAAATCACACCTTACTGTGGCCGTTGAATTGTAATCGAAGACTCACTGACATGAGTATAGAAAATTTATAACAACGTTATATTTTCTTCTTGTTATATACAGGTACCATTTGTGAAAAACTGAGATCTGCAAAAATTTGTCCCCACATAATGCAAAAAATCTGCAATTCACAAAATTGAACTCCCTTAAAAATTAAATGCCACACGGTACATGTAGGTAGGTTTGGATATTTTCTGGAATGACACAATGTCAGCATATTTATCTCTTTGAGAGGAGTTGAAATCACATGATCTCTTAATTCAAGACATCTGTTATTTTGTTCAATCTTTTGATCAGATGTAATCCTAATATTGAGGTGTGGTTCTCATCTCAGGTCTCATTTAAATCATTTGTTTCTTCTTAGAAAACCTAGTAAACGCTATGAAAGAAGGAGTTCTAGTGTTGTTCAATCTGCAGAAAAAGGTGAGCTGTTTACTTTTGCTCTGTCTTTAATAAATTATTTATTAGTATTATCTTTGTTTAATATTTTTCTCTTTTACTCCTAGAGTAATAAAAGAAAAGCATATTTTTTGCTATTTTTGTAATTTATATTTTATTCCAGTTGGAGTTGATCTAACAATGGTGTAGCTTATTAGCAAATTATCTCAGTTGATCCAACCCAACTTCTGTGCCATTTAACCTTGTTCATAAACTAGTAAAGGAGGTAACTTTATAATTTAGTGCAGAACAGTTACCTCCTGCCTGCAGACACCTCACTATAGCTAACTGCTCACTATATAGCTAAGTGCTCGTCCACTATAAACAACATTTACATTTACATTTACACTATAACAGACACCCTGTTATTATGGACAGAAATTAAATCAAATAAGATGGTCTGTTGTAGTAGGATTTGAGTGTACTTTTAGAAATGTTTTTTGAGGTTCCTCATTCATTGTTTTGGTTTCAGCTATCAGTAATATGACTATTGGTACAGCCACAACTGTGTCACAGGTTCAAATTCGACGTTTCAGCCAAACTGAGAACCCAACAGAGGTGATAACTGTTCCTGTTACTGGCACCAATGGGACTGTGTAAGTAATTATCAGTCATTTAATCATTACATCATTGGTTAACACATTGGACTTTCAACCTAAAGTTTGGTGGTTCAACACCTGGCGTGCATTTCTCAAAACTCCCGAAGACCTCTCGGGCTCGAAAAGCTATTTTGTGTGTAAGCTTTCTACCAACAGAGATTCAATTTTTGTTTGTTTTGGAGAAACTTTGCACTGGTTTTTGGGCTATAAAAACTTCACCGCCAGTTGGAAGAGATCGAATTTCAAAAATTGCTTTCGGGCCCGAAAAGTCTTCGGGAGTTTTGAGAAACGTACGCCTGGTCTCTGCTGTTGTATTGTTTCCTTGGACAGGTCCTCTCACATTTTCCAGCATCTACAACAGGCTGTGCAGGTTGTGTTACGATAAACGTTTTTCGATTCTAGATCATCCCGCCACCAAATATCAGGTTAAGATAAAAGAAGCCCTACATATCCACTGGGAACAACCTACTTTAAATAAGCAACTTTATCATGTTAAATTATTTAACTTTTTCAGTTTAATTTATTCCAGTGTTGTTAAATTTTTTCACTTTTGTCACGCCTCTTATTAGTTTAAATTCTTTGAACAAAGTTGTTAAATTCTTTGAACAAAGTTGTTAATGATATTCATTTTCTTTCTTTTCTAGAATCAAGACAGAAGGTGACCCAACTTCAAAGAATGGTAACACTACAACTGATGGTGGAAGTCAAGGCCCTGCACTCCCATGGGAACAATCAGCCCAGATGCAAGGGTAAGATTACACTGCAAGTAGAGTCTGTTCTATGATGCTTATGATGTTTAAACAAGGCCCATCGTGTATCATGACCTTATCACTGACAAATTTGACTGACAATAGAGCGACAAATAGCACTAACAATGCACAAATTGAAACACACCAATCACTGACTTGAGTCTCAACAGCCAAGAACATCATGGCAAAATTGACCAATGACAACAACAACTAGACAAAAATACCATCAACTGACAGTTTACAATTCACATGACTCTTAAAATGACTTTCGCTCAGGTTGTCAAAATATCAGTCATTGTCAACGACAACATTTCTTTTCGGAACTACACTAACCCAGACAATCACACTCCACAGATTACTTATGAGTTATATCTAAAACAGTTTCATTGGGTCGAGCATGGTCGTAGCTGTCCAAACGATGTCTGTGATTGGCGAACGATACAATAGACCATTTTACAGTTGTGTTTAGTGACCTGGCCTTTGAATGGAAGTGAGGCTGGAGGTGACCTTGTTTTGATACAGACCTTAGTGCTTTTCATAATTATGTTAACCCATTCGCTCCTACACCGGCCAAAACCGGCCGTACAAGACTCCACTGCTTTAAAAAATTGCAACTTTCTCAATCGCACGAACATTGCCCTAACTAGCAGTTGTGAGCATTGACTAGAAAGTCCCTCAAATTGAGATACCCAATAAACACAAAAAAGTCAGCGATTTTTGCAGAATATTAGCGTTTGAATTTGGACAATAACAAAAATTACCGTTTTTAACGTCATAGAAAAACAACAAAAATCACGTTTTTGCCTTAGTTTTTTTTATTCAAATCATCGTGGCAAACCCAAAAGTCAACATTTACAGCAAAATTCAGTCCTAGTTCTAACTTAGCAGTGAATTTTTTTGCTCTTATTCGTTGCTCGGGCCGTGCTACAGCTTCTTATTCTAGGGCATACTCACCTTGCCTCGATTTTCAACATCACCACTGCACTGCATGCTGGGAAATAAACAGATTTTTTTTGACAGCGTCCATTCCGTCCTCCATACTTTTCATATATATACTAAGTCCACAGCCACTCTGACCCACCGCCGAAATTTCGTGCTTGTTGTGTTCTCCTGTGGTCGCAACTTCCAAAATATGCCGCGGTAGGTCCAGAAATTCATCCAGAGTCGAGTCCCAAAGCTACTTTGTTTCCAGGCGGCCATTTTTCCAGTTCAACGAGCAACGAGCCAAATTCATAAACGAAGTACAACACCTAACTCGCTTCATTGAGAAGTGGACTCTGAACTACCTCCAAGCTTAATGATGCTCACCAGGCAGCTACTAAAGATGAAAAATGGCTGTGAACTTACCAAAAATCGTAGATAATTCATATTGGACCCTTTATTGCAAATCAACCAAGCAAAGTGAGATCGTCACAATGACGTTTCCAGTAAACTCGAGCCTTCAGTGTTTTAGAACAG
Source organism: Dendrophyllia cribrosa (assembly GCA_024195265.1). NCBI lineage: Eukaryota > Metazoa > Cnidaria > Anthozoa > Scleractinia > Dendrophylliidae > Dendrophyllia > Dendrophyllia cribrosa. The sequence continues at coordinate 10,185,111 of JAJLRJ010000003.1, forward strand.
CAGCACTTTCAATGGTAACTCCAAATATGAAGTCACGAAATCCTATGGGGCGTGTGTATGCAGAAAATCACTTAAAAACCTAAAAATCCTCAGGTGTGAATGGGTTAATAATGTTTTTCTCATTTTTTTTTCTTTTGTTTTTCTCATGCTAACTAGCTAAATTTACATATGAAAAGCACTAAGTTCTGTATCATAACAAGGTCACCTCCAGCCTCACTTCCATTCAAAGGCCAGGTCACCAAGCACACAACTGTAAAATGGTCTATTGATGTATCACTTGAACAATGCACCTATCCCTAATCCCTTTCCCAGCAGGACAAATCTATTGTTTTCTTAGCGAATCACAGACATCGTTTGGACAAGTGCAGGACTACCCATTGGGTTACCTGTCTATGTTGTGATTGGCCAAAGTATAAACCGCTCTGTTTTTAATGACCTACTCACTGATCAACAGTGGTTTGTACACACCGGCCCCAGACTCGCCCAGATCGCTGAAGAGCTCAGGATCCGGAAGGTCAAAGAGATCACCAAAATTTCCAAGGTATGTTGTCTTGGAAAAATCTCTAAAAAATAGTTATCGTTTACTCTCCTTTTCAGAATTCTCTTAAAATCTTTTTTTTTGGTGAACATTTTAACCCCTTTTACTCCCAAGAGTGCCAAAGAACAAAATTCATGACAAATCCCATTTCATTTTGTAAAATATTGAAAAACTGATGGTGCCATGCAAAAGTACTGCCGAATAGGTTTCATTTGAATGGTCGCACCATAGGATTTTGTCAACAGACTTAAAAGTAGAACTTCATTGCATAAATTATCTCCATGACTGACTCAGCAAAGGGCTAACAAAAAGTGCATGAAAATCATACAGTGTTTTTTAATATGGTGAACTCTTTCACAGTGGACACCTATGTAAGGTTGACACCTCTCTAAGGCAGACATAATTGGCTGGTCTTGGCCAAATTTCACTTGTTTGAAAGGCAGACACCCGGGGGTTGGGGGGGAGGGTACTCCCATATATGCACTATATAGGTATGTGCCGCTGTGAAGGGTATGGTTTTCAGGCAGTTTAGTCTGGGATAGGGTATAGTAATCAGAGAATTTTGGTCTACAATAGGGTATCGTTTTTTGCAAAACGGATCAGTTGCATGAAGAATTTAGTATAGACAAGGTTTACTGGCAAATGGCATTTACAAATCAGTATGGCGGGCAGTACGGCATTTTTACTGAACCCTGTTAACTAATAACTGTGATAGCTGTGAACGAGTTTCTGGAAAATAGCGAGTCTGGAATAGGTCTAGGATAGGGTAAGGTTTTTCAGTGTTTAGTCTAGAATAGGGTTACAAAATGCAGCTAAAATGGTCTAGTACTGATTAGGTTAAGGGTCTCAGGGTCCCAGCGGCACACCCCCACCCAAAAATTTGACAGCAGCTTGAGCTTGTCCAAAGTATGTCACTCTGCTTTAGAAAGAGTTCACTAAGTGTATAATTATTTTAACTGCTCGAAATGTTTTTGCTTTAGACCTCATCGGCGATCAGCGGCACCAAGCAGTGGCAGTGAAACAGACACACCCAGAAGAAGGTATTTAATATTGTCATCATCAATGTTGCTTATCTCCTTAGGGGAGAATAGGGCTGCATGCCCTTTGTTTCCAGGCTCCTCTGTCCTCTGCAGCTGTGGCTGCTTCTGTCCAGGTTTTTAACCCCCTCTCCTTAAGAGCAGATCTGTGCAAGAATCAAACAAATTTTTTTTGCATGTAGATAGCCTATATTAAGTATATAAATGTCAAGTAGTTTTTTCCTTGAAATATCCATTTGTTTCCAAGGAAAAACAAAGAAAGTCGTTATCAACTCAAGGCACGATTTGGTGATCCCAAACACATTCAAACAGGGTCAAAATAAGTTATGATTCACTCGACTCGCGTATCAAAACTACTGCGCTAGAAAAAGTTGTCATAGTTCCAATTTTTTGTATAACTTTTGATAGTTATACATCATGATTTTGATAGTTATACACCATGATTTCATAAGAATTAGATTAAATGACACTTTGTCCTTAACCCTTTAACTTCCAAGAGTGCCAAAAATTAAAATTAAACAAAAGTACCGCAGAAGAGGTTTCATTTGAATGGTCACATCATAGGATTTGTTGACTGACTCAAAAGTTAGAACTAAACTACATATCTCTATAATTGACTCTGGGAGTGAAAGCTGTTAATTTAAAATTACTGTCCTTTTACAGGAGTCGGCGAGCATATTCTTCTGATGATGACACAGGCAGAAGAAGAAGGAGAAGGTTAAATTGCTTAGGATGTTTAGGATCTTCTTAACCTTAACCTAGTCACAGTTACTGTCCTGTGGTTGTGCCACAGACAACCCAGTTTCAGGTGGAGTGGTTGGTGAAAAGATGTATCAACAGTATTATGAACTGTATGCCATTAATGGAAATTATCCTAATTTGGCAAATAATTCAGTTTTCGTAATGATAAAAATAGATACATTCATTTGGTGACTTTGACGTTGTCGTCAGGCTGCTGTCTTTCTTGATTATTGCAGCAGCATTTTTGGTTGGGTTTTTATTTCTTTAGAGAAAGAAAGTTTGGCCTGCCTGTGGTGTGGAGAGAAAATGTTTTGCAACCATGAATAAAGGACTAGGGCTTTCAATGTTTTTCTTTAGCTGCACCTTTTCTTCACTTCCTGCATTATGGATTTCTGTAACAGACTGCCATTGCGAATGTTACATGTTAGTTGTCTCTTTCATTCATATTAATGTGTGTCCTGATTATTTCACAGATGTCGTCACCATCATCGAGGTCACCATTCTGCTGAGTCAGGAAGTGATCGCGACTCGTCCTACAGCCGTGAAGAACGCAGGCGCCATAGGTCAGCGGCTACCAAATAATTATGGACAATTAGCCCCTCCCCCTCGCCAAAAGCTACCTCAGCATCTTCGTTTAACACTTCAGCTTAGTCCTTAATCCCCAATAAGAAATTTGATGCTGATCATTATTTGGACTTAACCCTTTAAGACCTAATATCAAAATTTAAATTCTCATTATTTGTCCCTATACATTTCCTATAGAAGTAGTGGGGAGAAATTGTTTGGATATCAAGAGAACTCATCTTGTGTGATCAGGTCCTTAATTCTCATGACCTTTTTTATTGATTAGGCATTAATATTACAAGGAGGAATTTGATGCTGATCACTCTTAGGGCTTAAAGGGTTTAAAGGTTGACTATTTCACTTTTTTATCAAAACCTTTGCTTGAGTGCATCTATATAGTGGTTTTGGTAATAAAAAGAAAATCAAAAATCAAAATCTTGACTGGTGAAGTTGCCAATATTTTATTGTGTTGATCAACTGAAGGCCAAAAAAGCTCAGAGATGTACCTTCATGGTGTAAAAAATATGTAACATAAGATATGTAGTTTTTATCTTATGAGAAATGAAGACATTTATTATTATTATTATTATTATTATTATTATTATTGTTATTAATAAAGGCTAAAGGCTCAACTACAACATTACAAATAGCAGGAGTAATGTAATGTTAAACTGTCGATCGCCACTATGACACCCTCAAATAATTATCCCTTTCACTGCCAGAGTCAGCTACAGTGTATGAAGACGTATTGTTTTTCTAACTTTTGAGCCTGTCAACGAAATCCTATGGTATGACCATTCAATTGAAACCTTTTTGGCAGTACTTTTGCATGGTACCATTAATTTCAACATTTTACAAAATGAAATTTGGGATTTTGATCTTTGACACTCTTGGTAGTTAAATGGCTAAATAACTGTTAAGATCAGATCAATCTTGGGAGAAGGGTTAAAGGTTTGTAACAAAGCTGGGACTGAAAAGCTGAAAAAAGCTGGGACAGTTGGAAAACAAGTCTCCCATGCGGCCATTATTTGGTTCAACAGGCATTATCCTTCCCAGCACTAGTACTAAGAAGTTGTCCCAAATAATGGCTTTGTAGGAGACAATCATGTTAAACTGGCATTACAGCATTTTTACTCTACCTGATTTCATTTGATTTTGCTCTTTCTCAGATCCTCCAGAGATCAGGAAGATTTCAGTAAGATGTCAGATACAGCTCCTTATCACTGGAATGACAGTAGCAGCAGGAGAGACAGGGGAAGTGGTTCAGAAGACAGGTAAAGTGCCAGGCTAGTAGTATAGGGTCATTAGATTTAAGCCTTGCGAATGGATAGGTAAGGATAGGTAAATCATTAATATGTATTATCAATTACCTATACCTTTTGTGTTAATAAATGACTAGGGATAGTGCCTAGGTAAATCATTAAAACAATAGAAACAATAGACCGGCCCAAACTTGCCCGCTCCATTCCAACTCACTTCAAAACTAAACACAACTGACACAGATATACTTTACAGACATAGATCAAAACAATATGCCTTGACCAGGACTCGAACCTGAGTTTCTGCGCCCACAACGCTAGACCATCAAAGCTGTGGATATTATAACCAAATAAAACTAATTAGAGGTTTCCGAAACATTCAAGTTTAGAAGCAATAAAATTGCACAGTATAAAAAACCGCTTCTTATTCGTATTTTTCGCAACATTCTTATTGCCGCTACATCGCTAGCCTCTATATCGATTTTCAGTTTCCCAGCCATAACCCACTTTAAGTTTTAATTTCTTTTCCGGTAGCTTCAATGTTCAAACTTTTAATTATGCGAACTTATACTGAACTAAATTTGCATGAAAAATTAGCACCTCGGAAAGATTAACAAAGCATCCAATTACATGCGTTACTAAAACAATAAACCCGTACTCTGTTTAAGTTCAAATAAATTAAATAATAACAAAATGCTTTAAGGTTTCATCAAATCATTATGTCAACAAAAGCTGTTTTATTTAGAACAACTCAAATCCATGTACTCCACAAATGATAAGACTGAATCAAGAACAAAATGTTAGAATGAAATAACTTTACGGACATAGCGCGAATTCACTATAAAGGCCATAGCACAGGCCTAAAGCTTTGTTGTTGTTTTTTTCGGAAACAAAGGTTTCCTCTGAAAACGTTTTTACGCTTGGTTCATCTCTGTGTAAGTAAATCCACTTTGTTTTATCGTTTGATTAATGTCTTAATTTAACTGACCAATTATTTTCTCCGCAGTAATAAACTTCAGAACTCAGACGGGGATTGTAAAGATTTCGGGAACTGGTATATTTCTATAACGCCACATTTCACATCCAAGAATTTTTTCCTCCTCCTCCTCCTCCTCTTCCTCCTCCTCAATTCTATTGTTTCCTCCTCCTCCTCCTCCTCCTCCTCCTCCTCCTCCTCCTCCTCCTCCACAATTCTATTGTTTCCTCCTCCTCCTCCTCCTCCTCCTCCTCCTCCTCCTCCTCCTCCGCAATTCTATTGTCTCCTCCTCCTCCTCCTCCTCCTCCTCCTCCTCCTCCTCCTCCTCTTCCTCCACAATTATTCTATTGTTTCCTCCTCCTCCTCCTCCTCCTCCTCCTCCTCCCCAAGGATCTACAGGCTGAGAGAAAGTATTTGTGTCCTTGTTTTGTCCTTTTTGTCATTGTCTATAAATTCACAAATACTTTCTCTCAGCCTGTAGATCCTTGGGGAGGAGGAGGAGGAGGAGGAGGAGGAGGAGGAGGAGGAGGAGGAGGAGGAGGAGGAGGAGGAGGAGGAGGAAAAATTTCTTGGATGTGAAATGTGGCGTTATAGAAATATACCAGTTCCCGAAATCTTTACAATCCCCGTCCGAGTTCTGAAGTTTATTACTGCGGAGAAAATAATTGGTCAGTTAAATTAAGACATAAATCAAACAATAAAACAAAGTGGATTTACTTACACAGAGATGAACCAAGCGTAAAAACGTTTTCAGAGGAAACCTTTGTTTCCGAAAAAAACAACAACAAAGCTTTAGGCCTGTGCTATGGCCTTTATAGTGAATTCGCGCTATGTCCGTAAAGTTATTTCATTCTAACATTTTGTTCTTGATTCAGTCTTATCATTTGTGGAGTACATGGATTTGAGTTGTTCTAAATAAAACAGCTTTTGTTGACATAATGATTTGATGAAACCTTAAAGCATTTTGTTATTATTTAATTTATTTGAACTTAAACAGAGTGCGGGTTTATTGTTTTAGTAACGCATGTAATTGGATGCTTTGTTAATCTTTCCGAGGTGCTAATTTTTCATGCAAATTTAGTTCAGTATAAGTTCGCATAATTAAAAGTTTGAACATTGAAGCTACCGGAAAAGAAATTAAAACTTAAAGTGGGTTATGGCTGGGAAACTGAAAATCGATATAGAGGCTAGCGATGTAGCGGCAATAAGAATGTTGCGAAAAATACGAATAAGAAGCGGTTTTTTATACTGTGCAATTTTATTGCTTCTAAACTTGAATGTTTCGGAAACCTCTAATTAGTTTTATTTGGTTATAATATCCACAGCTTTGATGGTCTAGCGTTGTGGCCGCAGTAACTCAGGTTCGAGTCCTGGTCAAGGCATATTGTTTTGATCTATGTCTGTAAAGTATATCTGTGTCAGTTGTATTTAGTTTTGAAGTGAGTTGGAATGGAGCGGGCAAGTTTGGGCCGGTCTATTGTTTCTATTGTTTTAATGATTTACCTAGGCACTATCCCTAGTCATTTATTAACACAAAAGGTATAGGTAATTGATAATACATATTAATGATTTACCTATCCTTACCTATCCTTACCTATCCTTACCTATCCATTCGCAAGGCTTAAATCTAATGACCCTATACTACTCAGGCTGCTTATAATACACTCAGTTCTGAATTTAAAGGGTTGTTTGTTTACAGAGTAAACTTCAACAAGAGACATGGCTTTGAAACAGGGGAGGGGGGGGGGGTGTACTCCCATATATAAACTATATGGGTATGTGCCACTGTAAACTGTATGGTTTCAGGGAGTTTTAGTCTGGAATAGATATTTACTGGGAGACAGATGCATGCTGTGAAGAATTTAGACCAGCATAGAGCCTTGTATAAATGGAAATACACATCATTGCAGGAACTTAAGCAAGTCTGGGATAGGGAGGGATTTTTTGTTTTTTAGTCTAGTAAAAAAAGCAGCTGAACATGGTGTGGTATCAGATAAGGATTCAAAAGTCCCAGCACACAGCCACCAAAAAATGCTGGGTTCTATTGTGTTGCATCAAATATTTCAGGGTTGTTTATTGTTTGTTTGTTTATTTGTTTTAGATCACAACATCATCACCATCGACACAGGCAACGTGAAGGTGATGCTAGGAGTGATGGTTCTGCATCAAGACATCGACACAGTAAAGGAGTCAGTGATGACCCTGATTCGTAAGTAAAATGCTTTGTACATGGACACTAAATATATTGAAGACCCACAGGCTGCATACGGCATACATTTTTATACAAATTGTTCACAACCCTTTGGTTGTGTAAAGTTTGAGCCATGATAGTGTTTCATCTTTTGACTGTGAAAGCTACTGAGTGGGGCTTTCCTGTGGTACTGTTTATTACATTGTTTAAGTTAGTTCACACTTTTTTGAGTCTGTAGATAAATTCCTCCAGTGTAAGGATTCAAATAAAAGACATTGAGCGAGTATTATAATTCAATTGAAAGCCTTTCAGCTGTTCTTAAATAAATTAAAGGTTCAATAAAGCCTTTGTTGTTGAACTCTAGTGAGATGGTACCAGCGCTGGATGTGATTCGCTCACGGGTAGCTGTTGCTAAGGTCAAAGATGGAAGCACAGGAAGACATCGGCATCACCGCCATCACCGTCACAGTCACCTAGGTTACCAATCCAGTGAATCAGGATACTCAGCCATGTCTGCTCCTCCTCCACCTGCTAAGGGCTCTCAGGTGCTGTTGGAATTAGGCCCTGAGACAGCGTCCCCACCAAAACAGGGACCTGGTAAGTGTGGTGCTGTAGTTTCTTTTGAGCATATGCCAGATGTTATGGTAACACAAGTGGAAGTTTAAAAGAATAAAAAAATAGGAAACACAAGCCAAGGGTGTGTTTTCACAGCTGTTTGGAGTCATTCTCTTAAACTTTACAAGAGTTGTATTATTTTTTAAACTTGTTTCCATTTAAGTCATTCTTCTAGTTATTTGGTAAAAATTTATTTTACATACCGTTACAACTGGTAATTAATGCAGTCTTCTGTTAAAGTGGAAATATTTCCTGATCAGCCAAATGAATGTAACATAGCATAGGGAATGTATTATACTGAACTAACTTCATTTTATTAAACTTTAACTATTTATTTTAATGTTCTAGGTTCCACACCAACAGGGCCTGCAATGAGCACAAACAACCCTCACTCTTCACCAACAAGGTCCTCCCTGGGGCATGAACAACAGGGACTCTTTTCAGGCCGAATGGCATCATTGCCCAGGGAGGGAGGTCCTGAAAAGACAGGGCAATATCTGAAGTTGGAATACCCTAATGGAGTTATTATCCATGACACGAGGAACCAAGGACGTATTCCTAAGTAAGGCTACAGATTTATTTATTGGTGTAAACTAAGAGGGTTCTCAATTGTACTCTTTCTCTGAGTTTTGTTGTAAAGACGTAGACTGCAAGCATGCTGTCTCTTTTCAATCAGTAAATGTTGAGCAGGCAAGTTAATTAACCCTTTCACTCCCAAGAGTGCCAAACATCAAAATTCAAGAAAATTCCCAAATTTCATTTTGTGAAATATTGAAAAACAAATGGTACCATGCAAAAGAACTGCCAAAGAGGTTTCATTAGAATGGTCACACCATAGGATTTCGTCCACAGACTCAAAAGTTAGAACAACACTACTTGTCTCCATTATTGACTCTGGGAGTGAAAGGGTTAATCACGAAAACGAGCTCAACAAGTCTGGAGCAAGCGAATGAGCCAAGGGGAAACTGGGAGAGAGGCGATGCTCACCTGCTCAACTATCCAGAGAGGGATGGTTAGCGGCCTAGTAAAGACCTCGTGTCACATGCACGCATGAACCAATTAAAGAGAATGTGCTGTGACTTGGCCCATTTTTTTGCACTTGTCCCCAGCTGCATTCTGTTCTGATTGGCTCGTTATATGACTGTTGTAATTGGTTCATTAGAGTAGTTTTCACTGGAGTGTCATAAAACCAAAACCAAAGTAATTACTCTGGCCAATCACAGCAGACTTGTAGCCGGCATCAAGCATGGGAAAACGCATGGGGGTAAGGATTTGGTTTTACTTCTGATTGGTCAATATATTGGCGCGAGATTGTTTAGCCAATTACAAATTGTAGCAATACAAAACCAAAGCAATCGCAAAATTGCTTTCAACACTCAATTGAAAACTGTTCCATATTGTTGCTGTCATTGGGATGAAGTGATACACTTAAACTTCCACCTTGCAAACTCCTCAAATTACTGGTTACCTGGTTATTGCAGACAAGAGATTAAGTCCCAGTGAATAAGATTTACTAAAAATAACTTGTGCTGTAACAGACTTTACCTATGACAGACAAGTCAAAATCTACAGTAGAATCTTATGTGATAAATTAAGCTTAGACCAAAATCTTTAGTCTTGTACCTAAACTACAATACTTTTTCTGTCACAGCCATGTCATGTACCAAGCAGCCTTGCAGCTGAACGGAACAACTCGAAACTACTATAATTCACCAGGAAAAAATACGACCACGGATTATATTGAAGTGGTGAGTTGTTTGAATTTATTTTGTTGAACCGACAATTTAGGATAGGTGTGTGCCGCCAAGGTTCTCAAACCCTGACCCTATTTAAGGGTAGAAAATCGAGATTTGATACCCTTTTTAAGGCCCAAAACCAGGCGTGTAGTACAGTTTTAACAGGCCATATCTTTTTCGTTTTGCACGTTGGGGTGGCTACTGCAATTTAGTGACCCTATCTAAGGAATATCTAAGGATCACAATACCAAAAATACCAAAAAGGACACCCTATTTAAGGACTGGGCACCTCAAAAACCCTACCCTATCGGGTGGCACATACCTATATAGCGTATATAAGGGAGTACCCCCCCCCCCCCCCCCCTCCCCTCCCCCCGGGGGTTTAACTCAAGTGTGATCACTTGTGATAAATGTTAATGACGGTTCCTTTACAATCAAATTTCAGGTTTCTGGTCCTTCGAAGAGAGGAGAGCCTCCTCCATACTATTATCCAAGCCCTGATAATGGAGTTAATCCTGGCAGTAAATCAACAGTCCTTTAGCTTGCAAGAGAAAGAAACACGAGGCCCTTCCAAAAAAGTGCAACCTTCTCCCTCATGACCCATCCCTTCTTAAATGGAAAGCACAGAAAAGATCATTGTAAGAAATCAAGTGGGGCTAAGCACCAATGTTATTATTACCAAGAAAGAAGACTGGAAACTGGCTGAATGGCTATAGACCATTTTACAGTTGTGGGCTTAGTACCCAGGGCCGGGTTGTTCAAAGCACGATTAAGCTAACCCAGAATTAGCGACAATTTTGAATCCAGTTAAATAACTAATCATTTAAAGTTGTTCCAATTTTTGTTTTTTGCCTTTCAGTTTTGACTTTGACTTTTATTTATCTTTAACTAAAAATTAGCTTTTAAGAAAACGTTTTTATCCGAGAAATGAAATCCTCAGTTAACTTTTCATCCTTGGTTAGTGTTAATCGGTTTTCAAACAACCGGGCCCTGGGGCCCGTTTCTCGAAAGACCCGGTAACTTATCGGGCCCGAAGCCAAATATTGAAATCTAAATCTAAAGAATAAAAGCGCGGGTCCTAGCGAACAAACCAGTCCATTCTGTTTTGCTAACTGATAGTTTTATCGTATTATCTGCAAAGCTTTTGAAACCTCAATCTTCAATGAAAATAAAACAGCTTTCCGGGCCCGGTAATTACCGGGTCTTTCGAGAAACGGCCCCCTGGCCTTTGAGTGAAAGTGAGGCTGGAGTTGACCTTGTTTTGATACAAACCTTTCTGCTTTTCAAATGTAAATCATGCTGAACGAAAACTAGTTAGAATAAGAACGACGTGATTTTCATATGAAAAACAAGGTCAATTACAGCCTCACTTCCACTCAAAGGACAGGTCCCGAACCAGACAACTGTAAATAGACCAGTTTCGAATTCGCTATGGTCGCTGAATGAAAGCATTGAAGACGCATTTTTGCAGGGTTAGACTCGACCTGATGTAAAATATCCACAAATTCAGGCGAGAAGATGACCTGTTTAGAGCTCTGTCTATTGTTTAATTTTCAAATTTCACGCACCTTCTGCCGGTATTTGTGAATATTTTACATCAGGTCGAGTCTAACCCTGTATCAATGTGTCATTGGTGTTTGAATTCAGCGGTAATTTTAAATACGAAAATGGCTTATTGGGCTATTAGCCTGTTTAAGTCAGTGATGTCTTTCAAGGTCACATTGGGGAGTTGGCCAGGGCTGCTGCATACTTCTCTAATTTTTTGGTTGCTTATTTGAAGTCGGGGAGGGGAAAAGGGAATCAGTAAACAAACAGCCACTCGTCATTTTTACATGCAACTTCTCACTATGCTCACAACTCTTTTTTTTTTTTTCATGTATTTAAGTCCGAGACTTGCTTATCACCAATGTTTACAGCACAGTCAAAAACTGTTGCAAGATTTTTTATCAAACATTTTCTACAACCTCACGACGATAAATTATTGCACACGAATTTGGTATGGTAGTGTCAAGCAACTATTTTGCTATGCAAATAAGTCTAAAAACGTCTTGTCTTGAAACCACTGAAATTCTCTTAATAAGGAGATTTGCAAATCTGTATTAAAAGAGTTAAGAGAATTTAGATTCTGACTTTGCAGTTGTTAATTCATACGTTGAGTTTATCGTTCGTGATTTAAACAGGTTTGTATTTTGAACACATGTACTGCGGTCGTATCTTGTAATGTGATAACAATATTTGTTTTTTTGAAGGTTTTTACAGAACTTTTAAAGCCGGCTGGGTAATACTTTGCCACGAATAATTTTTATTAGGGAGCTGATGAGTGTGACTTTGACGTCAGCTGTTTCCTGTCAAGCATAGTGCGCATGTTTGATGCAGAAAAGTGCAATCTAAAGGTTCCTGGTGACGAATCATGCGGTGGACCTGCATGCGATTTATAAAAATAACTTTATTTTGATAAAAATCCACTGTATAGCATTTTGGAAAGCTTTTTATGCTGCTATTTAACGTATCCAACCCCCTTATTTAGATGATTTTTTTCACTTTATAGCTTTGTATACTGTCTAAAGCCGTTTTCCTGCCAGCAGAGGTGTGTTTGCCCACTATACAAAGGGCGTCCAAAACACTTTTCTTGCAGGTTAACGCATAACTAAAAACAAAATTTATCAAAAGATTATGTTATAGTGAGACTGACAAAGCTTTGATGTTAGAGCGGTTTTCAATTGAGTGTCGTAAATGATTTGCCTTTACTTAGGTTTGCCTTACTATGCGTTGTGTTTGCTAAAAAAAACCGCGCCACTTTCTCAGTGGATCCAAAGTAAAACCAAAACCAATCGTGAGTTATTCCAATGAGTTTTCCCGCGCTTACATGTATTAACTCCGCATTCTGATCGGTTCATTTATTATCTGCGTCTGTTGTGGTTGGCCAGAATCTTTGGCTTACGACACTTATTGAAAACTGCTTCAGTCAGATTGACAAAGCTAATAATGTTGTACTTTAATACTGATATATAATTTTATGGCACCAGTGCTAAAGAGAGCTTATGATGTAACAATCCGCTGCCTCTGATTTTAAAACAGTGCAGTGAATATTCCCTGTGAATATGCTTTTGCTTATCTATTTATCTATGGAAATTGTAAGAATATTCGTGTCTTCAGAATGTTTATATTCTGAGGAATTCTATTTGGTTCTTATTTTTATTGAAATATGTTATTGACTTTTTTACATATAGGTATTATTTCGTGCAGGGGGCGGGTAATTTACATAAAAGTGACAGAGGTGTTTGTTGTACCTTTAAGCAGCTTAAAATGCGGTTTTTGTACAGTGTAAAATGTTCAGTTTCAAGATGTCAACACTTGCATTTTTATAGTTTGACAATTCATGTTTTAACGTTACCTCGTTTCATCCCATAGTGTAGTTATTTCGTCCTAAATATACCCCAAACAAATTACAATTCCTTGATTCGCTCTGACAAAGGGTGTACGCCCGAAACGTCAGCTTTTGGATCAATTTACTTATTCAACTCAATTGATAACAAATTGTACGTGTTTCACTTACCCGACCCAGCACCACAGTTTCTTTAACCCTTTAAGCCCAAAATTCTCATTTCTTGTCCCTATACATTTCCAATAGACGTAGTGGGGAGAAATTGTTTACATATCAAGAGAATTCATCTTGTGTGATCATGTCCTTAATTCTCATGACCTTTTTGATTGATAAGGCATCGATATTACAAGGAGAAATTTGATGCTGATCACTCTTAGGGCTTAAAGGGTTGAACTAACTCTAGTTGTCGCTATTGCGGTTATTTTCAAGGTATAAATGAGGTAGAGAGGTATGATAGTGATGACTAAAACTTGCACAAGTACAACCTGCCCAATAGAAATTTTGGGAATGCTTATGTGTTTGCTATGGTACCTCTTGGAGGTAAAATGAATTGGTGCTACGCCCAGAAAGCAAGATTCCTGTACCTTTAAGGGTTGCTATCAAAGTTCCGACGAGTATCCACGTCACTGTTATGTAAGAGTCACCGATGGGCTGGTTTAGGGTGGGGAGAAGACAAAGGCCTCTTTCTCAGGCTAACTTCTCGATTGAAATTAGTTAGTTGTCGTAGTTATTCCTAACGTTCTTATTCCTTCATACGTTGTTGTTTAACAGCCTAGCCTAACTTATAGATAGTTTCGTATCATTTTAGCAGTAGAAACTGTTGGAATATAAAGAAACCTTTCATATTATTTATACCACAGTTTTAAAATGTTTGCTTGATGTGTAAATAAAGCAAGAAAATAAAAACAGCGTGAAGTTTGTTATCGTTGTTGTGTCCTGGGATCAATTCAATGAAACTTTTACAAGTGTTATTTACAAGTGTAGTCATTGTTTCAAAGGTTGAAAACAATAGCTACACTTGTAAACTACACTTGTAAAAGTTTTATTGAATTGACCCCAGTTCTAGAAGAAAGTGTCACCATCGTTATCAGGAAATCTTATTCTGAGAACGAGGCTGGAAAAGCGCCTCGGAGCCACGATTTTGCTATAGATTTTGCAACCCTCTCCTGTAACAGGTACTGGGCTATTAAAACCTTTTGTTGTTGTTGGGATTTTTTGGTGGGGAGAGGAAATCATTCTCACCTTACACAAGGAACCGAAAGGCTTCTTACACTCGGCAATGCGCAGGTGCCGTTCTGATGCCCGGCAGCAATCGAGCCCTTGCCAAAGGTGACAAAAACTGACATCATCCTTAATCATTGGTGATTTGACGTTGTTTTGCAGAGAACGGCAAAGATATGTACCAAAGTGTGTAACGCACGTGCAGGGCCGTTGTTCAGGGCCGGGTTGTTCAAAGCGCGGTTAAGCTAACCCAGGGTTAGCATCAATTTTGATTCCAATTAAATAATTGATCAATGGAGATTTTTCTAAAGTATTTTTGCCCTTTAGCTTCGTCTCTGACTTGTCTTCGCATGTAACTTACAATAAGCTTTTGAAAACACTTCTAACAAAAAAATTAAATCACCGATTAAGTTTTAATCCTGGGTTAGCGTTAACCGACTTTCGAACAACCGGTCCCTAAGCCGCGGCTACACGTGCGATTTTTTGCTGGCACGGGTATGCGATTTTTTGAAAAATTGTCGCGTCGCCAGCGCACGGTGGTAGCTACACGTGTAACAAATTTTGGTGACAAAGTGTTGCAACAAAGACCGCGCGAGGCTGGGTTGATAATTAAGCCTGAGCCTCGCTTTAGTTCTTAAATCTTATTGGCTAGATACCCTTTTGTCGCGTCGCAAGTGCAAGAAAAAAGTTGCAGGGCGGCTACACGAGCGACAATGTCCGCGATTTTATCACGAAACATTCAACTCTTGCGACTTTTTTCTGCGATTTTTTTCAGCTCTCGCGTCGCATGTTCATGGGTGGCTACACGTGCGATTTTTACCGTGCGCTGGCGACGCGACAATTTTGTAAAAAATCGCATCACCTGTGCAAGCAAAAAATCGCACGTGTAGCCGCGGCTTAATTAAACATGTTTTTTTTTCTTTAAATGTTCTCGTTGCCGTCGCCGAAAAGCCTAGGTGAACTAGGTAAATTTATTTTACCCAGGTA
Organism: Dendrophyllia cribrosa; assembly: GCA_024195265.1. Classification (NCBI taxonomy): domain Eukaryota; kingdom Metazoa; phylum Cnidaria; class Anthozoa; order Scleractinia; family Dendrophylliidae; genus Dendrophyllia; species Dendrophyllia cribrosa. Next base: position 10,200,361 of record JAJLRJ010000003.1, read on the forward strand.
AATCAAATTTACCCAGGTAAAAGTGCTTCATGTAACCGCGGCTAATAGAATAGTTTAAACGTGTTATTGCCAAGGGATTTCCGTACTGTACCCGTGCACTCTCCAAATCACCCACTTGTTTGTGGTAAATGATAGCTGTCAGACAGTTGTCAATTCTCGACTAATAGGAAAGAAGCTAAGAGCTAGAGAGCCAATCAGATAACAGACATGTCCCCGCGCGTTTGCAAATTTGGCGCCTTTTTCGCACCTCTTTCCACAATGTTCAACGATTTCATTCCGCACTTTTCTATGAACGAAGCAGTTCTAGCTTTATCTTATGCTGCAAAACGTAAAGCAAATATCGCTTAGTTTCTATAAAACGGCTCGCAAGAACTTCTTAAAGAACTGAAAATGCTATGTAAACGTTTGGAGAAAGGAAAAGCGTGGACTGGAAACAACTTCGGCAAAAACAAGGTGAACTTTTACGGAGTGCGAGCGTTTGGAAAGTTGATATAGCCTCCTGGAAAATGTTGCATATTTATTGCGTTTACTAATATGTTCTCCTTAGAAAGAAACCTCTAAACTTTCAAAGGTACGGGCGTTTGGTTAAAAAGGGTACAAATTCCAAGGAAGACAGCGCAACATTACGCGTGTAGTAATGAAGGTGGCGAAACTTCTCGACGAAGCCGTGAGAATTATGCAACTACGTACTTTACGTACACCTCACACCTAGCTGAGGTAAGTTTGTTTTCAAACGCCGAATATTTAATAAGGGAAGTAATAGCTTTAATTTTAAGTTATTTTTGCTATTTTAACTAGAAATTAAATTGAACTGAGCTCAAATTTGATGTTAGAGAGTTTCGCTCGTGATCTTGTTCATGACGAAGGATAGGTTTTGTGCTTTGCAAATTGAAATTCTTAAAACGTTTTTAATGAATAACGAGAAAATCATAGTTTTGTTCTAGAGATAGATCTTGAAACGCTGCATTTGTCGAGTTGTAATTTAATACAGGCAATTAAGGGAAAAAGCGGTACACAGTTAACTAAAAATAAGTTAAAATAAATTCCAAGTGTTAAAACGAGAAACTATAATAAAAAGATTGTGATCTCATGTATTTTCGAAACAGTTTAAACGTTTCTTTTTATCCATAGTTATCGCGAGGATTCATATAGAATGTTATCTATCCCACAGGCTGGTCGTAAATGAGCTTTGGATACCTTCAAACAATAGAGAGAGGAAGGAAGCGTGGATTGGAAACAACGTAGGCTTAAGAGAAGGTGAGAAAAAAATTAATCATAAGTTAACGTTTACGAAGAAAGAGCTTGCAGGAAATCGAGAATAAAATATGGTTTATTTACTTTTTTCAATTACGTCCTCCGTAGGATTGTTGTTAAGTAATTCTCCACATAAGAACGATTGCAAACTTCATTGTTCTGCGGCATTGGCTCTTTCCCACATAGAATATCTTTGATTTCAAGAATAGAGGAGGAGCTGATGGTTAATAATTATATTTCATTATAAAAATAAAGAAAATCCATTTGCGTCAGATAAGTTTTAGGAAATATTCGTGCTTAACCAATCAGAATAGCAGAAGACAATAGCTAATAATTTTGCTTCTTTGATGAAGTTCCCCAAATACAACATCTTTTAAAAATTGCATGTTGTGCAATTGGGTCTCAAATTACTTGAAACCTTAAAAAAATTAGACAAAATGCACCTTGAACCTTAACTTTTTAGCGGTATTTTAGTCTAGGCCAATGAGATCACTAGTTGTGACAATGAAAAAAGTTGACATTCCATCGTGCATTGCCGTTCAGCGCTATCCTTCTAGGAGCCACTCACATGAATCCGGAATGAGTTTCATTCCGGAATGAGTTTCGTTCCAAAATGAAGTACGTACTGTATTCACATGACAAAATCGACCGGCTCAGCCTAAGGCGTTCTCGCTTGCGTGGATTTCCCGCCAGATCAGAAAACAAAGATTGCGCAAGTTTCGCGCAACGATACGCATGCGCCACTCGCCCCGGACTACACGGTTTGCGGTTTTCATCTTGGAACGAAGTTCGTTTTCAGCTTAAGCCTGGTTCACACGTGCGACGCAAATGCAAATGCAAATGCAAGCGCAAACGCAAGGAAAATACGTGTGAACCGGGGCAACGCAAAATGCAAACGCAAGTGCAAATGCAAACGCAAGGAATGGAAAAATTTTCATTTCCTTGCATTTGCATTTGCACTTGCGTTTGCGTTTCACACGTGTGAACCGGGCTCAACGCAAATGCAAGCGCAAACGCAAGGTGAAAAGCACTTGTTCCAAGCCACCGCGGTTGAAGTTGAAATCAAGATGGCGTCCTCCATGATTAAAGCAGACGAGAAACTGGCAGAGAGTGCGAAAAAATATCCTGTGCCGTTCCTTTAGCAGCCGATATGCGAGAATCAGAAAAACCATACCTGCTGCCAAAAAATCAGCGTTGTCCGCCATCTTGGAAGATAACTTCAACTGCGCCTGCGTATCTTACGTTCCTTGTGTTTGCGTTCCACGTGTGAACGTCGTTTGCGCTTGCATTTGCATTTGCATTTGCGTCGCACGTGTGAACCAGGCCTTACATGATACCAGAATGAAATGTCATGCCTGAACGAGAATTTCATTCGGACTGAAAACCGGAGTGAACTCATTCCGGAATGACCTGTACGGGAACAAAATTTCGTCTCGGTATCACGTAAACAAATACAGGGAAATATATGGAGATGGGATGAAGTCGTTCCAGAATGAGAGTCATTCCGGTATCATGTGAATAGCCCTTTATGCGGATCATTACTTAAAACGAAGAAGTTCCAAACGTTAATGGTTATTGTTCTCTTTTATAATGGAGCGTATGCATAATTAATGTATGGGGTTATACGGAAATCTTGCCGAAATTTAAACTGTAGTGCTAATTAATGTTATTGATAAATGTAATTGTCCTACCTTATATTCGTTCTATCATTTTATCTTCTAGCAGGGTCAGCCACACACGATTCTCCACCATTTGTGCAATTTCTACATCTTGGACCTGATGGAAACAATGACTGAAGAACTTCACACGGGCGCTGAAGAAAGAAAGTTCGTCAAAGACCGTTTAGTATTGGTATCGTACATTTTGTTTATTTTTCCCTAGGTCGGGTTAATTTAGTCAATCCATGAATTGTTTAGTCAAACCATGAATTGACCATTTTGTATATTATCAACAAATTCATGATTTCTTGATATTATATAATGGTATTGGTAAGATTTTTTTCGTATAACCTCATACATTACGTCGAGTGGTTTCTCATTTTCAGACTCTTTTTTTTTCAACTTTGTGTTGGCTTTTGTCATGCTGCGCTGATGTTCGACTTTGCCGTTTTCTACATATCGTAAAATGGTCTCAGCTTAGTGACAGAATTTTCTATGCAACTGGACGAGCTAGCAATTATATATAGGATTGTAACACAGAAGTGGTCTCTCTTTTCTCTTAGGGACGATCGACTAAGCAAAGCACTTGAGCGTACGCGAAACTCGCGGCCTGCCGCGAGGAAACGCGACGCGTGGGCAAGGCGAAGATGACAAGAGAGACTTTTGACCAAGCCAAAGCGTTTGAATTTTGCGTTGCTCTTTGAACGCTAAATTCATGCTGGATCTAACAGTCATCTTACGCAATATTTGATCCGTCTTTCAGTTCGTATTATCTGTACGCTTTTCCAAAACGGATGCTTACGTCTTAACGGTCCTTGATCCGTCTTATACAATCGTCGGTCCGTCTTTTTTCAGTTCATATTATCTGTGTGCATTCGCAAAACAGCTGCTATCGTCGCGTTACATAATCATTGATCCCTCTTCTCGCAGTTCGTTTTAACTGTGCGCATTTGCAATACAGCTGCTTTCATCGTATTACACAATTCTTGATCCATCTCGTTTCAGTTCTTTTCACCGTGCGCATTTAAAACACCGCTGATTTTGTCGTGTCGCTCAATCGTTAATACGTCTTCTTTTACATTTTTTTAACTGTGTGCATCTGCAATACATCTGCCTTCGTCGTCTTACACAATCGCTGATCCGCCTTCTCTCAGTTCGTATCAGCTCTTCGCATTTGCAATGCGGCTGCTTTCATCGTCTTACACAATCTATTATTCGTTTTCTTCCAGTTCGTTTTAACTGTGCACATTTGCAATACAGCTGCTTTCGTCTATCCGTCTTCTTTCAGTTCGTATTATCTGCGTGCATTTGAAATACAGCTGCTTTTGTCGTCTTACACAATCGCTGATCCGCCTTCTCTCAGTTCGTATCAGCTCTTCGCATTTGCAATACGGCTGCTTTCATCGTCTTACACAATCTATGATTCGTCTTCTTCCAGTTCGTTTTAACTGTGTACATTTGCGATACAGCTGCTTTCGTCGCGTTATACAATCGTTGATCCGTCTTCTTTCAGTTCGTATTATCTGCGTGCATTTGAAATACAGCTGCTTTCGTCGCGTTACACAATCGTTGATCCGTCTTTTCTCAGATCGTTTTAACTGTGCGCATTTGTGATATATCTGCTTTCGTCATGTTACGCAATCGTTGGTGCGTCTTCTTTCAGTTCGTATTACCTGTGCGCATTTCTAATACGGCTGCTTTCGTCATCTTACACAATCCATGCGATTCGTCTTCTTCCAGTTCGTTTTAACTTTGTGCATTTCCAATACCTCTGCTTTCGTCGTGTTACACAATCGTTGATCCGTCTATATTCAGTTCGTTTAAACTGTGCGCATCTAATACGGCTGCTTTCGCCGTCTTACACAATTACTGATCCGTCGTCTTTCAGTTCGTTTCAACTGTGCGCATCTCAAATACCGCTGATTTTATTGTGTCGCACAATTGTTGATTCGTCTTCTTCCAGTTCGTATTATATGTGCGTATTTTGCAAAACGGTTTCTATTGTCGTCTTACACAATCGCTGATCCGCCTTCTCTCAGTTTGTATTATCTGTTCGCATTTTACAATTCGGCTACTTTCGTCCTATAACTCAGTTGTTGATCCGTTTTCTTTCAGTTCGTTTTTACTGTGCGCATTTGCAATACAGGAACTTTTCGTCGCGTTACACAATCGTTGATCCGTCTTTTCTCAGTTCGAATTATCTGCGTGCATTAGAAATACAGCTGCTTTCGTCGCGTTACACAATCGTTGATCCGTCTTTTATCAGTTCGTTTTAACTGTGCGCATTTGTGATATATCTGCTTTCGTCATGTTACGCAATCGTTGGTGCGTCTTCTTTCAGTTCGTATTACCTGTGCGCATTTCTAATACGGTTGCTTTTGTCATCTTACACAATCCATGATTCGTCTTCTTCCAGTTCGTTTTAACTTTGTGTATTTGCAATACCTCTGCTTTCGTCGTCTTACACAATTACTGATCCGTCGTCTTTCAGTTCGTTTCAACTGTGCGCATCTAAAATACCGCTGATTTTATTGTGTCGCACAATCGTTGATTCGTCTTCTTCCAGTTCGTATTATATGTGCGTATTTTGCAAAACGGTTTCTATGGTCGTGTTACACAATCGCTGATCCGCCTTCTCACAGTTTGTATTATCTGTTCGCATTTTACAATTCGGCTACTTTAGTCCTATTACTCAATTGTTGATCCGTCTTCTTTCAGTTCGTTTTTACTGTGCGCATTTGCAATACACGAACTCTTTCGTCGCGTTACACAGTCGTTGATCCGTCTTTTCTCAGCTCGTTTGAACTGTACGCATTTGCAATACCTCTGCTTTCGTCGTCTCACACAATCCATGATTCGTTTTCTTTCAGCTGGTTTTAACAGTGTGCATTTAAAGAACCTCTGCATTCGTCGTCTTACACAATCGCTGATCCGCCTTCTCTCAGTTCGCATTAACTGTTCGCATTTGTAACACGGTTTCTTTCGTCATCTTACACAATTCCTGATCCGTCGTCTTTCAGTTCGTTTCAAATGTGCGCATTTAAAATATCTCTGATTTTATTGTGTCGCACAATCGTTCATCCGTCTACTTTCAGTTCGTTTTAACTGTGCGCATTGCAATACGGCTGCTGTTCTCGCGTTACACAATTGCTGATCCGCCATCTGTCAGTTCGTATCAGCTGTTCGCATTCGCAATACGGCTGCTTTCATCGTCTTACACAATAGTTGATCCGGCGTCTCTCAGTTTGTTTTAATTGTTGGCCTTTGCAATTCCTCTGCTTTCATCGTCTTACACAATTCCTGATCCGTTTTCTTTCAGTTCGTTTTAACTGTGCGCGTTTGCAATACTTCTGCTTTCGTCGTGTTACGCAATCGTCGATCCGTCTATATTCACTTCGTATTATCTGTGAGCATTACTAATACAGCTGCTTTCATCGTCTTACACAATTCCTGATCCGTCTTCATTCAGTTCGTTTTAACTATGCGCATTTGCAATACCTCTGCTTTCGTCGTCTCACACAATCCATGATTCGTTTTCTTTCAGCTGGTTTTAACTGTGTGCATTTAAAGTACCTCTGCTTTCATCGTCTTACACAATCGCTGATCCGCCTTCTCTCAGTTCGTATTTGCTGTTCGCATTCAGTTCCAACACGGTTTCTTTCGTCATCTTACACAATTCCTGATCCGTCGTCTTTCAGGTCGTTTCAAATGTGCGCATTTGAAATACCGCTGATTTTATTGTGTCGCACAATCGTTCATCCGTCTACTTTCAGTTCGTTTTAACTGTGCGCATTGCAATACGGCTGCTGTTGTCGCGTTACACAATTGCTGATCCGCCATCTCTCAGTTCGTATCAGCTGTTCGCATTCGCAATACGGCTGCTTTTATCGTCTTACACAATAGTTGATCCGGCTTCTCTCAAATTGTTTTAATTGTGGGCATTTGCAATTCCTCTGCTTTCATCGTCTTACACAATTCCTGATCCGTCTTCTTTCAGTTCGTTGTAACTGTGTGCATTGCAATACAACTGCTTTCGTCGCGGTACACAGTGGTTAGTTAATCTTCTTTCAGTTCGTTTTAACTGTGCGCATTTAATACGGCTGCTTTCGTCGTTTTACACAGTTACTTATCCGTCGTCTTTCAGTTCGTTTCAACTGTACGCATCTAAAATACCGCTGATTTTATTGTGTCCCACAATCGTTGATTCTTCTTCTTCCAGTTCGTATTATATGTGCGCATTGTGCAAAACGGTTTCTATCGTCGTCTTACACAATCGTTGATCCGCCTTCTCTCAGTTTGTACAATCTGTTCGCATTTTACAATTCGGCTACTTTCGTCCTATTAGTCAATTGTAGATACGTCTTATTTCAGTTCGTTTTTACCGTGCGCATTTGCAATACACGAACTCTTTCGTCGCGTTACACAATCGTTGATCCGTATATTCTCAGTTCGTTTTAACTGTGCGCATTTGCAATACCTCTGCTTTCGTCGTCTCACACAATCCATGATTCGTTTTCTTTCAGCTGGTTTTAACTGTGTGCATTTAAACTTCCTCTGCTTTCATCGTCTTACGCAATCGCTGATCCGCCTCCTCTCAGTTCGTATTTGCTGTTCGCATTCAGTCGCAACACGGTTTCTTTCGTCATCTTACACAATTCCTGATTCGTCGTCTTTCAGTTCGTTTCAAATGTGCGCATTTGAAATACCGCTGATTTTATTGTGTCGCACAATCATTCATCCGTCTACTTTCAGTTTGTTTTAACTCTGCACATTGCAATACGGCTGCTGTTGTCGCGTTACACAATTGTTGATCCGCCATCTCTCAGTTCGTATCAGCTGTTCGCATTCGCAATACGGCTGCTTTCATCGTCTTACACAATAGTTGATCCGGCTTCTCTCAGTTTGTTTTAATTGTGGGCATTTGCAATTCCTCTGCTTTCATCGTCTTACACAATTCCTGATCCGTCTTCTTTCAGCTCGTTTTAACTGTGCGCATTGGCAATACAGCTGCTTTCGTCGCGTTACACAGTGGTTGGTTCATCTTCTTTCAGTTCGTTTTAACTGTGCGCGTTTGCATTACTTTTGCTTACGTCGTGTTACACAATCGTCGATCCGTCTATATTCACTTCGTATTATCTGTGTGATCCGCCTTCTCTCAGTTTGTATTATCTGTGCGCAAATGCAATACTTTTGCTTTCGTCGTGTTACACAATCGTCGATCCGTCTATATTCACTTCGTATTATCTGTGCGCATTACTAATACAGCTGCTTTCATCGTCTTACACAATTCCTGATCCGTCTTCTTTCAGTTCGTTTTAACTATGCGCATTTGCAATACCTCTGCTTTCGTCGTCTCACACAATCCATGATTCGTTTTCTTTCGGCTGGTTTTAACTGTGTGCATTTAAAGTACCTCTGCTTTCATCGTCTTACAAAATCGCTGATCCGCCATCTCTCAGTTCGTATCAGCTGTTCGCATTCGCAATACCGCTGCTTTCATCGTCTTACACAATAGTTGATCCGGCTTCTCTCAGTTTGTTTTAATTGTGGGCATTTGCAATTCCTCTGCTTTCATCGTCTTACACAATTCCTGATCCGTCTTCTTTCAGTTCGTTGTAACTGTGTGCATTGCAATACAACTGCTTTCGTCGCGGTACACAGTGGTTAGTTAATCTTCTTTCAGTTCGTTTTAACTGTGCGCGTTTGCAATACTTCTGCTTTCGTCTTGTTATGCAATCGTCGATCCGTCTATATTCACTTCGTATTATCTGTGAGCATTACTAATACAGCTGCTTTCATCGTCTTACACAATTCCTGATCCGTCTTCTTTCAGTTCGTTTTAACTGTGCGCATTTGCAATTAAGCTGATTTCGTAGTCTCACACTATCGATGATCCGCCTTCTCTCAGTTTGTATTATCTATGCGCATTTGCAATACATTCTCTATTAACCAGTTCCTGATCCGACTTCTTTCAGATGGTCAAACTTCGCTGTCATGTTAAAATACTGTCTTAGTCTGCTTTGCAGTTCATGTTCTCACTTTTCTTTCGCTCGTAGTCGTATCTTACAACTTTGTCGAGTTTCTTTCATTTTTTTATTATCCATTCCATAGAATCTAATTGTCATGACTCCAGCCCTTAAAAGGCCTTTACTCTGCCATTTGCCTTTCTTCAGCCTCTTCTTACTTAATCCACTCTTCCTTCAACGTTCTCCCTTTTTCATGTACGTGTGTTATTAATTAGCTGTTTTGTCTGGGACATTGGTTGATGTTTTTGTAGCGTTAGTGTGCGAGAAGACAGCTGAGGTTTCTGGCCCATATATTTCGCATACTTAGGACAAGCCAGTCAGAATGTGTGCTCTCCACACACCCACCCCATGGTAGATGCAAGCCGGGATCTCAACGAACAACCTATCTGTAATATGTTAAACTGCTGCTTGGTTTGCCGACCTTGCAGTGATACTTGCGACGCAGCCGACCAATGATGGTGATGATGATGATGATGACGATGATGATGATGATGGTGATGGTGTGCCGAACTTGGGGATACACTCAAGACTCACTTGTACAATTCCACGTTTTATTCGTTCCTAATTTTCGCTAATACATTTTCTCCAACCGATTCGATTTCTCTCGAGATCTTACACACTCAATCACCATCTATCTTGTCCGATTTCAAAAGTCAATCAGCGAAAAAATCAAAAAATGTCATATCCGGTAATTATTTTTCGGCACTCGACAGTTCCGGTCACGCTCCCCTAAAAATTAATGATCTTAATTTTTACTCTGTCTCCTCTATTCAGAACGTCAAGTCTAGTCAAGTTCAAGTTCACGATCAACAATCAGTTTGATTTTCGCTCTCGCATCGTGGGCTGCCCTTCTCTTTGCCACACTCCTGTTGGGTTCTTAACTTATAGTTTCGTTCACCTCGGCCGGTTCCTTGTTGTAGCTCCTTATTTCGAGGGGACACACTAGCTGAAGTGGACGTTGAATCTTGTTTCCTCTGTGTAGCAGAACAACTTCCCTCACAACTCCGTCTCTCCATTTCACATGTTGAACCACTTTGGCCTTCTTCCACTCGCCTCGGTTTCTGTTCTCATTTACCACTAGAACAATCTCTCCCATCTCAGGCATTTGTAGCTTGTCCTTTCTGTTAACTCTGTGCGATTCCATTAGACTGTGGACATATTCTTTCTGCCAACGGTGCCATGCGTGTTCTCTAGCGTTTTTCAGACGTCTGTGCAGCTTGGTGACTTCCCCCTCGTCGATCTCAATGTCTGCTAGCTCATGAGCATTCTGGCCCCACATTAGTACATTTGGCATCAAGGTTTGTGGTCCACCCTCGTCACTCTCAACGTATGTTAGGGGTCGATTGTTGAGATGCTTCTCGGTGTCTATGACCACTGCTCCAAGTTGTTCAAATGCAAGATGTGTGTTTCCCAGCGTCTTGTACACTGTTTTCTTGATGTCTTTAATCAGCGTTTCGTTCATTCCTCCCCACAATGGTGACTTGCAGAGATTGAACTGCCATTTAATCTCTTTTTGTGCGAGGTAATCTTGTAACTTCACACCCAACAGAGGTGGCGCAGTGCTGAGAGCACTCGCCTCCCACCAATGTGGCCCGGGTTGGATTCCCGGCCCGGCGTCATATGTGGGTTGAGTTTGTTGTTGGTTCTCTCCTTGCTCCGAGAGGTTTTTCTCCGGGTACTCCGGTTTTCCCCTCTTCTCAAAAACCAACACTTCCAAATTCCAATTCGATCCGGAATTTCAAGGGCCACAGGTTTGTTAGTCTGAGACTATTAAGTGCTATCCTCGTTAAATAAAGTTATTTATTATTTATTATTATTATTATTCTTTCGAATCTTTTTAATCCATGTTGCCTTTGTCGTAAATGTCGCGGCGTTGTCTGAGACAATTCGCTCTGGTCTTCTTGTTATGAAGGCGTTTAGCTTCCTTTGAAATTCCTCAGCTGTCTAGGTTCTGGTCAGCTCCAGGTACACCGCTCTTGATGTAGCACATGTGAAAATCAGCACATAAGCCTTCTCCTCCCTTGTCTTGCTAACCTTGCACTTCAACGGCCCGGCAAAGTCCACACCCACGTACTGAAAGGGACGATTGACCTCAGTACGAAACTCTGGTAGCATGGAAGTGGTCGGCGCTCCGCATGGCTTGGTGGCGAACACCTTACAGATGTTGCAGTTACGTATCTCCTTCTTCACTAGGGTACGGAGTCGAGGTATCCACCATTCTTTCCTCAAAGCCGCCATTGTGTTGCCACACCCAAGTGCTTTATTTGAGCGTGGACGTGCTGAATGAGCTTCTGAGTAAACGGCCCATCCTCTAAGCACGCTGGGTTGTATCCCTGGATTCTTCCAGTGCATTTGAGGAGGTTGGTCTCCTTGTCCCTGACTAGTTTCCATTCGGCTCTTTCCATGTCATCAGGGATTCCTCTTTGTACTCTTTCCACCCAATGTTGTTTAGCTTTCCCAGGTTCTTCGGTATACAACGGGCCCGACTTCTTCTTTATCTTCTTTAAGTTTGTAAGACTGTTGGTCTTGAATCTCAGGACCCAAGCAGTAATCCGTAGTACTCTCCAATACGTGTTTCGCAAGAGCAGCTCGTGCCACTCATCTGTCTCTCGGTCTTCAGTGCTGCCTTTAACTTGTTCCTTGGTTTCGGTTGGCGTTTCCTCCCTCGTGCAAGCCACAATATCCTTCAGTGGTTTCTCTTCTTGAGACCTTGGAGTGCATTTAATGCTTGGCTGGGGTGGCCACGCCTTCTTTGCTAGTAGCCACTGTGGTCCTTCATACCATCAATACTCCTCCCTCTTGCCCAGAGATGCACCTCTACTTCCCAGATCAGCAAGGTTTTAATCTGTGGGGCAATAGCTCCATTGAATTTCGAATTCTTACGTTATCTGGGCCATTTTCCGCACTCTGTTTGAGAGGAACACCTTCCAGGACTTTCCGGGATTTAAAATCCAGTATAAAGCTACCATGCTGTCCATCCACACTGTGATACTTTCCACTGGCCATCATCGCAAAGCGTTATGGAGATTCTTCGCAAGATTTGCCGCCATTTGTACGCCGATTAAATCTAATCTTACTATTGAAGTGTTTCGTTTGGAGATCCTCGATTTCGATGTCAGGAGGCCTTTGACCACGCCTGAACTGTGCTCTACTACTGCTATGGCGGCAGCGCAGCAGGCTTGATTACTTGCATCGGCGAATATGTGTAGGTGTACTGCTTCTACTTTTGTCATGTCTCTCATTATGCACCTAGGTACGGTCACAATTTTCAATTGCTTTGTCCACTTGGTCCACTCCTTTCTTAGGGGATCCAATATCTCCACGGTCCAACTTTTCTTCTCGTCACACGCCTCTCTGTATATCCGCATTCCCTCCACAGTAGTCGGCGATAATATGCCGAGGGGATCATATATGCTGTCCAGGTGGCTGAGAATAGTTTTCTTGGTAACCAGTTCTTCCTCAGCAAATCGTCGCATGGTTAATTCTAACGTGTCGTTTTGTTTGTCCCAGTTAAGTCCAAGTATCTTGCTTGCATTGGTGGTCATCCCATCACTCTCAAGCTCTCGAAGATTGGACTCCCATTTGTGAACTGGAAACCTTGCTTCCTCCAATATCTGGGTAGCTTCTGATTTGAACCTTTCCATTTCTTCTAATCCTTGGCCAGTTTTCATTAAGTTATCCACATAGGTTTTGCTTCGCAGCGTTTGAACTGTTTCTCTGACCTGTTCAGGCTGTTGGTTGTAATGATTCTCTAATGTGGCTCCAAGTATGAATGGGCTTGACTCTGCTCCAAAGGGTACTCGTGTGAACCGCAAGTGTTCTGTGCGCATTTAAAATACCGCTGATTTTTTCGTGTCACACAATCGTTGATCCGTCGTTCAATTCGTTTTCATAACTATGTGCATTTAAAACACCGCTGATTTTGTCGTGTCGCTCAATCGTTTATACGTCTTCTTTCACATTGTTTTAACTGTGTGCATCTGCAATACCTCTACTTTCATTGCGTTACACAATCGTTGATCCGTTTTCTTTTAGTTCGTTTTAACTGTGCGCATTGCAATACGGCTGCTGTTTTCGCGTTACACAATTGCTCATCCGCCATCTCTTTGTTCGTATCGGCTCTTCGCATTCGCAATACGGCTGCTTTCATCGTCTTACACAATAGTTGTTCCGGCTTCCCTCAGTTTGTTTTAATTGTCGGCATTTGCACTTCCTCTGCTTTCATCGTCTTACACAATTCCTGATCCGTCTTCTTTCAGCTCGTTTCAACTGTGTGCATTGGCAATACAGCTGCTTTCGTCGCGTTACACAGTGGTTGATTAATCTTCTTTCAGTTCGTTTTAACTGTGCGCGTTTGCAATACTTCTGCTTTCGTCGTGTGACACCATCGTCGATCCGTCTATATTCACTTCGTATTATCTGTGCCGTTACTATTTCATCGTATTACACAATTCCTGATTCGTCTTCTTTCAGTTCGTTTTAACTGTGCGCATTTGCAATTAAGCTGATTTCGTAGTCTCACACAATCGATGATCCGCCTTCTCTCAGTTTGTATTATCTGTGCGCATTTGCATTACATTCTCTATTACCCAGTTCCTGATCCGACTTCTTTCATATGGTCAAACTTCGCTATCATGTAAAAATACTGTCTTAGTCTGCTTTGCAGTTTATGTTCTCACTTTTCTTTCGCTCGTAGTGGTATCTTACAACTTTGTCGAGTTTCTTTAATTTTTTTATTATCCATGCCATAGAATGTAATTGTCATGACTCCAGCCCTTAAAAGGCCTCTACTCTGCCATTTGCCTTTCTTCAGCCTCCTCTTACTTAATCCACTTTTCCTTCAACGTTCTCCCTTTTTCATGTACGTGTGTTATTAATAAGCTGTTTTGTCTGGGACATTGGTTGATGTTTTTGTAGCCTTAGTGTGCGAGAAGACAGCTGAGGTTTCTGGGCGATATATTTCGCATACTTGAGGACAAGCCAGTCAGAATGTGTGCTCTCTACACACCCACCCCATGGTAGATGCAAGCCGGGATCTCAACGAACAACCTATCTGTAATATGTTAAACTGCTGCTTGGTTTGCCGACCTTGCCAGTGATACTTGCGACGCAGCCGACCAATGATGGTGATGATGATGATGATGACGATGATGATGATGATGGTGATGGTGTGCCGAACTTGGGGATACACTCAAGACTCACTTGTACAATTCCACGTTTTATTCGTTCCTACAATTCGCTCATACATTTTCTCCAACCGATTCGATTCCTCTCGAGATCTTACACACTTAATCACCATCTATCTTGTCCGATTTCAAAAGTCAATCAGCGAAAAAATCAAAAAATGTCATATCCGGTAATTATTTTTCGGCACTCGACAGTTCCGGTCACGCCCCCTAAAAAATTAATGATCTTAATTTTTACTCTGTCTCCTCTATTCAGAACGTCAAGTCTAGTCAAGTTCAAGTTCACGATCAACAATCAGTTTGATTTTCGCTCTCGCATCGTGGGCTGCCCTTCTCTTTGCCACACTCCTGTTGGGTTCTTAACTTATAGTTTCGTTCACCTCGGCCGGTTCCTTGTTGTAGCTCCTTATTTCGAGGGGACACACTAGCTGAAGTGGACGTTGAATCTTGTTTCCTCTGTGTAGCAGAACAACTTCCCTCACAACTCCGTCTCTCCATTTCACATGTTGAACCACTTTGGCCTTCTTCCACTCGCCTCGGTTTCTGTTCTCATTTACCACTAGAACAATCTCTCCCATCTCAGGCATTTGTAGCTTGTCCTTTCTGTTAACTCTGTGCGATTCCATTAGACTGTGGACATATTCTTTCTGCCAACGGTGCCATGCGTGTTCTCTAGCGTTTTTCAGACGTCTGTGCAGCTTGGTGACTTCCCCCTCGTCGATCTCAATGTCTGCTAGCTCATGAGCATTCTGGCCCCACATTAGTACATTTGGCATCAAGGTTTGTGGTCCACCCTCGTCACTCTCAACGTATGTTAGGGGTCGATTGTTGAGATGCTTCTCGGTGTCTATGACCACTGCTCCAAGTTGTTCAAATGCAAGATGTGTGTTTCCCAGCGTCTTGTACACTGTTTTCTTGATGTCTTTAATCAGCGTTTCGTTCATTCCTCCCCACAATGGTGACTTGCAGAGATTGAACTGCCATTTAATCTCTTATTGTGCGAGGTAATCTTGTAACTTCACACCCAACAGAGGTGGCGCAGTGCTGAGAGCACTCGCCTCCCACCAATGTGGCCCGGGTTGGATTCCCGGCCCGGCGTCATATGTGGGTTGAGTTTGTTGTTGGTTCTCTCCTTGCTCCGAGAGGTTTTTCTCCGGGTACTCCGGTTTTCCCCTCTTCTCAAAAACCAACACTTCCAAATTCCAATTCGATCCGGAATTTCAAGGGCCACAGGTTTGTTAGTCTGAGACTATTAAGTGCTATCCTCGTTAAATAAAGTTATTTATTATTATTATTCTTTCGAATCTTTTTAATCCATGTTGCCTTTGTCGTAAATGTCGCGGCGTTGTCTGAGACAATTCGCTCTGGTCTTCTTGTTATGAAGGCGTTTAGCTTCCTTTGAAATTCCTCAGCTGTCTAGGTTCTGGTCAGCTCCAGGTGCACCGCTCTTGATGTAGCACATGTGAAAATCAGCACATAAGCCTTCTCCTCCCTTGTCTTGCTAACCTTGCACTTCAACGGCCCGGCAAAGTCCACACCCACGTACTGAAAGGGACGATTGACCTCAGTACGAAACTCTGGTAGCATGGAAGTGGTCGGCGCTCCGCATGGCTTGGTGGCGAACACCTTACAGATGTTGCAGTTACGTATCTCCTTCTTCACTAGGGTACGGAGTCGAGGTATCCACCATTCTTTCCTCAAAGCCGCCATTGTGTTGCCACACGCAAGTGCTTTATTTGAGCGTGGACGTGCTGAATGAGCTTCTGAGTAAACGGCCCATCCTCTAAGCACGCTGGGTTGTATCCCTGGATTCTTCCAGTGCATTTGAGGAGGTTGGTCTCCTTGTCCCTGACTAGTTTCCATTCGGCTCTTTCCATGTCATCAGGGATTCCTCTTTGTACTCTTTCCACCCAATGTTGTTTAGCTTTCGCAGGTTCTTCGGTATACAACGGGCCCGACTTCTTCTTTATCTTCTTTAACTTTGTAAGACTGTTGGTCTTGCATCTCAGAACCCAAGCAGTAATCCGTAGTACTCTCCAATACGTGTTTCGCAAGAGCAGCTCGTTCCACTCATCTGTTTCTTGGTGTTCAGTTCTCCCTTTAACTTGTTCCTTGGTTTCTGTCGGCGTTTCCTGCCTCGTGCAAGCCATAATATCCTTCAGTGGTTTCACTTCTTCTTGAGACCTTGGAGTGCATTTAATGCTTGGCTGGGGTGGCCACCCCTCCTTTGCTAGTAGCCACTGTGGTCCTCCGTCTTGCGCAGAGATGCACTTTTACTTGCCAGATCAGCAAGGTAATGTTCTGTGGGGCAATATCTCCATTGAATTGCGAATTCTTCCGTTATCTGGGCCATTTTCCGCACTCTGTTTGAGAGGAACACCTTCCAGGACTTTCCGGGATTTAAAATCCAGTATAAAGCTACCATGCTGTCCATCCACACTGTGATACTTTCCACTGGCCATCATCGCAAAGCGTCATGGAGATTCTAAGCTAGATTTGCCGCCATTTGTACGCCGATTAAATCTAATCTTACTATTGAAGTGTTTCGTTTGGAGATCCTCGATTTCGATGTCAGGAGGCCTTTGACCACGCCTGAACTGTGCTCTACGACTGCTATGGCGGCAGCGCAGCAGGCTTGATTTAATACTTACATCGGCGAATGTGTGTAGATGTACTGCTTCTACCTTTGTCATGTCTCTCATTATGCTCCTAGGTACGGTCACAATTTTCAATTGCTTTGTCCACTTGGTCCACTCTTTTCTTAGGGGATACAATATCTCCACGGTCCAACTTTTCTTCTCGTCACACGCCTCTCTGTATATCCGAATTCCCTCCACAGTAGTCGGCGATAATATGCCGAGGGGGTCATATATGCTGTCCAGGTGGCTGAGAATAGTTTTATTGGTAACCAGTTCTTCCTCAGCAAATCGTCGCATGGTTAATTCTAACGTGTCGTTTTGTTTGTCCCAGTTAAGTCCAGGTATCTTGCTTGCATTGGTCATCCCATCACTCTCAAGCTCTCGAAGATTAGACTCCCATTTGTGAACTGGAAACCTTGCTTCCTCCAATATCTGGGTAGCTTCTGATTTGAACCTTTCCATTTCTTCTAATCCTTGGCCTAAGTTATCCACATAGGTGTTGCCTCGCAGCATTTGAACTGTTTCTCTGACCTGTTCAGGCTGTTGGTTGTAGTGATTCTGTAAGGTGGCTCCAAGTATGAATGGGCTTGACTCTGCTCCAAAGGGTACTCGTGTGAACCGCAAGTGTTCTGTGCGCATTTAAAATACCGCTGATTTTTTCGTGTCACACAATCGTTGATCCGTCGTTCAATTCGTTTTATAACTGTGTGCATTTAAAAAACCGCTGATTTTGTCGTGTCGCTCAATCGTTTATACGTCTTCTTTCACATTATTTTAACTGTGTGCATCTGCAATACCTCTACTTTCATTGCGTTACACAATCGTTGATCCGTTTTCCTTCATTTCGTTTTAATTGTGCGTATTTGCAATACATCTGCCTTCGTCGTCTTACACAATCGCTGATCCGCCTTCTCTCAGTTCGTATTAGCTCTTCGCATTTGCAATACGGCTGCTTTCATCGTCTTACACAATCTATGATTCGTCTTCTTTCAGTTCGTTTTAACTGTGCACATTTCCAATACGGCTGCTTTCATCGCGTTATACAATCGTTGATGAGTCTTCTTTCAGTTCGTATTATCTACGTACATTTGAAATACAGCTGCTTTCGTCGCGTTACACAATCGTTGATCCGTCTTTTCTCAGTTCGTTTTAACTGTGCGCATTTGTGATATATATCCTTTCGTCATGTTACGCATTCGTTGGTGCGTCTTCTTTCAGTTCGTATTACCTGTGCGCATTTCTAATACGGCTGCTTTCGTCATCTTACACAATCCATGACTCGTCTTCTTCCAGTTCGTTTTAACTGTGCGCATTTGTGATATATCTGCTTTCGTCATGTTACGCAATCGTTGGTGCGTCTTTTTCAGTTCGTATTACCTGTGCGGATTTGAAATACAGCTGGTTTCGTCGCGTTACACAATCGTTGATCCGTCTTCTTTCAGTTCGTATTATCTGCGTGCATTTGAAATACAGCTGCTTTCGTCGCGTTACACAATCGTTGATCCGTCTTCTTTCAGTTCGTATTATCTGCGTGCATTTGAAATGCAGCTGCTTTCGTCGCGTTACACAATCGTTGATCCGTCTTCTTTCAGTTCGTATTTTCTGCGTGCATTTGAAATACAGCTGCTTTCGTCGCGTTACACAATCGTTGATCCGTCTTCTTTCAGTTCGTATTATCTGCGTGTATTTGAAATACAGCTGCTTTCGTCGCGTTACACAATCGTTGATCCGTCTTCTTTCAGTTCGTATTATCTGCGTGCATTTGAAATGCAGCTGCTTTCGTCGCGTTACACAATCGTTGATCCGTCTTTTCTCAGTTCGTTTTAACTGTGCGCATTTGTGATATATCTGCTTTCGTCATGTTACGCAATCGTTGGTTCGTTTTCTTTCAGTTCGTATTACCTGTGCGCATTTCTAATACGGCTGCTTTCGTCATGTTACACAATCCATGACTCGTCTTCTTCCAGATCGTTTCAACTTTGTGCCTTTGCAATACCTCTGCTTTCGTCGCGTTACACAATCGTTAATCCGTCTATATTCAGTTCGTTTTAACTGTGAGCATCTAATACGGCTGCTTTCGTCGTCTTACACAATTACTGATCAGACGTCTTTCAGTTCGTTTCAACTGTGGGTATCTACAATTCCGCTGATTTTATTGTGTCGCACAATCGTTGATTCGTATTCTTCCAGTTCGTATTATATGTGCGTATTTTGCAAAACGGTTTCTATCGTCGTCTTACACAATCGCTGATCCGCCTTCTCTCAGTTTGTATTATCTGTTCGCATTTTACAATTTGTCTACTTTCGTCCTATTACTCAATTGTTGTTACGTCTTCTTTCAGTTCGTTTTTACTGTGCGCATTTGCAATACAGGAACTCTTTCGTCGCGTTACACAATCGTTGATCCGTCTTTTCTCAGTTCGTTTTAACTATGCGCATTTGGAATACCTCTGCTTTCGTCGTCTCACACAATCCATGATTCGTTATCTTTCAGTCTTTCAGCTGGTTTTAACTGTGTGCATTTAAAGTACCTCTGCTTTCGTCGTCTTACACAATCGGCGATCCGCCTTCTCTCAGTTCGTATTAGCTGTTCGCATTTGCAACACGGTTTCTTTCGTCATCTTACACAATTCCTGATCCGTCGTCTTTCAGTTCGTTTCAAATGTGCGCATTTGAAATATCGCTGATTTTGTTGTGTCGCACAATCGTTCATCCGTCTACTTTCAGTTCGTTTTAACTGTGCTCATTGCAATACGGCTGCTGTTGTCGCGTTACACAATTGCTGATCCGCCATCTCTCAGTTCGTATCAGCTGTTCGCATTCGATATACGGCTACTTTCATCGTCTTACACAATATGTAGTTGATCCGGCCTTTCTCAGTTTGTTTTAATTCTGGGCATTTGCAATTCCTCTGCTTTCATTGTTTTACAGGATTCCTGATACGTATTCTTTCAGCTGATTTTTACGGTGTGCATTGGCAATACAGCTGCTTTTGTCGCGTTACACATGGGTTGATTAATCTTCTTTCAGTTCATTTTAACTGTGCGTGTTTGGAATACTTCTGGTTTTCTTTCGCTCGAAGTGGTATCTTTCAACTTTGTCGAGTTTCTTTAATTTTATTATCCATTCCATAGAATCTTATTGTCATGACTCCAGCCCTTAAAAGGCCTCTTCTCAGCCATTTGCCTTTTTTCTGCCTCCTCTTACTGAATCCACTTTTCCTTCAACGTTCTCCCTTTTGCATGTCTGTTTGTTATTAATTAGCTGTTTTGTCTGGGACATTGGTTGATATTTTTGTAGCCTTAGTGTGCGAGAAGACAGCTGAGGTTTCTGGACCATATATTTCGAATGCTTGAGGACAAGCCAGTCAGAATGTGTGCTCTCTACACACCCACCCCATGATGCAAGCCGGGATCCTAACGAACAACCTATCTGCAATATGTTAAACTGCTGCTTGGTTGTCCGACCTTGCCAGTGATACTTGCGCCGCAGCCGACCAATGATGATGATGATGATGATGATGATGATGGTGGTGATTGTGGTGGTGGTGATGATGGGGGTACACTCAAGACCCACTTGTACAATTCCACGTTTTATTCGTTCCTGCAATTCGCTCTGACATTTTCTCCAACCGATTCGATTCCTCTCGAGATCTTAAACACTCAATCACCATCTCTCTTCTCCGATTTCAAAAGTCAATCAACGAAAAAATCAAAGAATGTCATATCCGGTAATTATTTTTCGGCACTCGACAGTTCCGGTCACGCTCCCCTAAAAATTAATGTTCTTAATTTTTACTCTCTGTCTCCTCTATTCAGAACGTCAAGTCTAGTCAAGTTCAAGTTCACGATCAACAATCAGTTTGATTTTCGCTCTCGCATCGTGGGCTGCCCTTCTCTTTGCCACACTCCTGTTGGGTTCTTGACTTGTAGTTTCGTTCACCTCGGCCTGTTCCTTGCTGTAGCTCCTTATTTCGAGAGGCTGAAGTGGACGTTGAATCTTGTTTCCTTTTTGTAGCAGAACAACTCCCCTCACAACTCCGTCTCTCTATTTCACATGTTGAACCACTTTGGCCTTCTTCCACTCTCCTCGGTTCCTGTTCTCACCTACCACTAGAGCAATCTCTCCTATCTCAGGCATTTGTAGCTTGTCCTTTCTCTTAACTCTGTGCGATTCCATTAGACTGTGGACATATTCTTTCTGCCAACGGGGGCATGCGTGTTCTCTAGCGTTTTACAGACGTCTATGCAGCTTGGTGACTTCCCCGTCGTCGATCTCAATGTCTGCTAGCTCATGAGCATTCTGGCCCCACATAAGTACATTTGGCGTCAAGGTTTGTCGTCCGCCCTCGTCATTCTCAACGTATGTTAGGGGTCGATTGTTGAGATGCTTCTCGGTGTCTATGACCACTGCTTCAAGTTGTTCAAATGCAGGATGTGTGTTTCCCGGCGTCTTGTACACTGTTTTCTTGATGTCTTTAATCAGCGTTTCGTACATTTCTCCCCACAATGGTGACTTGGAGAAATTGAACTGCCATTTAATCTCTTCTTGTGCGAGGTAATCTTGTAACTTCACACCCAACAGGAGTGGCGCAGTGGTGAGAGCACTCGCCTTCCACCAATGTGGCCCGGGTTCGATTCCCGGCCCGGCGTCATATGTGGGTTGAGTTTGTTGTTGGTTCTCTCCTTGCTCCGAGAGATTTTTCTCCGGCTACTCCGGTTTTCCCCTCTACTCAAAAACCAACACTTCCAAATTACAATTCGATCCGGAATTCGAGGGCCACAGGTTTGTTAGTCTGAGACTATTAAGTGCTACCCTCCTTAAATAAAGTTATTTATTATTTATTATTATTATTCTTACTAATCTTTGTAATCCATGTTGCCGTTGTCGTAAATGTCGCAGCGTTGTCTGAGACAATTCGCTCTGGTTTCGTTCTTCTTGTTATGAAGGCGTTTAGCTTCCTTTAAAAATCCTTAGCTGTCTGGGTTCTGGTCAGCTCCAGGTGCACCGCTCTCGATGTCGCACATGTGAAAATCAGGACATAAGCCTTCTCCTCCCTTGTCTTGCTAACCTTGCACTTCAACGGCCCGGCAAAGTCCACACCCACGTACTGAAAGGGACGACTGACCTCAGTACGAAACTCTGGTAGCATGGAAGTGGTCGGCGCCCCGTATGGCTTGGTGGCGAACACCTTACAGAAGTTTACAGAAGTTGCAGTTACGTATCTCCTTCTTCACTAGAGTACGGAGTCGAGGTATCCACCATTCTTCCCTCAAAGCCGCCATTGTGTTGCGACACCCAAGTGCTTTATTTGAGCGTGGACGTGCTGAATGAGCTTCTGAGTAAACGGGCCCATCCTCTAAGTAGTCTGGGTTGTATCCCTGGATTCTTCCAGTGCATTTGGGAAGTTTGGTCTCCTTGTCCCTGACTAGTTCCATTCGGGTCTTTCCATGTCATCAGGGATTCCTCTTTGTACTCTTTCCACCCAATGTTGTTTAGCTTTCGCAGGTTCTTCGGTACACCACGGGCCCGACTTCTTCTTTATCTTCTTTAACTTTGCAAGACTGTTGGTCTTGAATCTCAAGACCCAAGCAGCAATCCCTAGTATTCTCCAATACGTGTTTCGCAAGAGCAGCTCGTGCCACTCATCTGTCTCTTGGTCTTCAGTGCTGCCTTTAACTTGTTCCTTGGTTTCGGTTGGCGTTTCCTCCCTCGTGCAAGCCACAATATCCTTCAGTGGTTTCTCTTTTTCTTGAGACTTTGGAGTGCATTTAATGCTTGGTTGGGGTGGCCACCTCTTCTTTGCTAGTAGCCACTGTGGTCCTTCATACCATCCATACTCCTCCATCTTGTCCAGAGATGCACCTCTACTTTCGAGATCAGCAAGGTTTTGTTCTGTAGGGCAATATCTCCATTGAATTTCGAATTCTTCCGTTATCTGGGCCATTTTCCGCACTCTGTTTGAAAGGAACATCTTCCAGGACTTTCCGGGATTTAAAATCCAGTATAAAGCTACCATGCTGTCCCATGTGGCCCGGGTTCGAATCCCGGCCCGGCGTCATATGTGGGTTGAGTTTGTTGTTGGTTCTCTCCTTGCTCCGAGAGGTTTTTCTCCGGGTATTCCGGTTTTCCGCTCTTCTCAAAAACCAACAGTTCCAAATTCCAATTCGATCCGGAATTCGAGGGCCACAAGTTTGTTAGTCTAAGACTATTAAGTGCTACCCTCGTTAAATAAAGTTATTTATTATTATTATTCTAACGAATCTTTTTAATCCATGTTGCCGTTGTCGTAAATGTCGCGGCGTTGTCTGAGACAATTCGCTCTGGTCTCGTTCTTCTTGTTATGAAGGCGTTTAGCTTCCTTGAAAAATCCTTAGCTGTCTGGGTTCTGGTCAGCTCCAAGTGTACTGCTCTCGATGTCGCACATGTGAAAATCAGCACATAAGCCTTCTCCTCCCTTGTCTTGCTAACCTTGCACTTCAACGGCCCGGCAAAGTCCACACCCACGTACTGAAAGGGACGACTGACCTCAGTACGAAACTCTGGTAGCATGGAAGTGGTCGGCGCCCCGTATGGATTGGTGGCGAACACCTTACAGATGTTGCAGTTACGTATCTCGTTCTTCACTAGGGTACGGAGTCGAGGTATCCACCATTCTTCCCTCAAAGCCGCCATTGTGTTGCCACACGCAAGTGCTTTATTTGAGCGTGGACGTGCTGAATGAGCTTCTGAGTAAACCGCCCATCCTGTTAGTAGGCTGGGTTGTATCCCGGGATTTTTCCAGTGCATTTGAGGAGGTTGGTCTCCTTGTCTCTGACTAGTTTCCATTTGGGTCTTTCCATGTCATCAGGGATTCCTCTTTGTACTTTTTCCACCCAATGTTGTTTAGCTTTCGCAGGTTCTTCGGTACACAACGGTCCCGACTTCTTCTTTATCTTCTTTAACTTTGCAAAACTGTTGGTCTTGAATCTCAGGACCCAAGCAGTAATCCGTAGTACTCCAATACGTGTTTCACAAGAGCACCTAGTTCCACTCATCTGTCTCTTGGTCTTCAGTGCTGCCTTTAACTTGTTCCTTGGTTTCGGTCGGCGTTTCCTCCCTCGGGCAAGCCATAATATCCTTCAGTGGTTTCTCTTCTTCTTGAGACCTTGAAGTGCATTTAATGCTTGGCTGGGGTGGCCACCCCTCCTTTGCTAGTAGCCACTGTGGTCCTTCATACCATCCATACTCCTCCATCTTGCCCAGAGATGCACCTCTACTTCCCATATCAGCAAGGTTTTGTTCTGTGGGGCAATATCTCCATTGAATTTCGAATTCTTCCGTTATCTGGGCCATTTTCCGCACTCTGTTTGAGAGGAACACCTTCCAGGACTTTCCGGGATTTAAAATCCAGTATAAAGCTACCATGCTGTCCATCCACACTGTGATATTTTCCACTGGCCATCATCTCAAAGCGTTATTTAGATTCTTCGCTAGATTTGCTGCCATTTGTACGCCGATTAAATCTAATCTTACTATTGATGTGTTTCGTTTGGAGATCCTCGATTTCGATGGCACGAGGCCTTTGACCACGCCTGAACTGTGCTCTGCGACTGCTATGACGGCGGCGCAGCAGGCTTGATTACTTGCATCGGCGAGTATGTGTAGGTGTACTGCTTCTGCCTTTGTCATGTCTCATTATGCTCCTAGGTACGGTCACAATTTTCAATTGCTTTGACCACTTGGTCTACTCCTTTCTTAGGGGATCCAATATCTCCACGGTCCAACTTTTCTTCTCGTCACACGCCTCTTTGTATATCCGCATTCCCTTCACAGTAGTCGGCGATAATATGCCGAGGGGGTCATATATGCTGTCCAGGTGACTGAGAATAGTTTTATTGGTAACCAGCTCTTCCTCAGCAAATCGTCGCATGGTTAATTCTAACATGTCGTTTTGTTTGTCCCTGTTAAGTCCAAGTATCTTGCTTGCATTGGTCATCCCATCACTCTCAAGCTCTCGAAGATTGGACTCCCATTTGTGAACTGGAAACCTTGCCTCCTCCAATATCTGGGTAGCTTCTGATTTGAACCTTTCCATTTCTTCTAATCCATGGCCAGTTTTCTTTAAGTTATCCACATAGGTGTTGCCTCGCAGCGTTTGAACTGTTTCTCTGACCTCTTCAGGCTGTTGGTTGTAGTGATTCTGTAAGGTGGTTCCAAGTATGAATGGGCTTGACTCTGCTCCAAAGGGTACTCGTGTGAACCGGAAGTGTTCTGTGCGCATTTAAAATACCGCTGATTTTGTCGTGTCGCTCAATCGTTAATACGTCTTCTTTCACATTGTTTTAACTGTGTGCATCTGCAATACCTCTACTTTCGTTGCGTTACACAATCGTTGATCCGTTTTCTTTCAGTTCGTTTTAACTGTGCGCATTTGCAATACATCAGCCTTCGTCGTCTTACCCAATCGCTGATCCGCCTTCTCTCAGTTCGTATCAGCTCTTCGCATTTGTAATACGGCTGCTTTCATCGTCTTACACAATCTATGATTCGTCTTCTTCTAATCCGTTTTAACTGTGGACATTTGCAATACAGATGCTTTCGTCGCGTTATACAATCGTTGATCCGTCTTCTTTCAGTTCGTATTATCTGCGTGCATTTGAAATACAGCTAATTTCGTCGCGTTACACAATCGTTGATCCGTCTTTTCTCAGTTCGTTTTAACTGTGAAAGGGACGACTGCCCTCAGTACGAAACTCTGGTAGCATGAAAGTGGTCGGTGCTCCACGGCTTGGCGAACACCTCACAGATGTTGCAGTTACGTATCTCCTTCTTCACTAGGGTACGGAGTCGAGGTATCCACCATGCTTCCCTCAAAGCCGCCATTGTGTGTGGCATATAAAACACACGGTCTCCTGTCGGACGATCGGGCACCTTTTCAATGATTCCACTTTCGTTCTGGGTCGCTACAATCTTCTCATACTCTTCTTTCAGCTTCATGTTTTGCTCTAACTTGTTCTCAACTCTCTGTAGGCGCTGTCTGCTTTGTGTTTTGTTAGTCTACGCTAATTTCCGTCCTGGAATCCAGGGAACGTTGACTTCGTATCTCCCATCTGCTTTTCTTGAAATGTTTTCTCATACTCTGTGTGCACGTCCAACTGCGAGCTCTCTCCCCAGTCCTCTACTCCTAATACATCTGGACTGTACAACCGTTCGCAGTCATTCGTTTCTCTGGTGAACCGACAGCCATCTGTGACGCACTCACCGCCATGAATGACCCAGCCAAAGGTCGTTCCTTCAACTATGGGCTCCCAAGGCTTCACTTTAAAAACATCTTCTGTTGATTCGGCAGTAGGTACTATCACCTAGGATGACATGGATTGTGTAGTCATCTCCCGGGTTCTTATAGAATCGCTTGTCTTTTGTGTGATCGTATTTCCATTTCAGCGTGCTAAGGTCTGGTCTTCGGATGGTCGCGAAGCCCGTCATCTTTGCTCCAGTGACTTCAATCTGCTGTCTGGCCTGTCCATCAACTGAATCTATGGTTAGGTCGAAAATAGGCGTGGAGTGTTTCTGTGTTTCAGTCAGGTAACTATTTTCCGGGTTTCGTGACGTACTGGGTTTAACTTCAGCCTTTTAACTGCTTCCAGTGAGATGAAGTTCCTACCCGATTCTGTGTCAAGGTAAGCCCACAGTGTTGTTCCATTGATCTTAACGGGGATTATTGCTGGGAGTGTCTCCTCGGCTGATGGCGTATACACGGTGAGTAGGGGGTTGTCATTTCTGTCACAAATGCTTGTGTGATGCCTCCCTTTACATTTGAAACGGCCACGGCTTCGGCAATGATGACCAATGTGCCCCGCCCTTCCGCAATTGTAGCACAATCGATTATCCGCCAAAAACTTCTTTCTGCTCTCTAATGTCTTGTACGTTTCACAACGGTCTCCCCAGTGACCTTGTTTGCAGTAGAGGCAGACGGGTGTGGTTTTATTTTGATCCGGTTGTGATTTGTCATCTCCTTTTGCAGTGTACCAGTGTCTCTCCTTCTTCTGGTTTTCTCGAACAGTTCCAGGCTGTTCTTCCATCCTGTTCCTCTTCAGCCATCCTTGTAGGTTGTTCATTAGATCCTCCATTCGCCAATTCTCCCAATTATCGTCAGTCCGTACGAGGTCTGGTTTCACTTACGGTAATTTGTTTAGTGTACAGATCACAAACCCTCGCAGCATGTCGCCTTAACCCATCGTAACCAGAGCGTCGTAGTTTCTGCTGAGATTTTCGTAAAATTCCTGAATTCTAAGGAAGTGGTTTCCTTTAACACTCGGAAGATTTACAATTTCTTGCACGTGAGCGATTACCAACCGATTTCGCCGGGTTTTAGGTTTCCAATTTTTCCACGTACAGCAGGGGTTACCATCTCGAGCAGATATAGCCAAATTTCTCTTCTGCGCTGATAGGTTTATTATGAACTTGCGTCACGAACATATTTTCGAATCTCCCCCAGTCGGTAGGTGTTCCTTTGAAAGGAATGATCCTAGCTTCGGTAATTTCGCTGTTGTAGCGCGAACGTTGTTCTCCAATTTCTTTAGCGTAAGTTCAAGTTCTGCGTAGAGTTTTTCCTCCCACATCTGCCTTTGTTTTTCGCGCATTTCTTGTTGATATTGCCTTTCCTTCTCATATTTCAACTCCAAATTTTCACGCTCGGTCTGTTGGGCTTTCTGGTTCTCCCTCCTCTCCAGTATCTTCAACAAGCTCTCTCTTTTGTCGACGAAAGGGGAATATTTCGCCTTGGTAGTCTTTTTCCATTGTCGTACGTCTCTTGGTGTGTAAACATCGCATTCCAATTTCAGTTCTTGCATTGGAGACACGAGGTCAATAAGCCGATCCAGTATTTCATCTGTTCTTTTGCACACAATTACTATTTCATTAAAATCGCCGGTTTCAATGGATTCTTCTGTATCTCCCAGATAGTAATCGAGCTTGTCGATTTCCTTTTTGATATCCTTTTCGAATTTTTCTCCTCCTCGCTGAGACCTTCCAAATTTTCCATGTTGATTTGGTTGAGCGGCCGATTTCACCACGCCACGATTTATTCCTCTGTTTGTTCGCGATCTTGTTTCCGCTAAACTCACCACTAATGTACCGAACTTGGGGGTACACTCATGACTCACTTGTACAATTCCACGTTTTATTCGTTCCTACAATTCGCTCTTACATTTTCTTCAACCGATTCCATTCCTCTCGAGATCTTACACACTTAATCACCATCTCTCTTCTCCGATTTCAAAAGTCAATCAACGAAAAAATCAAAAAATGTCATATCCGGTAATTATATTTCGGCACTCGACAGTTCCGGTCAATGGTGATAAAGATGATGACGATGATGTTGATTTTGGTGATAAAGATGATGACGATGCTGATGATGATGTTCGTGAGAGTGAGTGAATGACAAAGAGACAGAGAGAACATACGCGCGCGACGCCCACAGCTGCGCAAGCGCTTATATTTATTACCATAACATTAGAATTTGCTTATACTCTATGACACACGTTTTGCTTTGCTGTAGACTGTTTTCTTAAAGCCCTAAATAGGTTAATATCATTTTGGGAAAACATGAGCTGAAGTTACGTAACGATCTATTTTGATGAACACTGCTGACTACATTCAAGACAAAGTGATTAGAGGTAAGTCATAACAACTTTATTTGTAAGTTTAAGAAAAACGACAACACTTTTGATTTTCAAAGACATGTTTCGAAAGCTCTTCTGTCATCTTCAGTTTTAAATCGTAAAGTTTCTTTGTATTTATTATCAATTCAACTTTGTACCTTACGATTAAAACTGAAGATGACAAAATCAAAATCAAAACTGTTTTCATTTTTCTTAAACTTATAACTTGCCTGCTGCTATCCAAAACTTCGATTGTATTTTATTGTCGAAATAGAAAGGGAGAAGTGATGCAGGGGTAATTGAAAATGTGGGTATGAACAAATTACAAGTCGAACGATTATGACTGGGTTTATTTCTTAACGCTCCCAGTGCATGGATGAGGAGGTCGGTGGTTTAAGCTTGGACTCTTCCGTCGTGTTGTTTCCTTGTCTCTCTCCACCCAAGTGTATAAATGGGTACCGGCGACATATTGCTGGGGTGTGTGTGTGTGTGTGTGTGTGTGGGGGGGGGGGGGGGGGAACTTGCGATGGACTAGCATCCCATCCAGGGGGGGAGTAGTAATACTTTCAGTCGCTTCATGCTATAGAAACCAGGAAAAGCTCCGACCGGTAGTTGTGAGCCATTGGGCTTGTGAAGACTTATCCCTGCCCCCTCCCAGTAGAGATGAATCAGCATGCTAACTGAAGGGTTCCATGTCCAAGTTCGATAAAAGAAAATAGGCGCTAAAATGCATGGGAAAATAACTCTAACAATTTTGTGTTGATTAATGCAAATAATGGTGGCTTGACTGACGTACGTTTCGTCCTTGCCAAAGGAATCATGAGGGATCGACCTTTCCGAATTATAACATCTGTCAAACATCACGTTTCGAAGTCCCACTGACATCTAATGATGGAAACAATCTGGACTTATATCGCGTAAGGATTCTCAATAGTTTATCAAAAAATAGTTACACAATAGACGTCGTTATAAAATTAATGCAAAGAATTGTGGCTGGTCTGACGATATGTTTTGACTCTGTTAAGGGACTCAAGGAGACCTTTCTGAATTGTTAACTCGTCGAACATCACGTTTTGAAGTACCGCTAACATCTTGGAAGCAACCAGTTACAATTCAGAAAGGTCTCTGATGTGTTAGCGGGGAAAAAGAAAAGAATGAGCGGAGATTAAGGTGTTTCGATACAGTTTTCTGGAGACCATACTGCTACCATTTTTCAATCGGGTTTTAAGGGATCGTATCCAAGTCAGATCAACGTGAAATTTTCACCAAGGTTTTGAATTGAAGTTTGGTAAGATATATTTTGTGGTAAAATCGATATTACCATGACGACGATAAATAAGAAACTTCGAAATCAGTAAAAGTAAAATTGTGCGCGTTGAAGATTTCGCATTGAAATCCCACATAGACATCTTAAAGTTTCTTGTTTATCGTCGTAATGGTAATATCGGTTTTGTAGGAAAATATATCATGCCAAACTTCAATTCAAAATCATCTAGTGGTGAAAATTTCACGTTGATCTGACTTAGAAAAGACCGCTTAAAAGCGAATTGTAAAATGTTGGCATGATCTCCAGAAAACTGTATCGAAACACCTTAAATAGCTTTAATATTTCAACAGGTGAAACCTGACTGGAGAAGAAAGAAGAGAGGAGTCACATTTTTCAATAATGCAAGTCCCGGAATAACCCAAATACGCGAAGGTAATTTGTCAAAATCCCACAAATGTGCAGACAACCCTTCCTACCCTTCTATATCACTTCTTAGTTAAATAAAGAAAAACAAAGAAAATTGTAGGTTTAACACAAATTGAATCTCAAAAGCGTCATTCTCCTATTCTTATGATAGAGCAGTTTTCAATTGAGTGTCAAAAGTTATTACACAATTGCTTTGGTTTTGCATTGCTACGCTTTGTGATTGGCTAAAAATTCTCGCGCCACTTTCTCGACCAATCAGAAGTAAAATCAAACCAATCGTGACTTGCTCACACGCGTTTTCCCGCGCTTGGCGCCGCCGACATGTAATTGCTTCGAGCTCTGATTGGTTCATTGGATTGTTTACGACTGTTGTGATTGGTCAGAGTAATTACTTTGGTTTTGGTTTTATGACTTTATCAGATATGTTTCATAAGAGTATCTTTCTTCCTCGTTTTTAATTATCCGTAATCGCAATGTTTAATTCTTTCAAATATTTGAGAAAAACGACGCCGTATAAGTCATACGTTTCAAGAGAGTTCCTTTCTTGCCTGTTATTAAGTAATGATCCGCATAAGAATGAAAGTGCTGAACGGCAATGCACGATGGAATGTCAACTTTTTTCATTGGTACAATTAGTGATCTCATTGGCCTTGACTCAAAGACCGCTAAAAAGTTAAGGTTCAAGGTGCATTTTGTCTGATTTGAAGGTT
Organism: Dendrophyllia cribrosa; assembly: GCA_024195265.1. Classification (NCBI taxonomy): domain Eukaryota; kingdom Metazoa; phylum Cnidaria; class Anthozoa; order Scleractinia; family Dendrophylliidae; genus Dendrophyllia; species Dendrophyllia cribrosa. The sequence continues at coordinate 10,231,172 of JAJLRJ010000003.1, forward strand.
TCCAGTAATTTGTTAGGTATATTAAGGCCTGGGTCAGTTACGGTACATCCAAAAATTAAAGGGGGTGGTCTATCTCATAAAGTATGGAACGTCTTGATATGAAACTTGGCTTAAGGCTTAAACTTGATACAAAGGTTAATTTTGATATGAAGTTGTCACGAAATGAGGCACGCAACTGATTTAAGGTATCAAATTTCCATGCTTTTCTTTAGGATACGTGCAGGAGAACTTAAACCACTCTGACTGACAAAATATCGTTTGGATATTGTTAAGTGCGCAAAGTCATGCACGAAACTAACTGGAAGGCGTGTCCAGGTCACGTAACGATTGAAATTTCAGATTTTGTTGTCACGTAAACACCAGAAAACAGTCATGCCACGTAGGTGGACCACGTTTCCAGTTACATTTGGTAAGTACCTTAAAAGGGTAGAACTAATACCACTTAAAATTATCAGGAAACACAATTTTACCTTGTCTGCAAGAGCACTAAAGGAACAAACCGGAAATAAAACCTCAATTGGTCACGTGATAGGTTGCCATGGAAATATCAACGTCAAAAAGGACCATCTTAACAAGTTGAATGTCGTTGCCAAGTCTCATACTTATGATGCGTTTCCTTTTTGAAGATAGACCACCCCCACTTACTCTTTTGATAAAATAAGGGCAGACCCAGTCCTTAATATACCTGAGTTGAGACCCAATCGCACAACATGCAATTTTTAAAAGATATTGTATTTGGGGAACTTCTATTCTGATTGGTTAAGCACGAACATTTCCTAAAATTTATTTGACGCAAATGGGTTTTTTTATACTGAAGTATAATTATGAACCATCAGCCCCTCCTCTATTCTTCAAACCAAAGATATTCTATGTGGGAAAGAGCCAGTGCCGCAGAACAATGAAGTTTACCGGTAGTTATATTTGGAGCATTACTTAATGATCTTTAATCCGGATGAATTATTGCAGGGAGAACAACGAAGAGAAACGAGTTCTTACTTTATAACCACAATCTCAGGAAAGCTGTACAAGATGACAATTTGCTAAAACAGCAAGTGAATCACAGGTATGCGGTGGATGAATTTCATTTCGGCGTGCTAAGCTCTAATTTATTTTTACTCCGAGCGGAAGAACAAGATCTAGTATTTCTTTGGTCTCCTCTTCCGTATCCGTCAGATAAATAAAGTTTACTTCAGAGGAAAGATAGAATAATAGTCAAAAGCTTTTCATTACAGATTCTTTTGGAAACAGCTAACTAACAAGATTAAGTCAGAATTAATAACGCCACAAAGCGACAATAATACAAGAAAATAATATGGCAATGCCGGGCCGTAGCACGGTAAAAATTATTGGGTGTTTGAAAACTGTTTTTTTTTTCTTCTAAGAGAAGGAGGAACAGTCAGCGGCGAACTCAGAATCCTTCAAAATCGCTCAAAATATCACTTTTACGGCAAAAGGACAACACACAACAAATAAAGTACTTTAACGTTTATTCAGCATTAATCAGTACATACATTTGGCGATACGTCACTATAATATGAAATTTAGGTAAATCAAATACATTTCCTATAAAATTACAAACGGTAAACAAACAGTTTATGTGGGCTCCATGTGGTTTAGCTAGCACTTTGATGTTTTACCAAAAATTATAGATAGTTCAGATAAAAATTTGGAACAACAACAATACAATACAATAATACAATACAATTTTATTTTACTCATAACAATAGATATATACATTTTACAAGAACACACTAAACAAGAAAAACTACAGATAATATAATACTTATAAAATATAGATAACTTTAGAGCCAGGGCCGAGTGGTTCAAAGCCTGATTAGCGCTGGATTAACTGTCAACAGAACATGAGTTGTCATGGTAATTAACCCTGGATTAGCGCTAATTGTCCTTCGAACAACTCGGCCCTAAGGGCTAAAGTAACCAAGAAGTTTTCAAGTTAACCTCCAGCCATAAAATTACATTTAATCAGGCTTCCTTGCAATACACGTTATCGGTTAATAAGTTTAAGTTGTACTTTCACACAGTACCATGAACGTCCTCAAATCATTCATGCCAAAATAATTTCATAAAATGAAAAGAAAGAAGCTGGAAATATTCCGAACAAAATGAACAACAAATATTTAAACAAGATGTAGTGTTCAACTTTGCACTAAAAGCAAAACCATAATCAGATATGTTACTTCAACATAATTGTACTCATTCATTGAACAAATTTGTGCAAATTATGCAACTTGTCAGTGTTGTATGATGGATAAATGAACCCACTGCCTAGACCCCGCGGACGCTTTAACAGTTCTTTGCCTAACTGGACGTTTGAGTCGACTTCGACAGAGGAGACAACTTTCAAAATTAATGACCCCCCTCCCCCCTCCCAGGCCCCTCCCCCCTCCCAGGCCCCTCCCCGGCCCCTCCCCCCTCCCAGGCCCCTCCCCATGCTACGGTCCTGCACTGCCGGTGAAAGTTAAAATGCATTTATATAAATTCAAGTCTTCGTTCGCCTTTTAGAAAACATCTAAACAGGAATACTTTATGTAAGAAAGAATAAGTGTTGCATCACCTCCTCTCCCGAGAAGTTCAAAGTAGGAAGGCGTTAGTCTGAAGTGTCACACGCTTTTTCGCCCTACCCACTGTGGGTAGGGCAAGAAAGCGTCTGACACTTAGACTAGGAAGGCGTCAACTTTCTTAAAATTGACACTGAAATGGAAATCTCCAACCCACTACTATGAAACTTAATAGACTTACTAATCCGGTTTGAATTTTATCGTTGAATTGTTCCAGAAAGATGGAGAATAAGAACGCAGGAGAAAAATAGCTCGTGAACACAAGTCTTGGAAAACCGGCCATGTTGTTTCAAAAACGGGAACTGAATAGCAAGGTACGTTGTGAGTGAAACTCAGTCATTTGTAGAGGTGGCTCAGATGTACTTTTATAACAACGAAGTATCAAGGATAATTATCGAAAGAAATCGAAACAAAATGAATTAAGGTTAGGGTACGCGGGGTAAGCAATCTTGACCGTTAGAGGCGTTTTGAAAGGTAGGAAAAGTGTCTTGTCACTACACTTTTTAAAATCTACTTTTTAAAACTAAACCAGTCGACGAATGTCAGTAGACAAAAACGTGTGTCGAAGACATTTTAACAGAGATAAATGTAACAACCAAGTTCCAAGCTAATCCGGTGGGAACACTAATGGAAGTTTTCTTTGGTTGAAAGGCATTCACACTGCCAAGTTTAAGTTTTAGTTTAAGCGTAGTCGGTCAAGAAAGGGCAAAAAATAATAAACAGTTACCCAAATTACTATTTTATAAGCTATATCATTGAATACAAAGTGAAGGGTAATTAAAACAAAGTTAATCTCCTTTAAAATTTAAGCCGACTGGACTTCACTTGGATTTCACACTCGTTTTGTAAAGTACGCGTGGTTCTTAGCTGTACGTCTAAAAGAAAACTGGGATGCCTGTGATAGTCCTCTTTATCTTCCTTTAGAGTCAACAGTCAGCCCAACAATTTGACGCTTTCTGGACCCATCGCCAGATTTGACAGAATGTCTTACAGTTATGAGACGGATGGCTGCGGCTCCAATGCAGGTTTTATCGTGACACGCTGTTGAAAAGGCATCAGTGATCAACAGGCAAAGAACACAATGGATGATCTAAGACTCTGCTGTCTGAAAATTTAGGAAGTTAAAAGACCGAGCCCAGCAGGTCGAGGACCGGGATACGATCCATAGGGCTGGGATTTTTCCCCGTTTAACACCATAATAAGCGTGGTGGGGTTTTTTCATCCTATGGATGCTTGTTTCGTATCCCTTCTTTTTTGTTGTTTTCTTTATAAATTCATACATACTTAACCGATTTGAAATTTGCAAGGACCAAAATTAGTGAGTCGCGCGACCTGAAGTGTTAATGGGATAGTATCACAAGGTCGAAACTTGAAAACGTCGGCCCACTTTTCAAGTTTGATTCCGCAAATTCAAAAAGGCCATCGAGAAGTGGAGGTAATTGTTGAATCAGAAAATCCGTTTTGATAGCCAAAAGAAAGAAAAAAATCACTTTTAACAGTGATATGTCCAAAATTCCGGTGCAAGAATAGTGAACATTGCCGCGCGTGGAACCTCGTAATACTATCCCTTTAACGCAACAAAGTCAAGTTTTCGCTAAGTGTAATCAACTGAAAGCTTCGCTCTTACCCCCTTGTGGATATCGAACGAGGATAAATATACTGACAAATTATGTCATTTATTCATAAACAAGGGATAGATATACTAACAAATGATATCATTTTTTCATCTAAAAGAGTGCGCGTGTTAGGAATAAACAAGGGGATAAATTTACTAATAAATGATGTTATTTTTTCATCTAAAGGAGTGCGCGTGTTAGGAATAAACAAGGGGATAAATAAACAACTGATGTCATCTTTTCATCTAAAAGAGTGCGCGTGTTAGGAATAAACAAGGGGATAAATGTACTAACAACTGATGTCATCTTTTCATCTTAAAGAGTGTGCGTGTTAGGAATAAACAAAGGGATAAATAAACTAACAACTGATGTCATCTTTTCATCTAAAAGAGTGCGTGTGTTAGGAATAAACAAGAGGATAGATAAACTAACAACTGATGTCATTTTTTCGTCTAAAAGAATGCGCGTGTTAGGAATAAACTAGGGGATAAATATACTAACAACTGATGTCATCTTTTCATCTAAAAGAATGCGCGTGTTAGGAATAAACAGGGGGATAAATATACTGACAACTGATGTCATCTTTTCATCTAAAAGAGTGCGCGTGTTAGGAATAAACAAGGGGATAAATATACTAACAACTGATGTCATCTTCATCTAAAAGAGTGCGCGTGTTAGGAATAAACAAGGGAATAAATATACTAACAACTGATGTCATTTTTCATCTAAAAGAGTGCGCGTGTTAGGAATAAACAAGGGAACAAATATACTAACAAATGATGTCATTTATTCATCTTAAAGAGTGTGTGTTAGGAATAAACAAGAGGATAAATATACTAACAAATGATGTCATTTATTAATCTTAAAAAGTGCGCGTGTTAGGAATTAACAAGGGGATAAATATACTAACAAATTATGTCATTTATTCATTTTAAAGAGTGCGCGTGTTGGGGAATAAAGAGGGGGTATAAATATAGTAACAAATGATGCCATTTTTCATCTTAAAGAGTGCGCGTGTTAGGAATAAACAAGGAGGAAATATACTGAAAACTAATGCCATTTTGTCATCTAAAAGAGTGCGCGCGTTCGAAATAAACTAGGGGAGGAAAAAACAAGGGATAAATACACTAACACTGATGTCAACTTTTCCGTCTAAAAGAGTTTGTCATGAGTAAGCAATAGGATACTTAATATAGTAGCAAATGATAACAATTATTTTCATTTTAAAGATTGCATGGGTTAAGAAACAATTACCAGGATAAATATATTAACAAATGATGACAATTTTTTTCTATCGAACAAAGAGCTCGTGTCAGCAAGCAAGCTGGCGATAAATATTCTAAGAAATGATGCTGATGTTATGTATCCCATTCACTTACTCACCTTTAAACATATCACCGTGTTACGACACCAATAGTGCTTCTAGATTTTAGTGAAAACAAGAACATAAATCCACTTACAGATGATCGTTGACAGTGGTTTGCATCTTAAAGTGATGTACAGATAATGACTCTTAAAATTGGAAGTACATGTGTTAGTAGACAACTCGATAAATGAAAGAATACAAGTAGAAAACTTCTACAAACAATTGACAAGGGCGCTGAAGAACTAAGAGTGTACCGACTGTTAGAAAAGGAAGTACGTGTTATAGTTTTTATCAGTAAGGAAACTAAATAGTTTAACAAGCAGATACACTTAAAAGAGCGCGTTTTAATTAGCAGAGAAGGAGATTCATTTAAAAAGTTGCGTCATTGAAACAAAAGCATGCATTTTATAGCGTTTCAAGTATGAAGAATGAAGAAGTCAGTTTTTGCAAATTATTAAAAGAATACAGAGAGCTCGTTTTAACAGTAAGAGGATGTTTTGGTTCAAATATTTTTTATTTTTATTTTCTTACAAATTATACTGAATGGTTAATTCCAATAAAAAAGATAATAATAATAGTAGAAAATTTATTAATATAGTGATTAGATCTAAAGATGTATTAAACTAATATAGTGTGATGTAATTATTTGGTAATAAAAGTTTCGTACAAATCCATTTTGCCACTGTTTGGTGCTACTCTGAGCTTGGGGATTTCTGTGCTACTGTATGCATTAGTCAATTCCAGCAATTCCCATCCCTAAGCGCTAGTGGGGTATTTTCTTACATTTGTAATCCCGGAGGTAGAGAACCACCCTACTTTAGGTCATTTGACAGCCCCTTTAACTTACAAGAATCCTGGCTTCGTTTCAGGCGACGGATTTATCAACAGAAGAATAGATATTTGTTGCCAACTGGCTTTAAATAGGTAATAATGAGATGGAGAATCCACAGAAATTCGGTCATTGGTTAGATGAATAAGACCTGTTATATCCTTGTACAAAAAAGCACTGTGACCGACAAAGATAAAGGTTTGTTGCGGTCTAAAGAGCTCTTGGTGGCTTGGAAATTAGTCACTAAAATTGCAAAGATGAAGCAGAGATCGTGAGTTGTCGCCGTGTTTAAGGAAATTATTTTGAAGTAATCTTTGGTCACGTATCGATGATCACACATGTGAGCGTTAGAAAAAGCGAAATTTCTCAGCCTTGTAGTATAAACAAATAATCCAATGGTTTCTACGGGGAATTTGGGATAAATAGCTCTTTTATATTTCGAAATAAAAATATTACTCGAGGTATTTATCCCAAATACCCCTAGAAACCAATGTATTGCACAGATAAATTCGATAATAAGAGGCCCTTGTTTGTTTTAAGATAACCATCGTCAAGGTGCGATCAGTGTAAGTTGGAGAGGTGCTTCTTTTAGGTATGATATTGGGGTATGATTTGCCTTTACAGATAACTACGAAGATTCCCATCGATCAGGGTGCGGTCAGTGTAAGTTTTTTGGTATATGATATTGGGGAAGGTCTTGGCCATAAAAGGGGCTATGTCACCATTTCTAGCGGAACTCTCGTCGGTTCTACATACTCATAGAACCTATGAATTCAATTATTGAATTCTCAAGGATGCGTGATTTTTATAAACAAACATAAGTGGTGCAACATGTTGCTGCGAGAATTATTCTGGGACTTTGAAAATTCGATCACATCAGTGAAGGTCTTACAGAATCTGACCCACCCAGTTTGCACCTGGTTGGTTCATCCGCCATTTTCAGGGCCCCCGAAAGTCCATACTGTATTGCAGATGAGAAATTCACTCGTGCAAGAGGTGATATGCTTGCCCAAATATGGAATAGAGCCGTATCATAACAACAGAAGCGCGCAATGCAAACTGGGTGGGTCAGATTCTTTAAGTCACTGGGAATGCTCAAGATAAAAGATAGACTAGAGATCAAAGATGAAATATGGTATTTAAATTCCTGAACAATCTTGCTCCTAAATATTCACGTGACCAGCTGCAAATGAGATCCTCTGTATGTACCAGGGTAACGCGATCTGCAAACAACCTAAATATTCCTCGTTGTCGCCTGGCAACTGGACAGCGTCGCTTTGTCTATAGAAGTGTTAAAATCTGGAATGGATTAAGCAACAACCTGAGGACTGGGCAATTTCTTCTGAGTATGAATTTTTTTTTTCATTATCACCATTTGAAGGAATTTTTTTTACCAAAATGCTTAAATTTTTTGGGTTATTGCCCCCCCCCCCCCACACCCACACAAGAATTAAATGGTCCGTCCCTTAGAGAATATTTAAGTAAAGTATGTTAATATATTCGTTCTTAATTATTATATTTAACTTAACTGAAGATTATTTTTAGAGAATATTTATGTAAGCATGTTCACATATTTGTTCTGAATTATTGTTTTGTTCTTAACTTGTAAGATTGGTGCTGAAAAACCGTTTTAGGGAGCAACAATAAATGTATGTATGTAATTAGAAATAAAAATAAAAATAAACATATGGAAAATAAGATTAAAATGTTTTGTGAAAGTGTCAAGTTAATTTCATCAACCTGACGAAGGGCCAAGCCCGAAACGTAGTTGATGAAATTAACTCGACACTTTCACAAAACATTTTAATTTTATTTTTCCAATATGTTTATTTCTATTTCATAGAACCTATGCCAGTCATTTTTTATGATCATGGCTAGCGGAATGTTTGTGCAGGGTTAGATCGCGGGCGCGTTTGACGTCGCGCAACATCCGGGATTT